>CAMZMU010000074.1:144317046-144736287 GCA_947311845.1 Poa pratensis
TGACTGTGTAGATGGTGGTCGCGCAGAGCTGGAAGCATCAGTCACAGAGCCTGCAGTACCTGTCGAAGAAGAACCTGAAGCAGCCAACAGACGCTTAAGCCTCATAATATCCTGCTCAGGAAGGAGGCATCGGAGCGTGTCAAAGAAGGAGCACGAGGCCTAGTAGATAAAGTGCGCTCCTTGCGCTCCTTGCGCTGCTTCTTCCAGCAATCAGACTCAGCATGACCATCCTTGTCGCAATAGCCGCAATGAGGAAGAACACGAGAACGACCATCTCCACCAGAAGGAGTGGGTAGAAGCGGCGGAGCACTGTGACGAGGAAGCACTGGTGCTGTAGACGGCGTAGCAGGAGGTCGAGCAGCAAAGACTGGGGGAACCGCAAGCAGACCAGCACCGCGGAGGCGAGTCTCCTCGCACGAAGCTCAGACAGAACAGCCGAAAGAGGAACACGGCCACGAGCAAGCAACTGAGCACGACGGGGCTCAAACTCCTGGCGGAGCCGAGATAAGAACTCATAGACCGCTGAAACTCCAAGTCGGACCTCACAATCTGGCAGCACGGGCAGGTACCAGAAACCGCAGTACGGAGAGAGTCGAGCTGGCGCCAGATAGCAGAACTCTGCGTGTAGAACTCATCAATAGTGGAGTCGCCCTGCTGAAGTGCATGCTCCTGACGACCACTGACAGGTAGAGAGCATCGCCAGGTGGGCCCACATCTCAGAGACAGTACCGACCCCCATAAACTCAGAGGCAAACTAAGGAAGAACACTGGAAGAAAGAACAGCCGCAGCATGAGCATCCTCATCAATCCACTGGGTGTAAGCAGTCAGATCCAGCCGATAAGTCTCAAGGGCGTCAGAATGCTCCTTGACCTGCCGGTCATACGCAGCAATGGCGACATCATCCGAACTCTTAGCTGCATCCTTTGCAGCCTGAGTAGCATCGACAGCAAGGACTGGTGGCGTCGGCGGAAAAGGAGCAGTAGGAGCAATGGGGCACGGCGACACGAGACCTCGCCAGAAAGCACACCCCAGAGACGAAGACCACGCATGTGAATGCGCATGAAACCAGCAAACTCGGTGTAGTTAGCACCATCAAAAATCACCGGGCAGCGAGGGATGGAGACATAGCCCGACGACGAAGACATGGTTCCTTTTTTTTGCACTTTTTTTTTTGGAACCGCTGGAGTCAAGTCAACACAGAATCGATCGATCAGATCGATCGAGTCACCCGACCAGATCGGAGACGCTCTGCAACCACCGATCAGAGAGGCTGAGCACGGCAGGGGAACGTGGCCGGCGGCTCGAAGATCGAGAGATCGGAGAGAGGTCCTCGCGAGCTGCGTGACGCACGTCGGGTTGGAGCTGAGGCAGAGGAGCGTGGCCGTGAACGGGAGGCTGTCGGCGTCCGTGGAGGACGCGGCCAACAGCTGCGGAAGAAACGTCGCGGCGGTGGCGGGAGAAACGCGGGAGAGCGTCGCGGCGGTGGCGGAGGAAACGTGGCCGCGGCGGCCACAGGAGACGGCGGCGGCCAGGGGACAGCGGCGGCGGCCTTGGCAGGGGGCGGCGGCCAGAGAACGGCGACTAGAAGGCCGTGGCAGGGGATAGAGGCGAGGCGGTCGTGGCAGGGACGCCACGACGGCGACCAGAAACTCTCGTGGCAGGGGACGTCGGGACGGCGACCAGAAACTCCCCTTTTTTTTCTTCGGAGGAACGACGAGTTGCGGCGTCGCAGGGAAAACCTAAACCATGTGCTCTGATACCATGTTAGGGAAATACACAACTTGTATTTCCAGGGGTCAAAGGCCACAATATATAGTACATGTACAGGTGACAAATATGCAGGAAACCCCTCATACAACGGGGAAACTATACAGGTATACATGGACACATAATAACTCTAACACCCCGTTCCCCACTGTCAACCACTAGAACACTTGGCGAGGATTAACCCCGCGCATGGAGCATCCCTTTTCTTCTACAACCTTTCCAAGTTCATGAAAAATATTGAGATAATAGCACAATACTACCTGTTTGACAGCAAAATTTACAGAATGGTACAAGTCGACGTCTCAATCTCATTTTCATACAACATTTTGCGCAAATTTTCTCAGAAAACCCAAATTACCATCTGATGCAATTTAGACAGCATTTCTGACATCCCTGACCCACATGTAAGGTGACGTGGCAACTAGGCCCCATTTGTCAGTCCACTAAATAACCAAAATATATATAAGAAAGAAAAAATTTGAGAAAAAATTATTTGGTGGGTTGGATTGTGGACCCCAATTGTCAGCCTACTAAAAATATATCTAACAAACTGCACGGACTCCTCCTGCACATCCGCACCCCACGGCGGCGCCCGACGCCCCGACCTTCCCTGCAGTAGCCGGGAGCGCGACGGCCGCATGCGGCGGCCGGCCACGCGAGGGCGCCCAAGCGCGCGACAGCGGCAAGGCCCGTGACGGCGCCGAAACCACGGCGGCCCGGCAGGGAGAGAGGGGGCGGCGGCCAGGCACGGGCGCACGACGGCGGCAAGGCCCGCGATGGCCAGGCACGCGGCGGTCGGGCGCACGGCGGCCAGGCGCGCGACGGCGGCAAGGCCCGCGACGGCGCCGGAACCGCGGCGGCCCGGCAGGGAGCGAGGGGGCGGCGGCCGCCGGGCGCGCGACTGCCGGGCCAGACGCGCGGGGGCGGCCAGGCGTGCGACGGCGACCAGGCACGCGCGAACTTGGGGGAGATGAGGTAGCCGAAGAAGTAGGTGTTGAAAAAGACGGCCTGGACGGTGATGACAGGGCACGCTCGTACCACCTGGGCTGCGCCACCTCCATGAAGGTCATCAGGTGTATGCGCTCCTTCTCGGCCTCCTCCAACAGCGCGGGTATCCAACCGCCGCTCTGCTCAAAGCGCCGGAGGGAGCGCAGATGGAGGAGCATTCCACCCACCATCCCTGGCACCGCTGCGACAGTCTCCAGCATCATTGTGCGGCAGCCATACCGCCTCGGGCAGCAGCCGCTTGGAGCCGTCCGTCGCGAACAGCGCTTCCGCGGCCAGCGTGGCGTCGGCGCCCAAGCCGTACGCGTAGCCACTTGGCCGCGCGGTCGAGCGACCGTCTCGCGACGCCACGGCGGAAGCGTGACGAGCCGCACATCACCAGGCGGAACACGGCGCACAGTCCCAGAGGCTCGCTACGGCCCCGACGCGGGCGGCGACGCCACGAACTGCTATCCATCTTGGTCAACGTGGGGCGGTGGGAGAGAAGGGAAAATCAATAGAGACCGACACATGGGTCCCATGTCCATCTCACCCAAAAAATTATTTTGTCAGATTTTTTATTTTCTCTGTTTTTATCTATTTTTTATTGTACTGACAAGTGGGGACTACTTGCCACGTCATCTGACATGTGGGCCCGCCATGTCAGATTCGTTGTTTAAATAGCGTCACAACGCGATTTGGAGCGATTTGGGTTTCTGAGAAAACTCAGACAAAATGTTGTATGTAAATGAGATTGAGAGCACAAGTTGTATCATTCAGTAAATTTTGCTGTCAAACAGGTAGTATTGTGCTAATTTCTCAAAAATATGCAAGCAAGCAAATGAGCTAAATTTGGTGTGATAGCCAAAAAGAAGTGTTTCTTATCTTTTCAAAGTAATAGATGTGTGTATGTATGTCAAATCAAAAGAGTCCAATAGGAAGCAAATCATAAAAGCATTAAATATGTTGCTCAAAATGAAATAGGTTAATTTGTAATTAAGTTTAGTCAGTGTGTGTAAGCAACTGACGGTTGTTTCCTTGTTGGCATCCATTTAACGGGAAAGAATTGTAGAGTTTCAGTGTGCTAGAATACCAGTGTAGTACGTACCAAGCTACTCATGCAGTCATCGGTAGACTTAGCCATTCAACCTGCATTCTCCTTCTCCATCTCTACAACACAGGCTAGCCTGTCGTGCACCTGCGAAGTATGTACCATAAGTTTAGATAGATCAAAAGGCTTTGGACAAACAATAAATAGTACCTCACCTCTGAAAGTTTACTTGCAGCTTCATGTTTAAACTTCTCATCATACCTGAATAACATCAACTTAAAATGTGATTCACATTAACATGAAATACTTCTAGACTCACAGTCGCAGTCAAGCTTACCATTCTCAGGGTATACCAGCTTCGTCACGAGACAGATAGTTAAATGGACCCTTCACCACAATACCATACTCCTCTATCAAATCTACAATGTTAGAGAGACAATTCCATGATTCAACATAATTTCATATTACTGTATTTAGTGGAACATAAAGAACCAAACAAACCTCTAAAAGTAGAATCGGGGACACGACCCATCATTTGGCATACTTTCAGGAACCAATATAAACCTACAGAAACATGTGCAAGCTCTTCCTCTGCTACTTTTGACAAAATTTCTGCAGATCTATGATCCGCAAATCCAAGTAACTTTTGGACTAGTCTTGGTCCAGCATCAAGGCCTCTAGCTTCCTATTAAGGTTCTAATCATCAACATATTTTTCAACTGGAAAAAAGCAAAGATCTTCAACAAGCACTAATCTAAGAGGATCTGCAACTTCCTGGTTCCAGCTAAGCAGGTCATAATCAATGAATTTTGGACAATACCACACAGAAGGAAGATAATCTGGCACCTGTACTAGAGGTATCACTGCCATCCTTGCAGACACATCACTTGAGGATTTTGCACACTCATTCCATAGAAGATTGTGAACAGGCATATCGCCATATCTGTCAACAAAAACTATCAAAATTTACAACAAACTGACATAGAATGTAGGCAGAACAATGAGTGTGTATAGAGATTTCAAAATGTGTACACGTACAAAATGCCGGCTCTTTCGGCTACTCACCTGAACCCAAGCTCTGCCAGCCGCTGCGAATACCACCGAAAATGCCGGCTCTCATCATCAGCAACACGTGCAAAATCCGCGAAGAAGCCATCGCCCAGGGTGTCCCATAGCGGCGAGAACCGCACGACGGTGTCCCAAGCACAAGCAAGATCGATGGCATTGAGCTCGACGTGCGCCAGGTTGTGCAGCATGTACGCGTTGAGCGGCACGCCCATCGCCTTGTGCGTGGGGATCTCCTTGCGCGTCACCTGCAGCAGCAAGACACCCACCAAACCTGCTCGATGAAATGCCCCGAGGAAGAGAGCTACGACTACGAGGTGGACGAGCATTTACCACGAGTGGCCTATCCGGCCTGGCAGGGTGGTCGGGGGCCTGGGCCAGGCCCACGGGGAGCCCGCCGGACGCCCACTGGGAGAAGGCGGCGTGGGTGAGCTGCGTCTTGGCGAGCGGGTCGGCGGTGGAGAGAACGAGGGCGCCCATCTCGGCCAACGACGAGCCGGCGACGGCGCCGGCTTCTTCTGGTGGGGCCGCTGCGAACGCGTCCGGGACGCAGGGGCCGTTCGGGCCCCACGAGCGGAGGTCACTGGGAGGGGCCCGGCGCCAGGCGTGGAGCCCCGGCCATGGGAGAGGTGGGCGGCGGAGGCTCCGGTGGCGAGGAGGCGGCGGCGCGTGGAGCCATGCGGCAGTGGCAGCGCGGGTAGGCGCCGAAGCGGGAGCATTTGGCCGGTGGAGCCGTTTGGATTTTAGCTTGGAGGTGTGTGGGGGTGGGATAACGAACGAAAAGACCAGGTCAATGCCATAGGTCCAACGCTAGTGGCAATATGTTGCAGCAAACAGAACTAAAATGGTTTTACATATAACAGCTTATTCACCTCCGAAGTAAAAAAAATGGAAATCTTATAGCATGCGCATAACCACAAAGAATTCAGTCATCGTGACAGCCCGAAACGGCTTTTCTCCACGCGCGAGCCCTCGCGGTTCTCCTTCGTCTCGCCCTTCTCCTCCTTCCTCACGCCCCTTCCTTTTCTTCCCTGAGATGGCACCGAAGACACCACCATGAGCAGTAGGGCGCCGTGGTGGAGAAGACGTCGTTGAGATTGGAGCGAGCAGAGTCGAACAATGGACTTAACAGTGGGGGTGGGGGAATTTCAATGTGATGGCTAGGGCGGCGGTGGATCTTCTTCTCCCGTCATTCTTGTCGTTTTGCTGTCCCAAAATCACTCGAGGGCTCGCGCAGTCGTTAAATAGCCCCGCCCGTGGCAGCCATGTTGTCCAGTGTCCAGGCCTACGAAACTCACATATGTTTAGGCAGCTAATGTTGAGAAACAAAAGTAAAGAACCATTTACTCAAAACCATCTGACCACTCAAATGAGGTAATGTTTCAGCTCAAACACGTGTGCAAAGATCTTAGAACAACCAGAAGTAGAACCATGGGAAAAGACAAATTATCCATGCTAATCCAACACAACATAAATTACAGACTAGCTAGTTCCAAAGTAAAACAAAAGAAATTACCCAACTATAACAATTTTACAATCTTACAACAGGGTGAGCTCTCCAGGTTCCTGGTCTTCTTCACCGGCTGTCTTTACTTCCCTGATTCGTAGGTTTCTTCTGTCCAATGTTAGATAACTTCCAGGGCAATGACTAGGTAACGCAGCACTCTACAATAAGTACATAACTGCAAATAATGGTACAGACGCATGAAATGCATGCGCGATCCTCCGGCATCCACTATGAGGCTAAAATAGGCCAAACAGCAAGACAGAGAGCAGCAGTAATCAGGCTTCCCTACATGGCCAAAATTTACAGATGGCAACGCTGACTCTTGTCGACAATATCATGTCATAATCTTTGCTGAACTTACAAGTTATGATCTTCTGTCTGAAGTTAAGATCTGCAGAGAAAAGGAAATTGCAGATGTAAGATACATCATTGTGGATGCTAAGATTTACTCTCATAATTAATTAGTCACTGTGTTTCCTACAGGATTGAAAAATGTGATAATCAATCTACCTATAGACTGCACTTACGGCTAGATGCATTTTGGAAGTAACAGATGGGATAGCATTCATGTTTGGTGTGTTTGCATCACAACATATATTGACAAAAATAAATGGTCTGTTTGGATTTAATTTTGGAAATCAATCTCGATAATGGCTAAAATGTGGAGTATAATTTATGATGCATGCGAAATTTGGATAAATGGTCATCTAGACTCAGTGAGCTAGTCCAATATAGGAACAAGCCGAACAACAAATAAATGAGGTAGCCCTTTTTAAGCTCAAGAAGGTTCAGACAGTAGGAATATACATCTTTTACAAGAATTTGATTAGCTTCTTAAAATTTCACTCATAAATGAAAAATCTTTCAACTGCAGTAGGACAAAACCAGCATTCAACGATATAATTTATGTAGCACTTGTGACAGTGGTTAGTGAGTCCGCAGTGTGAATATCACAGTTCACAGCATGTTTTTGCTCCTGCTACTCAAGAGAAACATCGCTACAAATACTGCAGCGGAATACAGTTTAGTTCATTAAGTATTCGTGTAAACTTATATTCTTGAATGGTCTACAGTAGAACTAAAGAACGTTCCCACCTGAACTGCAAAACTATCTGCCACTGGCAGTCATACTAGTAACTCATGACGGGCTGGACCAACATAGCCACAGGCCCACAGTCCCACAGCTCATGAGATTAGCAAGGAAAGACCACAATAGCTATCTCTATGTTATTTTGGAAGTTGATATCCATAATAAGAAAAGCAGGTAATGTTAAGTGAGCTCAATGTTAGTCCCTCCCAAGTGTTTAAAACGCATCTTTCATTTCCAATTAGGATGTTTTGCAGTAGTTTAGGGTTTAACACTAGCCAAAGCCAAAACAGTATGACCATGTAGGTAGACAGACAAACCAACACCAATGAAATCGTCCCCAGGGCAAAACTAAAAACCAAAAAAAAAGGAAACACGAGCAAATCATGTTGGATCGCAAGGCTCATAAGCATGAGCTAACTCCAACTAGGTAGCTAGTGCAAATAAGAAAGAAAAAGGAAGTCACGAGAAGAGGGAAATACCAAAAACTATACAGAAGATGCCGCCTTAGTTCAACAGAACAGTTAAAGACAAGTATTTGTTCGAGCATAAGAAGATGCCACCATAGTACCATAGAACAGTTATAGACTGTTGACTTGGATAACCACATCCCAATATCTATACCTAATAATATTAAAATGTGGGCAATGTTTCTCTCTTCGTCCGTCGTACAGTTTCCTTCGTACGTCGAGCTGCCCTTTGTTCGTCCCACAATGGCACACATAACCCCCATGGGCCAGGCCCAAGGAAACACATCCAGCCAGTTTTATTTTTGTTCGTGTCATCCTGTTGCATCCATGGCGCCGCGGACACGCGGCCATCTTCGGTTCCTCGCAGCTCGCCAAGGAGCAGCGTCAACCAAGTCCGGCATCCAAGAGGCCATGTACCAGGTGTACATGTGCATCTTCTCACCACTTCTCTACCCCTCCCAGATCCACTTCTTCCCACCGTGTCCACTCCTGATCTAGCCCCGGCCTTCTCAGATTCTGCCAGGCTGCAGGCCGCACACCCGGTGCCACCGTAGCACACCGAAAAGGAGCTGGCGAGCACGAGGCTGAACTGGAGCTGGGCAAGGTCGGCATCACCTCCAGACTTGTCCTGCCCTTCCATCCCCTCCAGGCACTTGGAGAGCAAACTGGAGGATCATGGCGAGGAGCATGGGTGCGGCCAGACTGGACTGGCTCATAATTTTTTACCCAATTCGTTCATGGAGCAAGTTTTTATTCATGTTCAAATACTGCAGAAAACGACACGTGGCAAGTTTGGTCATGAGATGTCCATGGTAATTGATTGTTATGTTGTTCAAAAAATGCAGACTAGATCCAAATTACTCCATGGTCTTCATATATCCTTGTTTAAGAAATATGGATGTGATTCTATACAAATATAAAAAAATTGAATATCTAATCCTGATCATGTTCATTGTCAGCATAGACATCCAGTACATCAGATCTTGATTTTTTTTTTTCTGATTCATAAGATGGTAAAGAGCAGAAAATGAATGGTGAAAATATGGCACAGTTTTTTTATCATGTCTGCACCATGCTCACAGAAAAACCTTGTTCTGTTGAAACTTTGCATCAACAATTTGTTAATTGGAGGATTTCATGCTCTTGAATGGTACAAAGCTACGGGCGTTGCTAGGCTTGGACCATCTGGTTGCTCTGCTGGAAATTTCAGGGTTAATTTTGAAGAATTTTGTGCGCCTGGGGCTTACAATCGTAACTCTGCAGCTTTCGTCAATGCGGTGATGAACTGGGGCGTTGTATGTGATAGAACCATAGACTAGAAGGAAGTATGTTTATCAATTTCTTATCTTGCTCGGAATCTTTGAATCAGATACTTTGTGAGTTTGTGGTTTTTTGCTTTGTAGTTGGCTCTTTCAGAATTCGACTATAGCCATCATTGCAGGGTGGAGGAATTTGAACAAAAAAGATGGATGTTAGGGAGTTTTTAATTACTGATGTAATTGTTGTGTATTGCCTCTTTGTTGGTTTCCTCATTTTGTATCTTTTTCCTCCATAAATGCAGTCTAGGTTCATGGGTAAGCTGTACCTTAGTTAGCTCATATGTTTTGTTGTTTGTTTGTTTGTTTTTTCCAATTTTAGAGACCAATTTATTATCCACTTATCTAGATCGAAACTTGTTTGGCCATGGCAATGCATGGGGCATTGTTTGCTACTCCCTCCGTTTCTAAATATAAGATGTTTTAACTTTTCTTACTTTTCTAGAATCATACGCATCTAGACGTGTTTTAGTGTGTATATTCAGTCATTTTATTCCGTATGTAGTCCACATCGCAATATCTAAAACATCTTATAATTAGGAACAGAGGGAGTAGTAACTAAAAAACAAGTGCTACAATATCAAAAAAGAATGTGCCGCATATTTATGTTACAAAAAAATATCACTTTCAAACATTTAAGTTGGCAAAGTAGAGAGAAGTTCCACATAAGTATATTATATGCAAACTTCTTTGGTCCTTTACAAAATTATCAATGAGATGCCTCTATTATTTAAAAATAATGCTGTTTCTTTCATTAATATAACTCAAATTATTATCATGGATGTTTTTAAGATCACGAAGGCCTTCTCAGCTTTAAATGCTTGCATCATTACATGGAAACCAGTATTATTTCCGGTCCTACTCTACGAGCATGTAAAGTAAGTTATTGTGTCATGTCTAACCTATGACCAAGAACAATGTCATCTTCTAGCATATCCATTTTATTTCTAATCTATGACAATAATAGCGCAAGACTGATACCCATGATGTCGGCTAGTTTGTGACAACAGTAATCTCAAATAGTACATCAAACTATCTAAGGCTGTCAGATCATCACACTCTGGTTATTCTTACTTTTTTGAAATATGCAAATAGCCAGACAATAGGACAAACAGAGCATAAACGTTAAATACTGTATTATTGGTAGTTACGCCTAGTAAAAACACAACAGGTCATTCTGACTTTGCACAAATTAGCTGCTAATTCTCAATAAACTAGCAAACTCTGAATGTCAGGTCAGAAATCTATGTCGTTGTAGTTTTGTAAATGAAAAAACAAAGTTCAAAAGCTACGCAACATGCAAAAACATGGACGTTATCTATGTTTTTCAATCAATTAAAGACATAATACACAACTAAGTTATTGGAAATAAATGAGAGAGAATAATTGCTTGCTAAAGAAATATAAAAATATACCTGGCCTATCGATGTTACGATTTGGGTGACTGTGCAGCATCAGAGCCATCTGCTGATGAACTATCAGAATCTGTATCTGCGCAAGCTTCTCAAGTTAATTCCACGTGTTTTGCATATAATTCGAAGAAAACCTTTATATAGAATAGTGCCAAAGGTGTTATGCTTGTTACACATTTCTGCAAAAAAAGAGAATGTTTACCGCTGGAGGAAGACCCTGAATCACTACTAGAGCTTCCAGAACTACTTGATCTACCAGCATTATCTCCTTTCTGATCTTCCAAATGGGCAGGTGATGATGAACCCACATATCTCCCATTGTCATCTGTAGGTGAAAAACTTAGGTGTTACACTTACACCGAATAAAGGTAGGCTACAACAAGCAATCATAACATTTATAGTAATAGCTGACCCATTTGTTCTGGTCTCAAAGGCAAAAATAATAGTTACAAGCATGCTCTAAAGGTGTCTATTTAGCCTTGCCTGCTGCAATTTCCTTGGATGGTTCAACGTCAACCATAGGTGGTTCAACATCTATCACATCGACTGCTTCTGGTTCCGGAACCTGTAACTGTGGAACATTAGTAATTACCATATGAACCATATTGCCTAACAATTAACAAAGACCACTTGCGCTATCTATAAAAAGCATACCATCTCTTGTACTGTGAGCATCTGATCCTGTTCTCCCTCATCTTGCCTTGCATGCTCTATCTTCTCCATATCTGGCTCATGCTCAGATTCATCCTGCCTTACCACGGAAAGCTCGGCCTTCCGCTTGTTCTTGGTTATACTTTTCTTGTAATTCGTCACGAACCTATCAAGTTCCCACAGCGTCTCAACATCGAAGCTATCTATATCAACCTCAATCTCATCGTCATGTTGATTGAGTGACGAGTTCCTCTTCTTTATGATTTGCACAACATTATCGAGCTTCTCGGCTGGCAAGTCTTGTAGGTCGTTACTAAGCCGCTGCTTCTCCCAGAAGGTCATCTCCCTCTTATTAGGATCCTTGCCTTGGGCTTCTTTAAAACTGGGGGTCTGCCGGTGCCGGTGCCGGTGCCGGTGCCAGTATGTGGCTTTGGGGTAGCCTCCATTCCTGCAGGATGCGCTGTGGAGTCAGACCTCTCTAACACCCTAGCATTGTCTATCTCCCTGGGCTTCTTGGGTGCAGCCGATGATGGTGTCGGCGGCTGCGGTGACAGCTGTGCTATCTCAGCTTCAATCTCTGGCCACTTTGTGTCGAACATATTTAGAAGCTGCTCGGCCATAAAGTACACATCCTGCCCCTTGGGGTTGTACTTCATGGCGTTCTGAAAAGTGAGACGGACTTCAGTTGCGAACTCCCGCGGCGACTTGTAGTGGCCCTCGGCGAGCCGCGACTTGACAGTGCCGAGGTCCATGGGCTTGGCGATGATGGTGTGGTAGTCGTGCAGGCCAAGCGCGCTGGCGTCGACCGGCACGTTGAACACCCAGCCGTGCTTGTGCTTCATCAGCCTGGCAAGCAGCAAGGCGCAGCTCTTGAACACGGGAGCGTAGAGCTTGCGCCGCGCCTCTGCGGAGCCAGACGGGTTCAGGGCGCCCTTCTTGGACTTGTGCTTGGAGACGGACGGGTGTGGCGGGAGCGGGGTGGAGGGGTCGGTGGCGGAGAGCGCGGAGGAGGGAGCCGGCGCGGGGAGGGAGTTTATGCGCTTGTAGGTGGAGCGCACCTGGGAGAGCTCCGAGGAGAGGCGGCGGCGGAGTTCTCGCCGTGCGGCCGGCGAGGAGGGGAGCGAGAAGGTGACGGTGGGGATGACCGGGCCATTGTGAGCATCGAAGGAGCGGGCGGCGGAGGCCTTGGAGGATTTGGGGTGAGATTTGCGGGAGTAAGGCTTGCCGGAAGGCGAGGGCGGGCCGGAGGTCATTTGCGCGGGTCAACGGCGGCGGCGAATCGGAGTCGGCGGCGGATCGGGGCTGCGATTTGGGGATTTGGCGGAGGACAGAGGTGAGATGCGACGGGGTTCGGTGAGGGCTTGGTGTCGGGGGCCGTAGGTGGTGGGGGCAGGCGGTCAGCTCCCACTCTGCGATGCCAGGGAGGGGTCGGGTTCTTTCCTAGTCTTTTTTTTGACAGCCTTTCCTAGTCTGAAATGTCTTTTTGGGCTTTTTTTTAAATTTTGAAACTTCCGAGTCTGAAATGTGTTAGGTATTTTCAATACGAACTACAATTTTTTTCGAAAAAGACTCTGGCATTAAAAGAAACACCGAACAGTACAAAACACCTTAAAATAATCGAAAATTACAACCAGATCTTTGAGATGCTCTTCATCTTCGACCTCAAGACCGTGTCGACGGCACGCCGCCGCTCCCGCTCCTCCCAAAGCCGGCCTGACGTTGTTGATTGCGGACGGGAAGTCGTCGAACGATTCAAGAAGATCACATTCGTTCCGGAGCCGAAGAAGAAGGATGAATTGCCGATGAAGCTCCATGACGATTCGGAAAACGTCACCGCCATAAGAAGTCCTCGAGAACCACACCTCTCACAAGCTTCTCGACGTCGCCGCCGAGATGGGGCTGAACCCGGGGATACATTATTGCAAAAAGCGCCACCGGCACCAACAGAGCGCCGCCCCAGCAAATCTGGACACTAAAACCAGAAAACGGAGCCCTCCCGCCGATGAGGGCCGAGATTCACCGTGCCTCCATGACCCGAAGGCCATAGAGGCGGAGCACGGCGGCGCCGACGGAAGACATGGAACCCTAACCGCCTCTCTTGTCTCTCGGAGGGGAAGGGTACGGATATATGTACGGAGAGAGTAATATAACTTTTTTTCTTGTCCTCATTCGGTCAGTGGTAAAACATCGGTTATTCTACTGGGCGGTTACACTGCATTTCTTGTGTTTGCGGTGGTGGATATAATTGCGGACTCCTATGTTTTCTAGTTGAATACTCGTGTGTTGTTATGGTTTCACGAATTTTTGCTACTCTCGTACTTGCGCACAGGTGAACATAAAATACATATAGAGAAAATATATATATAGTATCCAAAATATTAAAAAAAATACTTTGCATATTCAACGTCATGTGCAGACATAGAAAGCAAGGACATGACTAAGTGTGTTTATTGGCTGATGTAATCAGAGACTCCAAAGGAGCTCAACCTCTAATGAGCCTGAATTTTGTAAAAATCAAAACCTTAATTGTTTTGTGTTAAAATCAAAATCTGAAAGAAATTTCCAACAACATATAGATGCCTAGAAGGTACATTTTTTTATAGAATTGTGTCTTTATATGCTAACTAGACAAAAAGACAAGTGCTAAGATCAAAAATGAATTTTTAAGGTCTACTTAGGGACATTATCTTTTAATTTTTAAATAGTCCAAAATATAATGTACATTTTAGAAAATATTTACACGTTCGTCGTACTTTTGGGCAAATATTTACATGTCCAGGGAAATCATCTTTATGTATATGTACAAAGATATTCATTTTTTTCATTATTTTGGAAATATCGGGCTACCTAGAACCTAGGCTCCATATCGCCCTTGGATGATCCGTGGACTAGTGGTAGCCGTGCATATGCGCATAAGGGCCAGGTCCCGGGTTCGAGTCCTCACTTCTACCTTAATGACAAAGCCGGGGTGGAGTCCCCCCTCCGGTCTTGTTGTTTTTCAACACGCCTAAGTACCCTCGTACAAACATTAGGAATGTTGTTATCGACATCATTCGCATGGTATTTGAACAGGTGTCCAAAATTTTCTTTCTCGGCTCATAACCAACCTGCACAAGAAGTATATATTGTTAACATGAACATTTCATGTGGGAGATATAAGAGCATCTCTAACAGCTGCCCTAAATTAGGCACCACCTTTTTGATTATAGGGCACCTGTTTTAGCGTTTTAGGGCACAAAACTTTTTTCTGCTTTACCAGCTGCCCTATAATAGGGCACCTCCTCCAAAAGCTGCCCTATTTTAGGGCATACATAGCTAATTTCAAACTAAATTTGAGATGAATTTAAGATAGTTAGACGACATTTTATACATAAACTTCGATAAACTAACCCAAATTTGAAAATTCGACCTAAACTTTGACTAGAAAATGCTAAACACGAATTGATGACAACAAATTGTACAAATAAATTTTGATTTTGCACCGACAACAAATAAATCGATTTAGATCGAGAGCAAGCAGCAGCTAGCTAGCTAGCTTTTATCCATCGATCGATTGATCGATTTATCGATCTAGCAGCTGCCCTCTCTCTCGCGAGCAGCTAGCAGCGGCCCCCTCTCTCTCGTTTCGTATCGGCTGACCAGGGGCACCGGCGCGCTGCTCATCCCGTGCGCGTGCTTGCCGCCGGCTCCGGCGTCCGTGGGCGACACGAATCGGTACGGGAGGGCGAGGAGGAGCCGCAATCGAGCGGAGAGGCCGGGCAAGACCGCCCGCGCGCCATGGAAGAACGACGCGGAAACGGCCGGCCACCAGCTCGATCTCCGCCCGCGCGTCATGGAAGTACTGCGGAAACGGCCGGCGAAGCTCCGCCCGCGCGCCATGGAAAAACGGCGCGGAAATGGCCGACGACCAGCTCGACCTCCGCCATGGAAGAACGGAGCTCGCCGAGGCGGCGAAAACGACCGGCGACGCAGGAAATCGGCAGGGAACGTCGAGACGGAGCCGTGTCGGTGAGCGGCGGCGGCGGAGTCGCCGGATTTTGCCGGAATCGGCCGGCGAGAGCGGAGGTAGAAAGGGGATCGGGAGGAGCTGAACTTTCCGGGCGGCAGTTGGCCTTCGCGCGCTGGGAAAGGCAGGATAGGGCAGGGGCGCGCGCGGCCCTCTCTGCCCCATATTTGGGGCAGAGAGGATGAAAATTTGGGACAGCCCTATAATAGGGCACGTGATAGGGCAGCTGTTGGAGCGTGGTTTTTGCCCTTCCGTGCCCTATAAAACGGTTTTTAGGGCACCGGGCCTAATTTAGGGCAGCTGTTAGAGATGCTCTAAGAATATGCAGAATACTCACCTTGAAACTGGATGAACCAAAATTTCACCATCCCATGAGAGCGTGAAACTAGACAAGTTCCTGCAGGTGAATACTTTATCATTATCCTAGACATTAGGACGGGGCAAATTAAAACGCTCGTAATGATTTTTAAAGAAAACAAATAACATGGCCGTCTGTTCATTGGCCCTAATCCAAAATCAAGGTGTTATTGAATTTCCTGGTCTTCGACGCATAATTTTGAATATGATAATTTATTTACATTATGTGTGTAAAGCTAGTATGAGGACACATGAAATAAAAATCACAAGCCAAATACAAAAATATCATTTATATATGCACAATCCATGGTATATTCCAATGGTAAAAGTCATAAATTAAAAACCACGCAGAGTCAAGCACACCTTATACTTTGAGGCGGGTCGCGGGTGAGTATGAAAAAACGCTCAAACCTATTATCTTGTATTCTTGTGTATATCATGTTGAACATATATAGGGTTTATTCATTGAGAATTACCATTAGAGTGAAAAAATTGTGTTGCTTACACGTGATAAAAAAATAAGTTACTCATTTGGTTCCAATGAATCAGAGTGAAATAATTGTTCTACTTACACATGAAGCGGGCATAACAACGAGTACCCAATATGTAAGCCGTGCCAAAACGTCTTATATATTGGGACATAGGGAGTAGTAGTACATTAGTACCTATAATCTAGGGTTCTAATATTAAATCTAGATACTCCTTAACAATAAAAATATATGATAGTACCAAACATATAAGGAGTTATCATCAAAAAATAAAAAAGTATCGACGATTCCTCGCCACGAGCTCACCTAGGATTCCACCTTGTCCAAGACGCCACCTAAATCTAACCACCACGACAGAAGAAGTAAAGTGCTCCTGAAGTCGTCGTGGTCTCATCTCCGAGGAGACAGCTGAAAGGATCGGTATGGCCACCTAGAGGGGGGGGGGGTGAATAGGTGCTACACAATTTTTAGCTCTTTTTCGAATTTAGGCTTGACACAAAGGTAAATTCTCTAGATATGCAACTACGGTGAATTTACCTATATGACAAGTTAACACTAGACTAAGCAACGATACAATAAGAGCTAGCGAGAAAGGAGTAACCGAACGGGAAGCACGCGGAGATAAGGATGTATTCCCGAGTTCCTCCTTTTTATGGGAGTACGTCTCGTTGGAGGGGTGTGAGTTTCAAACTCAAACGCCACAAATGGCATCACCCTATTCTCCGATGAACCTTGCCCAAAAGCTCGGTTCACCTTCCACTATCGGAATCCTTCAAGGCGGAATCCGGAGCCCTTACAACAAACTTGAGTCTCAACCCACAAAAGGATTGGGGGCTCCCAAGCACCACAACAGCTGCTACATAAAAGTAACAAGCAAGTAAGTACAACAAGATGCCTAGGTTTTCCTAGTGAAACCCTAGGCTCAAATCCTCAAGTGAATGAGGGGGAAATGAAGAACGCTTTGGTGAAGTAGTAGATCGGGGCCTTCTCCTTCAATCCTCCAAAGATCAACGAGTTTGGGTGGAGGGATTGGGAGATCTAGTGATTCTTGAGCTTGCAATAGTGGAGTTCTTCAATGCTGGGCGAGCTAGACTGCTGGAGGTAGGTGGAGGGGTATTTATACCCCTCCTAGATTTCTGCCCGTTGGAGAAGAAAAATGGACCGAATATTCCGGTATAAGTGATGACCGGATATTCTGGTACCCCGGAAATTCCGATCCATCTTTGAAACTTCCGACAAGAATCTCCGGTGACCTCTAGGAACTGCAACCACTGGTCCTTAGCAGATTTCTTCGAAACTTCCTAGGAGCCGGATATTCCGGTGTCACCAACCGGAATTTCCGGTGAACTCCAGGAACTGGAGGTTCTGGTCCTTAGCAGCATTCTTCAACATTTTGTCTGGACCGGATATTCTGGTGTCACCAACCGGAACTTCCGGTGAACTCCAGGAACTGGAGGTTCTGGTCCTTAGCTTCATTCTTCAGCATTTTGTCTGCACCGGATATTCCGGTGACACCAACCGGAATTTCCGGTGAACTCCAGGAACCTGCAGGCTTAATTCTTCCTTCTTTTTGGTGTTGATGCACATGTATTTTATACCACTAAAACCTGCATCACTTAACACCTAATCAAAACTTCACTAGTGTTGTTAACTAACACACAAAACACAAGGGATTAAGAAATGCTCTTTCAACAGCCCAGTCCAACGGCGGATCCGTGATCCGTGTCGGAGGAAGGAGCTGAAACCGAGAGATAGTGAGGGAGAGAACATATCACCGCGCTGGTGTTCTTCGGCGAATGCATCACCAAGCATGTTATTTCGGAATCAACTTAGTTTTTCATTTCCTCATTTTGTAATCTTGTTTTTTATTCTTTTGAGATATGCACCTATTCTATAAATGATGTAGTATTCTTTGTTTCAAATTTAACTTGTAAAGTTTTGAATATGTAACATTTCCATTGTTCTATCACAAATGTACTTTGGACGTTCAATATTCCAAAATAATTCTTAAGATGTGTGTATAATATGATGTGATGAGAAGATGTATGCAAATACTTGTGATCATAATATCTGTCATGATGTTTTATGTGGTATATGATTACTCCTTATGCATATTGTATTATCATTGATTTGAATTATGCTCAAGACGTCGAGATTAGTAAACGTCATGTCCAATTTTATAATATCTCGACCAACGACTCATTTATCAACTAGTCGTTCGGGCCATCGTCGATCACTTTATGGCTTCGTCGAAAAAGTTTTAAATTTTCATGGATTTTCATCGCATGCATGCAATGCACACGACTAATTCCTACTATTTCGAGTCTCTCACTTCTCGGATCTCACAATATGTGACTTATGCGAGGTTTTATGTACTATTTTCCTGATGACAAACATATGTTTTTTTCCAATTCCTATAACCACATTGCACTTCAACTGAAGATTGACACATTTGTGCATTCAAACATTGCATTGAAACTGAGGATTGCAGTTTGCAACATTGCATTAAGACTCAAGATTCACACACGAAGTTCACAAACTGGATCACATATTTTCACACATCAATCATACATCATTTTCACACACACAGTACATCATTTCACACACTTCATTTCTTTAGAATCGGCACAACAAACACCGACCAAGCAGATCTAGAGCTATCTTCAAACGAAGCAATGCTTCTCTCACTGCAACCGACCATGACTTCACAATCTTCTGCCGCTCTTTCTTTTTGCACTTTTCATGTCCTATCACCACTGAAGTTGCTTATGTGACATGTAGCTCTTCCTTTATGCACTTCAACTCCTCCTCCCACCCTCTGCCCAATCTATGGCATCACAACAACAACCCCTTGAAGATAATTGTTGTCGACCAAATATCCAATATACTCCAGCTCCCAATAACATAAATTGGGACCATGTTGTAAAATTGCAAAACACACTCAAAATGAGAAAACAAAACAAAACTACAAATTTGAAAAGAAACACATTCCAAGTTCCCGGTCATCCGTGCTTACGCACTTGCAGAACACCCATCCGTCGTGTTCCGCCGTGTCGGACACGTACCACTTCACCAAGTTCCCGGTCATCCGTGCTTACACACTTGCAGAACACCCATCCGTCGTGTTCCGCCGTGTCGGACACGTACCACTTCGCCGTGAGGGAGAGGGGTGAACGGAAAACCGACGGCGGGACGCGGAATGGGTGGATCTTGCGGTCGACATGGATTGGAAACGACGGCGGACATCTCGCAACTCCGGCGGCGACAATTTTGCCGCTTTAGAGGATTTGAGGGAGAGGGGGATTTCTTTGTTAGAGGTCGTTTGACACCGATCATTTAATTTCATGTGGCAGAAATGAAATGACACATTTGACAAGTGAAATGATATGGTTAGAGATAGGGATTGACATAACATATAATAGGCATTTGCTAGAATTTCAAATGAAATGGCATGCCCAATTCCACGACAACCTAACAGATTGGGTATGAAACACAAACAAATTTCATCATTCTGGCTCAAAATGATGGCTACCAAGCGACCTCTTAGTGAAGGTAATTTCTGCCCGTTCTATGTCGTGTTGCAAAAATCCTCCTGTTCGTGGGCCTTCTTTAAGTAACCTGACAAGCTGGTCGCAGAGCTCGCCACGCTAGCAAATACAACGAGCCAACAACATCAGTGATGGTTTATGATCCAAAAGTCACGTCTTTAATTACCATAAAATGGTATTCCGATGACCAATGTGAATTAGACCACAAGTACTAGGACTAGCCAACAAATACTGCACTCTAGAAGTGAGGTGCTTCTGAAGTCGGACGTGCTTTAGTGAGTCTGTGAACCAAAATCTAGACTTCGTCCATCTGAGTGCCATCAGATTAAGATCCAACGGGCACGGTAGATTTAAATTTTAAACTCAAAATTTAAACTGTCTAGAAAAAATTGAAATAAATTATTTTGTAAAAATGTTGTTTCATTTAGATAAATTATTTTTTGATTTAATTATGTTTTAAGTTTTGATCTCAAAACGCAGTTAAATCATAAAACATTTATCAAAATGAAGCAAAACTTTTTCAGAACACTTATGATTTATGACAAACTGAATTTTTTATAACAATACTCACGTGGGCAATGTTTCCGTTCACAAAGTCCGCTGAAGTCGCCGTGATCTCATCTCGGTATCCAGCCAGTCCAGCAGCAGATCCGTGATCCGTGTCGGAGGGAAGAGGAGAGACCGAGAGAGTGAGGGAGAGAAGATGCGGCCGCGGCTGGTGCTCTTCGGCGACTCAATCACCGAGCAGTCCTTCGCCTCCGGCGGCTGGGGCGCCGCCCTCGCCGACCACTTCGCGCGGCAGGTACGTCCGCACCTCTCTCCCGTCCATGGTTGCGCCGCCGCTACCTTCTGCGTGTAGGCCTGAACATCGGTTTTTCTACTGATTAGGCGGACGTGGTGCTGCGCGGGCTCAGCGGCTACAACACCCGGTGGGCACTGAAGGTGCTGGACAGAGCAATGGAGGGGGCGGCCGCTGGGGGTGCGGACCCGGCGGCCGTCACGGTCTTCTTCGGCGCCAACGACGCCAGCCTGCCCGACCAGCAACAGGCGCACCAGCACGTGCCGCTCCCGGAGTACCAGGACAACCTCCGCGCGATCTGCGCCTACTTCAAGGTTGCGGCCATACTGTCCTGGAGCAGGGTATTGCTACTGAGCTGCTTGCTTCTTCGGTTGCTCACCTGTGGTTTGGTTTTGCAGAATAAGTGGCCCTCTGCTGCTATCATACTCATCACCCCTCCACCGATCCACGAGCCGGCGAGGATCAGGTAACGAATGCCCCCCTCACCTTGCAGACATATACTTTACTTAGCTTTATTCGTGGTGAGTGTGTGTCAGGTCAACGGAATAGGATCCACTGATGTATTACTGTATGCTGATCCCTTTATTGTTTTTTTTTGGCTAAATGCCATTCTTGATGCAGTTGGTAATGTATACTAGTATGTATTAGTACTGTCTTACAACAGTAAATTCAACATCATCTATTCATTTACTGTATCTCTGATAATTGTGATGAATAAAACACGGGAAACAGCTGATTTTTTTGTTTTGTTTTATACTGTGAATTACGTCAAGCAAACCTGTTAATCTCAATCACAATGTTAAGAAATTGAGCTGAACCTACAAAATGTGTTCAGGGTGTGTTTAGTATTTGACCTGTTGACATGTTTTTAATGAGTTCCATGCGGTATAATTCCTTGTATGTTGATTCAATTTCACTCAACAGCATGCACGCTTCAACACTGTGGGTTTGAACTATTGGGTCCTATGTATATCGTATCCACTTACCACTTGGTGGCTTCTGATCTGGCCTGAAGATTCCTTTCAAGCTAATATTAGAAATTGTGCCTTTTGGCAAAGCAGATTCGCCAGCACCACACTTATTCCATATTTTTCCATGCAGAGACATGTATGGAGATAATGGCCCTTCAAGACTGCCTGAAAGAACGAATGAAGCTGCTGGCACGTATGCACATGCATGCATATCTGTTGCTAAAGAGTTGGATCATCCAGTTATAGACATCTGGACACAGATGCAGCAATTTCCTAATTGGCAAACATCTGCATTATGGTATTGTTTTTTTCTTGTGTGTGAGCAAAAATAGATCGTGCGAATCTGTTTTAACTTTTAAGAACTCATATATCTCCTAGGCTAACATAAAAAAGGCTTAATAATTGGAAGTGGTTGATGTAACAAATCGACATATGCGACAATTCTCGGGCAGACTGTTGCTCGAACTTACACCGATTGCTCGAAATCTGGTCTGGGTTCAGTTAGTTTGATGTCTGGTTCTGGCTTCCCAAACACTGTCGGGGACACCCCACAGTCCACAGATAGGCTGGATATGTACATATTCAAGCTGGATGTCTCCTTATTTACTTTACAAGTAACTATTGCGCCAACACTAGCGCTGAAACACTACCATTTCGAACTAACAAAATCCAAAAGAATAACTCGTAGTAAAAGAAAGCATCAGAATTATGTGAATCTGATGGAGCCAACCTGTAGTGCTTCTAAACTTTGCAATGTGATGTTCTAGGTTATGCTTGGCGTTCTTAGTAAAATAAAGAATCACAATCATGTGAATCCGACGGAGCAACCTATAGTGCTTTTGAACTTAGCAGTGAGATGTTGTTATTGGTTATGCTTTGTATTCTGTATTCTTCTTATGCGGGCAACAGAAAAAACTGAAAACCCAAGGTAAGAATCAGTTGATAATTTGCATCATGTGGCACCTATCTCACTGTAAAACCAATGATTATTGAGCCACATAAATTTCACTTGATATGTTACACCATGAATCTGTTTTCTAACATTTGCAATGTCGGATAAAAATCTGCATTTCTTTTTCTTGAACACACAAAAAATTGTCCTCTTCCCAAATAAGAAAATTCTGTGTAGATGTTCTCAGCTACTATAAAAAAAATCAACAGCCTAAATTTTGACTGCTCCCTTACCATTTGCTAAGAACCGTTAGTCGATGTGCTTAGAATAGCTTGAAACATGTTTTTTTTTAATAAAGGGACCTCGCCCCCAACTTCATTAACGAAGCATAGAAGCTACAGAGTTCATTACAGCCTGAAACATGTGATTCTGAATTACGATGTATCTTCCTGACCTCAAGCAGCAGATAACTTTATTATGTCTTGCAGTGACGGTTTGCATTTCACCCCATTTGGGAACAAGATTTTGTTCGATGAGGTGCGGAAGACATTGGAGATTATTGGTTTCAGCCAGAACGTTCTTCCGTCAGACCTCCCTCGCTTCCATGAAATTGACCCCAAGGATCCGTTGAAAGCATTGGAGATTTGAACAAGGTAGCTGCATGGTTTTATTATTCAGAAGGCTGGGTTGAACACCTGATGAACTAGGACACCTTATGCCGATGCTGTATGGCAGCATGTGCGGACTTGTTTAAAAGATGTGGTTTATGTTCCGTTATTTCTTAACAAATGATCATGCAAGCTAAGAAGACGGTATAAATAAATGGCATTTTCTGCTGTTTTCCAGTACATTTCGTTGGGTTCGGCGAAGCTCTGGTTCTCTTTCGTTTCTCACGTTTGAGAGTTAGCTTCTGCTAAACCATGTATGTCATTTATGTTGCATGATTCCCAATTCTCATATGTGATGCAACATCCCTTTTTGCTGTTATTCAAGCCGAGTTTCTGCATGATATTTCAAACGAAAGGACAGTAAACATATACGGAGTACTATTATTCGGGGAGTTCAGTGGCTCCCGGCCTTTGAGCCTGTAGTGCAGCCGTGGGCTTCTGGGCCCCTTTATTCGAGGCACTCGACCCAAGGCGGGATGCGCAGAGATAGCGAGATTCGCATGCAAGCTGGGGAGTAGAGAGATTCTCAAAAAAAAAAAAACTTGGGAGTAGTGATTTCTGGCTCCCGACCACTAGTGCTCACTCTCTTTTAAAAAATTCAAAGAAAAAATAGAAGTTTCAAAAAAATGTGAAAGACTCCTAGATGTTCTCAATGATTTATGCTATAGGTGTGCAAAATCAAAATTCGAAATACTTTATACTTTAAGCTACACAAAAATGACAAATGTATAGACGTTAGTGTAGTCTTGGGCGAACTGACCGATCAAGAGGCGGTCCACGGCCTCGTTCTTTAGCTGCTGCTCTGCCACGTGGTGCTCTTTCGCCTCCATTTAGGAGCGCCGCTCCACGTGCCTCTATGGCGAGGCGGACCCCCCCCCCCCCCTCCCTCCCCCTCCTAGACATTGGCACACCCGCCACCTAGTTGGAAGCAACTTCGTCGGGATGAACACGCCCACGGCCACCCCCTGGTTGGGGGCGTCGTCCTCCCTCTCGAGAAGGAGCATCTCCACCTCCCTCTCGAGAAGTTGCATCTCCGTCGGGATGTCGTTCTGATGTGGTGGATGCGTCCAAACGCGTCCGGGTGGCCCCAAATCCACCCCACATATAGCCTGAGTTTGAGAGTTGTCAGAAATCCAAATGTTTGGGCTAAGTTTGAAGAGCTGGTTAGGTGAGTATTTTGTGTTCGGATTGTCTGCCCGAACGTATAAAAAGTATTTACCCACTCTGGTTGGAGATGCTCTAACCAACTCAGGAACTACTCCAAAACGCTACCGCTTTCCGGACACCCGCAAGAGGAAACTAGCGGCCGGTTTCGCCCGCAGATGGCTCGTGGCGTTGGCACTGGCACAGCTGAATGCATCGCTGGCTGCACTGCGCACAGATACACGCACCGCACCCAAAGCCAAAGGTGGATGGATCCATGCGCAAGAGCCTAGGGACCGGGACCCCTACCCGTATAGGCTACTGATCCCTGCGGCCTAGGTTCATTAGATTAGCCTAACCCAGATGGCGAGGTGAATCAACCATGTAGGGATTTTTTTTTTTTTTTTTTGCGGGAGAAAAGACTGATATTAATCCAGACAAATTACAGATAGGTCCCCAGAAGAAAAAAAGATTACAGTCCAACCCATCTGCAACTCGGCTACGGAAGCAACCACCAGCGCCGTCGGTGGCGCGCCGCCGCTCAAGCTCCCCTCGTCGCCTTGGAACAGGAGCTCCCCAGAGCCAGCGGGAAGTCGCCGAGCGCCGATCCCTAAGGATCTACGCCAGAAGAAGCCGCCATCGCCACGCTGAATCACATCAGCACCTTCCTCAGGAACTTCGCCAGCCAGATCCGCCGTCTCGCGAGATCCAGCGATGGGGAAGACGAGCCCCGCAGCTCCGCAAAACCGCAGGGTCGACGGGGACTGCAGATCGACGCCGGTCCTCCAAGGAGCACCTGCAACGAGATGAAGGTCTGCCGCCCACAAAACCACTCCGCCGACGCCTCCAACACCACGACGCCGCCGGCTGGACACCACACGCACCCCTACGCTATATACACAGCGCGAACCGGTGTTCCCCCGTCCTCCCGCCGCCGGAGCGGCCGGCGGAGGGCGAGGGAAGCGCCGATCCGGCGCCGGTGAGGTGGGACGCCTGTAGACTCTCAAAATATCGCCTTCCGCGAGAGACGGGGGAAGGAAGCGGTCCAAGGTCCAACTGGGATTAGCCTAGATGCAGTAGATAAACGGCCTACATGTACGGCAAAGATCTCGCCTCAGGAGATGGAGAGAGCATGCGGATTATCTTTTCTTGCTTACTGTACCAGCTGATGTACTATACTCAGTTACAAGCACATGCAGCGCCCAGACGAGTGCTTCTATCTGGCTATCTATATACTCCTACTTTGGACTCCGCGGCACATTTTCTTTCTTGAAACAAGCTCAGCGGCACATTTTCGTTTTTCCAAGTGTTTCACAAAGGTTCAGTTTTAAAAATGGTCATATTTACAAAATGATCATAACTAAAAAATGTTTATATTTGAACAACTTTAAAAACCCCTTCGCGAGAGAAACGCGAGGGCGGCGGCTAGCGATCCTGTGCCTCCCGTCGGCGCCGCCGTTGCTCTGCCTCGCTCCTGTGGCCTTCGGGCCACGGAGGCGGGGTGGATCTCGGCCTCCGTCGGCGGGAGGGCTTCGTTCTCCTGTTTTTTTAGGGTTAATAAGGTTTGGTGGGGCGACGCTCAGGTGGTGGCGGCGGCGCCTTTTCCAATAAAGTCTCCCCGACTTTAGCCCCATCTAGGCGGCGACGTCGAGAAGTTTGTGGGAGTGGTGTGGTTCTCGAGTTCTTCTTCTGGTGGTGGCGTTCTTCGGATCGTCATGGAACTTCATCGGCGGTTCATCCATCTTCTTCGGCTCCGGGACGGATGTGGTCTTCTTGACCCGTTCGGCGACTTCCCATCCGCAACCAACAACGTCAAACCGGTTCTGGCGCGCCGTCGACACGGTCTGGAGGTTGAAGACGAGGAGCATCTCAAAAATCTCGTTTTAATTTTCGTTTTTGTTGAGATGTTTTATACTGATCGGTGTTTCTTTTAATGTCATGGTCCTTTTTCGCAAAAAAAAACTGGCGTGCTGCTCAGCCACATTCTTGCCTTCCATTCCCAGCATGTGATCGGCTGCGCATCTAGGGAGAAGCAGGCGTGCTGTATATATGCACGTACGGGCACGTTTGTTTATTCATCTTTCACGCCCTCATTTTCTTGCTTTGTTCCTTCTCAGTTGCCACCGATCGAATTCGAAACAGGTGGACTACGGACTCGTATTTCTGTCTGGAGATCGGAATTAACTGCATGAAAAGTGGACAGCCCTTTCTCGCTGCGGACCTTTTTAGGCCTGAATTAAGATAAGATAGGCATGAGACGGTTAAATGTTGGAATATTAAGAAATTTATGTACGAGATTGACGTGGTCATACCCTTCGGGTCCTTCACTTCTGGTATACCTGGTGCGGCCCAGACGAAGGCCTACCTGACGGCCCAACAATTACTTGAAGTACAAGACAATGACTCCAAGACGTAGTCTATTAGGACTCTTGTAAACCCTACCTGGTTCCCTTTATAAAGCCAAGCAGAGGCACCCCCATAGAATATATAGACACGGGACAAAACATACACGCATAGCCTTAGCGAGACCACGTCTCACCACCACCATCGCCATTGCGGTCACCATGTAATCATACAATATATACAGATCAGACAAGCAGGAAGTAGGGTGTTACCCTCCGGGGGCCTGAACCTGGGTAAATCGGCTTGCTTGTCAGCCGACGGAACTACCAGCGCGCCAACTTCTCCCTCTATACGAAACCCGGGGTATCTCGACCCTGAGATTTGCCGTGGCTACCCCACGTCAATTGGCGCCGTCTATGGAAATCAACATCAAAGATATAAAAACATTAGACTATCTAGCGGATTTAAAAATGGATCACATAATAGTGCAAATTAACAGAGAGGATAATAGCACATGCATGTTGATCGGGAAGGTCCAAACCACAACGTTGTTTGACGTTAGTCATGGCGGTGATGAGGAAACATGTCAGAGAGAAGCGAGCATTCATGCTAAGACCCTCCCAAAAATCTTATCCACCCTCTCCCACTGCAGGATATCAGAGATGAGGTAGCAGCACAACAAAAAAAACTATTCTACTTGGGAGTTAGAGACGTTCTGTTCTAAATTATTCCGTCATATTCTCTAAAGTGGAGAGGTAGAGAATGCAAGCGACTCACGATGGAGGAAACAATGCACGTGTTAAACATGCACATGTCTGTTAACACATACATGTATAGTTGATGTACCAAGCAAAAATTTAATCTTCCACCAAAATGAGTTTTAACTAGAACTGACGCGACGTGAAGCAAGGTGGGGTGGCAGAGCAGGTGTGCGTGAACTCACTCATTTAGTGAAAATAGAAGAACTACCCTTATAAACAACTCCAACTCTCAACCAACTAGCAATTTGGAACTAAATTTAGTCTCACGCCACTTACTATACATCGCCTTTGAGATTTCAAAATTGTTAGACTTGGATTAATGGGCCAAGACCCATAAAATCCAACATGAAATACCAGAATGGATGAAGTTCCATACTTCTCAAAAAAGATATTCAAAAGATCGTCTCGTAGTTCCGCGAGGAAACTTGGTTGCATGCATCACAAGCCACAGTACGAGTACTGTTCTCTGGCGCCCCGTACGGCACTAAAACTATTGAAATCAATGGTGATGAAGGAGCGGAGCTGTAGCCGTCTCCTCCATTGGCGCGTCCCAAATCATTGGGCAGGGAATAGATGCCACCTAGCTCAAGCGCATCCCGATCGATCTTTTATTCTTCGCCGCCGGCCACACATTACTGACGGCCAGCCGCCATGTAAGGCGACGTGTCAGTCATCGAGGTTGCACAGTTTCAGGCAGACAGACAGTGGCGTCGAGATTGTTCCCATTTCTTAATCTGGCTAGTCGCACCTCAGATGCTTTTCTAGACGTTTCTCTGAATAATCAATCTATGGAGCATCATTCTATTTCTGCTCTGTTGACAAGAATACCTCATCACTATGTGCCGATCGCCCTCGATCGCGCGTGCGAAAGCCATTGGAGTGGGAAGGGCAAGTGCCGTCGTGCAAGCATGACTACCGGCCGCGCTCGGAGTTTCCGCCTAAGCCTACGGCCATCGAACCGGGCGTATAGCCTAGCCCCAACTGTAAAAAGCACCCAAAAAGATGGCGTGCACATGGGAGGAGGAAAAGATCTCGCTCACTAGTCACTAGTCACTTGACAGTAGCTATAGCCAGATGGCAAGATCGTCACTCATCGATGCATGGCCGGCGGCCGGGACAGAGAGCCTGACAATCGATGATCACTGCGCACCCTATGGCTAGCTGCGGTGGCTACCTCCTGTGTTGCTGCGCAGTGGCAGTGCTAGCTGCGGCTTTCTCAGCATGCATGCAGATGCAGGGCTACGCCTGCGCCTGCCCCGCCGGTTTAGGCGCATGCATGCGAGACTAGCTTCTCTGCCTCTGCTCGTCATCATTCGCTTGCAGGCTGCGCATCGATGATCATCATCGTCTTCTCTTCTTCAAGCTACCTCGATCTGGTTATGGCTGAATCGTGCATGAGTTCGTTGCTCCAAAGTTTCAAACCTTCAGTATAGTTTCTGTCAGCTGAATTTGCGCGTAGCAGGACTGAATGTCTCTTCTCAGGTAAGATTTGAAGATTACTCAAGTCTCATGGTGACTGAACCCAATCACATAACCACCAATCCGTCACATAAAAACATAAATGTTTGACAAAAAGACGCTCTTGATTTTACCATTTTTATTTATTTATGCGAAGAGTGCATTCCCATTTCTTTATAGAAATTTTATGAAAATTCGAAACAACTAGAATTACAGAAAATTTGGAATAATGCTGAAAAATTTAACTTTAATTGCTCAAAATCAGGGTTTATAAAAGCTCAATAGTTTGTTTTCATGAAAATCACACAATTAAAGAAAACTTATGAATAATCTAAACAAATTCAATGAAATAGGATATGATATTCCTAAACAAATTCAATACATTGGGCATCGTCTGTTGTTTATATCTATGATCATTGTTTTAACTAACTAAAGCAGTTGGGTTCGTGTCAGTAAATTCTTCATGTTTACAATTGAAGAGATAGCTCTTCCAGCTGCTGCATCGTGAGAAGCACACGAGCAACATTTTATGACAAAGTTCATCTAAGAAGGTTCAGCAAAATGTAAAAGGGACGACTATGTCACATCTCCAACGGTGACATGACTACTTGTTGTCGTTGTAGCAAAGCCACACACCAACAAGCAGTTGATATACAATTACAACACATGCAAGTAATTTACTATTCCCCCGTTATTAAATATATAAATATAAGTCTTTTTAGTTTTCTTGATTCGTACGTACCTTGAAATATTTTAGTGTGTTGATGACTTGATTCACTAATATCATTATGTATTTAGCCCACATTGAAGTTGTCAAAATATTTTATAATTTGGAACAGAGGAAGTAATATATATTTTCTTTTAATCATGTGAACTATATTACTCCCTCCATTCCGGTTTATAGGATGTATTTGGCAAATCTCTAGAACCTAGCTGAATGGGGATTGGGCATGTATCTTTCTCCCCACTATTTCACCCAATTAACACTCTCATATTTAGTGCCTACATTAATTAGGGAAAGGCCAAACCCAATCGGTTTTCATATTGTTATTGGGAAAGGCCAAAACCCAACATTAATTGCTCGTAATTAATGCTAATTGTTGCTTACTATTGAAAAAAAAACCTGATTTTGGAATTGCATACTATAAACCGGAATGGAGGGAGTACAAGTTTCAGTGATTAATCCCTTCCTTGCAGGGAAGGAAATGAATGTACACGTAAATTACAAGTTTCCAGTCAACCTAAAATCTCACGCTCAATATAAAAATCTCTGACCACGTTCTATAGTCTATACTAATACTAGGCCAACATGGCACTGTTCATGTGGCCAGTTTTGCATGGGGTTGAAAGCTGCCTTTGTTTATGGGACATAATATAAAAAAATCGCAGGCTTTTCGAATGTCGGCCTCCACTCATTTTGTATGGCCAATCGTAGTTTCGCAAAGAGCACACAGCACACGTACGAAGGCTAGGAAACGGGAGAATTTGTGCATCCGGTACACCTGACTTTAGTTGATCACCTAAAATATTTTCAGCAAATCCGTAAAAAAGTTTTTAGATCGGTAGTATTTATATATAACATGTCACAAAATTTCAAATCAACATAACACATATCATGAAATAAAATAGATAAATCCGACAATGAATAGTGCCAAAATGTAGTTGAGCTCTGAATTTGGCCCATTGTCAACATTGATAAGAAATTTATCATTTTCAGTGCTAATGTTGTGTTTAGACTTAAATTTTTGCGACGATGTATACATTTATGTTATGTCAATGTCCAAACTTTTTTTCAGATTTGTTGAAAACTTTTTTGGTGCTAAATCGGAGATGGGTGCACCGGTTGCATAGATTTGGCTGTTTCACGGGATACGTTCTCGACGACGTGCACATATAGCACATGGATGTCCGATCTCCGAGCATTTTGCAACTCAATGTTTCTCTAGGGAATGTAGATGCAAATTATAACAAACTCAAAATCAAATACTATTAAAAGAAACTAGCACGGCACCCCTTGCAGCATTGTTGTATTTAGTGTATCAAAATTTATCGATGAACAAATGTATATTTATATTATGCATAGAAAATGTCGACGATATATTAGGTCATCTTGTATCTCTACGTTATGTGGACCTGAACCCAATCAGCCTGTATCTAATCTTTGCAGACGCTCCACTTAACCTACTGACCAGCCCACTTACTGTTAACAGGCCGACCCCCTTAATTTGAACATGATTTAGCTGGGCATGCTATCTACCACCGGTTTATACTCATGACAGAAAAGATCACGGCGTGATGGTGATCTTAACGGATTTTGCCACGTGTCTGTTATATGCCTTTTTTCGTGGCTGATTCGTAAACCATTTACTACGGTTTTTATCGCCGTGATAGATTGTTCTGTCAAGCGGTTTGTATCACGGTACACCTTACATGGTAAAAACGTTTTAGCCATGAAAAAGACCATTTTTTTTCTTCTAGTGCAGTGGCTCTGAAGGATGGTTAATAGTTGTGGAACTGGATCTTGATAACTAGTGAGTGTTGTGATAGAGGTGAGTCTAGATGACTAGGACTGGTACTCATGGGTTCGAGAGTGTCTATAAGTGGTAGGTGTGGGTTCAAATGGCTAATAGTGGCGGTACAAGTGGGTCCACATAGGTCATAGTTGTGTAGAGAACTGGGTTTAGACGACTCTGAGTGGTGTATGCTAAAACTAACTCTAGCAGATATGCAAAAGGGCCGAAATGGCAAAAGTCATCGGGATATGCGATTTTCGGTATACTGGAGGTATACTGGATCAACTAAAGACTCTGGGCTTCCATCAAGCCACTACTACATCGATTTCGTTAGGAATTGAGGATCTTTTAACAATACCCTCTAAGGGATGGTTAGTCCAAGACGCGGAAGAACAGAGTTTTCTTTTGGAGAAACACTATTATTATGGGGCGATACACGCGGTAGAAAAATTACGCCAATCCGTTGAGATATGGTATGCGACAAGTGAATATTTGATCCAGAATGTTCCCCACTAAATCTCGCAAACCAGGCCAACATTATTTCTAGCAAACCCTAAAATCACCCGCCACACTGTATATCTATATGTGTCGGGGATGGCTTTGGGGTATACTGCAAAATTATATCACCCGCCACTTTTCCCCTCCTCGAGCGGCAATTGGGAGTGAGAACGCCGCCGTCGATCCGCCGCCTCCGGTTATCTAGTTTGTTCAGTTTATGTAATGTTTAATATTTTAATGTTGCACATCAAAGAACACTATTCTGTATATATCTGGTTGTTGCATATGCACGTGATTTTATTCCGGTATGTGGTTAGGCATGTGCATTATCGGGTTTATCACGACCAAACAATCATTAGCTAGCCGGGAAGCTTACACCGTACGACGCAGGTGCTGCCTAAACTACTTTTCTTCTTCGATAGAAAAAAACAAGAAGAAAAGCGTGAGTGTGAGGCCGGAAGGAGAAGGAACGGTGTCCAGCGCGCGCTCGTACGGGGTGGATCCTGTTGGGTGCGCCACCGACCGCTGCAAGGACGGACACCAGCTGCAGAATCAATCCGGATGCCGATCTGAACCGTCCCATCAATCAAATCAAGGGACACAGCTGATCCTTAAATAAACCAACGACCGCCAACCCTTCAGATTGACCTCGCATTTCAGGCGTTTCGAGTAAATTTGGACATACTCCGTAAAACAAAATGTGTTACCACTTTCAAGCTCACTAAAATTTACTGGATGTATATTCTACATCTTCTTTCGCCCAGAAAAAAATGCATCGTACTAGTAATACAACCTTCGATCCGAGTAAATTGTCGCAGGTTTAGGCAAATTTTGTGTAAAGCTGCGACAATTAAATGGGAGGGAGTACAGTACGTACATATATAAATAGATGGGAATGGTACCCAGCGTCGGCTCCCCGGATAATATCATGTGGGAAGGCAGGGTACCGCACCCTGCAGATCATCGGACCGATTCTGTGCTGGAATGTACCTGTCTGGATGGCTGGAGATCGATTCAGGAGAAGCGGCAAGCATACTGTACTGTACTTGGTTAGACGAATGGATTTTTTAATAAACCCGTTGTTTATTAGTCTGGCGCAAGCGCATCGCATCGCCATGCGCTACAGTGAAAGGCCGTCTCCCTTTCTGCAAAGCGATTAAAGGCAGCCCCAGCCCGCCGATGAGGCCAAAAGTTGCATCACTCACACTCTCCACACTCACTGCACACACGCTGAAAAAAAGAGAGTGAAATTCAGGTATTGACTCTAGGAAATTGCGGAAGGTGTTTTTGCACCAGCGCTACGTACAAATGATTGGATCCTGTGTATGCAAAATGATTTGATTGGATGACAAAAGAGGCAATTGGGAATTTTGAGCGCCGTTGCCAGTTGGTTTCCCATCTCTTAGGGTGTGTTCGGTTCCAGGATATGGTGGAATGGGATGTAACGGTTCCACACCTGAGATGCATTCCAGTGTTCGGTTATAGGATAGAATGGAATGTAGTCGTTCCTCAAAAGCGAATATTCGCTGAATGTGCGGAACGCACCCGTCCGGCCAAATCGGTCGGACGAGGTGGAACCGAGCGTAATTAGCGCCACCTCTCCTTCGCCTCCTCCCTCATCTCTGTCCCTCGCAGGCAGCTCGCCACGGCGGAACGCACCTGTCGGGATCCAGGCAGCTCGCCACGGCGGGACCCAGGCGAGGCTGCGGCCCGCGGCCAGCCAGGCCAGACGGCGGCCCGCGCGCGAGGCGGCGGCGGCCATGAACCAGGCAGTGAGGCGGTGGTGGGCAGAATCGAGCGGCGGCGGCGGAAATCAGTCTCGTTAGATTCTTCCTATCCAATTTGACCTATTTCATCTCCGATTTCGGCCTCGTTCCTCTCTGATTTTGCAATCCTTCCGTTCCATTCCCCTTTTCATTCTCCAACCGAACACATCCGATAACGGTTCCATTCCAAAAATTTTGTCGGAACCGAACACGAGGATGGAACGGTTCCATTCCGGTCCACACAATCCTAAAACCGAACACACCCTTATATATTCATGGTAGTATCTGGTTCACTTGCCTACTTACGCTACTTACGTTTATATTTAATATAAAAACGGCTGTGTGCGTCATTTTGATGCAGAGACCGGGTGCCCCATTTCTAAAAAAAATCTGGTTCACTTGCCGACCTAACTGAAGGGTTTAACTAGCACTTGACATGCTCAGCATGTCGGCCCTTAGGCACTAACAGTACAAGGGCCACTAGCCAAAAGCCTCAAACAACACAACTAGAGATTACCTAAGCAGATGATAATCTCCACGCCATGTTCTCATGCTCTTCCTCTCAATGGCGACGATGATCTGCAGGGTGCGGTCCGGCGGTGAAGATTTTCTTCGGCGCAGGTCTTGCGCATATCCTTTTCGGAGCTCGTCATCATAATCGGAGCCGTCCGTCTCCAAGCGAAGATAGGCCAGCGTGGGATTCATGATGCCGCTTCGGCAATGTTTTCCTTGGTGGTCTTCTTGTGAGGTCGGAGTCGCCGTAGGGTGATGACCATGACACGTGTGTGGGCAACCGCAACGACGACTCTCGATTCGGTGATGTTTGTGCAGCTCGTGTGGGTAGCCAGGATGGTTGCGTGTGCCATTGCGACGGTCGTGTCCCGTGATAGTCGGCGACGGTGTCTGTTGCGGGTTTCGGCCGGTTTTCCCGCTAACAAACCGGTTAATTCTTTTCTGCTTAATTAATGAAAATGGCAAAAGAAATGTTACCGTCGTAGGCGCAAAATTGATCTACCGAGAACACGAAGCAATCACAGCATGATGACGACACCGAGATTTGTTAACGCAGTTCGGCAAACTCGACTACATCTGTGGGGCATGATTACGGGCGCACCTCCCCATTGATACCGCAACCCTGGCCGCCCTAGGCGCCGGCACAAGCTGCCGGCTCCCTCTGCGTGCCTGTTGCTATCAAGTCGTCATTGGTTACATCGTGTGGTGCCCCCTCATTATATGAGAGGCCCAGGCTATAAGAGTTCGACTCTGATACTAGTCGTATCCTATCCACACCTAATACAACTCTAAGTCCAATCGTAACCCAACTCGTACATAATATTCGACACAAAACACAACAAACTCCACCTTGGCGAATATTTTTCACCACCTTGAATTCGTCAATGCGTCAAACCTCCATGTACTCCGGACTTGGTTGTCTTACATGAGCTCCGCTGCTACTCCCAGACTCCACATGACTCCACCTGCAACTGTAGTCCCTTATTCCTGTTTCAACATCATAACACACCGATCACTGATTTGCGTGAAAGTGCTTCCAACTTGAAGGAATTTCACTGTCGCCTTTTAGTCAACCTGAGTCAAATTCACAGTCGTCTCATCCTGGATAGTCTTCTACATGTCCCACAGCTATAGTACTCCGCCTCCTTCTGTATCTAGTCATCCGCACTTTGCCATGTGCAATGAGCATCACAGAATATACGGCCATGTACTCTCCAAGCGTCCGACATTACAGACTTTCCACCACTTTCTCGGATCCCCCATGGCCGACTCTTGTCCATCACTTGACGTCAATCCCGATAGAACAGTCACCAACTTGAATCCGATAATCGCCAACACTGCTTCAGTACCCCTGCACACATGTACGACCACATGTTTAACTGCCTGTGCCCTGGTCTGTCGCCGTGTCCCGTGCTTACCGCACGCCTTGCCGCTATTATCGCATCGAGCATCTGCAATCTTGTCCAAGATCTATCGGGTCGCTAACCCACACCACCTCAGGCCCCACTGCAGACAACCATCAGTCATACCCGACCGATGTCGAGTTCCACGCATCTCTCCAGACCCTGAGCTTCAGTCTGGACCACGTGCCTCTCGCCTTCCCGCTGACTAGGTTTCGACTCTCCGCATGCTTACGCCGCAGCCCCGCCATCAGCCGAGTGGAATCTCCCGCCGGACTCCAGCTCCACCTTCAACATGACTCCTTGGTAGATGATCAATCCACCCCACGCCCTCCTCGACCTCAAGATCTCATTTGCGCGCCATCTTGAATCAACCCCGCGTCATCGCATGTAGATGCACACATAACCATGCGCCGCGTGTTGCCACGCCACAGAATTCGGACTCCATCAGCCCTCACGCTCCCTACGTCGTCATTGCCGATCTTCACCGTCTTCTGTCCCGTCAGACTGTCTAGTCCAACCCAGCCGAATTTGTTCGACTGCAATCATGCTCCACCTCGCATCATATCAGTCCAACATGCCATGATCGATGCCTTTTGGTGCATGATCCTCCGCGACATACTCCAGACTGTTCCCAGCCTTATACGTACATCGCCAATCTGTCAACCTTCCGGTAAAACCTGTGCAAACTGAGCAACAAATCAAAAGAAATTGCTTCCCGGTAGATCCCTGAGTACACCTAGCTTTTCTCTTTTTCACGTCGCCATCCCCATGCACCGAATATAAGGTTGTAGATTTTTTTCTCACGCAACAAATCTCATGCACCCAAGATCTGACATGCTCACGGCACCATGCTGCGTCCCTTGGCCTGCGGAGCATGCGTGCCTCCAGCCCGCCTGCTGCAGGGCCGCATCGCCACAACCCGTCCCGCATATCAGCCTCTCCTCGATCTGCCGCTGCTACTACAGATGGCAATGGGTACCCGATACCCGCTAACCCGATGGGTACCCGCACTAAATGGGATGGTTTGGTGGTGATCTGAACCCACGGGTGTGCTTAGCGGTAAATATCCAGACCCGCCGGATCTAGAGGAGGCGGGTATGGGGGTGTCAAACCCGTACCCGCGAACCCGCAGACCCGGCAACCCCACCTGTCATTGACATAGAGGAAGCCTAACCTTCCTAGCCCCACATGTCGTTGAGTACAGAGGAGAGAAACCCACTTCTTTTCCTCGTTCTTTTCCCCTCCGCACGTTCCTCTCCTCGCTCTTCTTTTCCTCATTCTTTTCCCAGCCACCGCCTCCACTCGATCCACTGCCGGCGCCACTTCGCCGCCCCTCCGACGCCACCGCGCCGGCGCTGCCCCTGCGCCGCGTGCGCCCTGTGCCGCATCTCCGACGCCGCCGCCTACGCCCTGTGCCCTCGTCCCCTCGATCCACTGTCAGCGTCTTCCCGTCAACCCTCCACCTTCGGCGCCGGCGCGCTGCAGGCCGCCGTCTTCCCGCCGAGGGCCGAGAGATTTTCCTCGCCTGTATTAGCATAGGCGCACCAAGGGCCATAGCGGGTACCCGCCGGGTCACGGGTATGGTGGAGATCTTGACCCGCTGGCGGGTATGGGGGCGGGTGGCGGGGCCGGGGGCGGGTATGGGGGTGCCAAACCCGGCGGGTGCCATCCGGAGCTGCTACACGTCGCGTGTGGTACGCCGCGGCCGCTCATCGATTCGAGCCGTGCTTCCTTGTACTGCTTCCGATCAATCAAAATCCTGACAGCCACCATCGGAATCCTCTGGCCACCTGCATCTTTGCGCACCAGAATTGGGCCGTCTGCCCATCACGATTTGTAGCTCCTTGAAGTCGCTCGCTCCACGGATTTACGCCTCCGATCGGATCGATCCGATCTGCACGCGTCATGCCGCCGACGCTTGCGCGCCTTCCCAGTACTCCGCCAACGCCTTGCATCGCACTCTGCTTCCTGATCGGATCGATCTCGCCGAGTGCCTCACCCAGCGCATGCTTCCGGAAATTACTTCGATCTTCGATCACGTCTGTATCACTAGATCAACTTCCCGTAGCCTTCGACCTTGCTCTAATACCAATTGTTACCGTCGTGGGAGCAAAATTGATCTACCGAGAACACGAAGCAATCACAGCACGATGACGACACCGAGGTTTGTTAAGCAGTTCGGCGAACTCGCCTACATCCGCGGGGCATGACTACGGGCGCACCTCCCCATTGATACCGCAACCCTGACCGCCCTAGGCGCCGGCACAAGCCGCCGGCTCCCTCTGCGTGCCTGTTGCTATCAAGTCGTCATAGGTTACATCGTGTGGTGCCCCCTCATTATATGAGAGGCACATGCTACAAGAGTTCAATTCTGATACTACTCGTATCCTATCCACACCTAATACAACTCTAAGTCAAATCGTAACTCAACTCGTACATAATATTCGACACAAAACAAAACAAGAAAAATCTCCACGCCATCTCAAATTTAAGTTACTTACGTTTTTTTGTTCCCTCGCTAAATTTTCCGTTGAGAAGCATAAGTAAAGTTAAATTAGCTAAAACATGACAATAATAATGAAATGGAGGTAATACTTATGTTATGTGTTCCTTGGATCATCTCTATGCTAAATCGTTTATTTAAATACAAAGCTACATGCTTGTGGGTTTGTTCACCTCCTGAATTTACTAGCGTAATTAGTTTAGGATTAACCGTTGGCAACTATGCACATGCTCATCATTTTTACGCTCTGAAATATCTCGTTAGGCATCGACCTGAACAAAGGAAGGACGAGATTTGGCTGTCATGTCAACAAAACTATCACCGGATCAAAATCTAGGAACAGAGATGGCCAAATCTTGCCAACACCACTTTTAGCAAGGTGGGGCTACAAACAAGACAGACCGCCATTTCCTAAGAACACAAGCATTTCAAAACATGCCGCAACTCCCTCAACTTTTCGAAAGTAGCCAAAATGCGTAACCGTACAAGCGCATATATGCCTTTTCATAATTGGAATTTCCAACCAATTGCTATCTTACCAAGCTACGTACTCCAGTTTGAGCATTAAATTAAAGTGTTTTAGAACCAACGGTGCCAGCTTAAGGCAAAGAACAGGCTAGTAAATATCCATCACATCAGATAACCCATCATGTCGAGCTACACATGGGAAACCTGCACACTCAACTCCAGCAGCAGCTCCCAAATTGGCTTTCAATCACTCCCCCGGGCTCCAGCATCCTCTGTCACTGAGCTCAGCTGGATGTCCCCAAGCAAGCCAGCAAGCAATCTCCATCGATACTCAATCTAAGAGAGAGAGAAAAAAAAAAAGAGCTTTTCCTTTCTCTTACACGCATACGCACATTGACACTGACAGAGAGTGGCAGCAGCAACGAAAGGAGCTCACTAAATCCCAAATCCTGCTCTTATCATCCTGTTTTCCTGCCTCCCTTGCTGTGCCTCCTGCTCTCCAAAGCTCCCACACCAACAGCAAGGAAGAAAGAGAGAGAAAGAGAGAGCTTTTGCCTCCTTCCCCCGCCCAGGCCGTCCCCCTGCACTCTAAAATGTGATGTCCAATCCATCAGATTGCTTCTAGTTCAGTCCCCCACTCCTCCCTCTCCTGGGTCAGTCCCCCTGCTCCCCCTCATGCAGCCTCCTCCGCCTTCTTCTTCCCGATTCTTTCTTTTGACGGATTTCTGTGTTTCTTTCTTCTCCTCCTAGTTATGGGATCCGGCGAGCTGGATGGAAGCGCATTGGAGCAGCAGTAGCGGAGGCGAAGCTGCAGACGGGGGATCTGGATCCGAGGCACCACCACCGGGTTCCTCACGGAGGCGACGGCGTAGGCGGAGGAGGAGGAGGCGGCGGCGGCGGGCAGCAGGAAGCTGCAGATGAAGAGCACCACCACCACTACCGCTTGCTGCAGCTCCACCAAGAAGAGGTGCAACGGGACCAAGAACCTCCGCCCGTCCCCGTCTTCCAGCTCTCGCACCTGCAGCAGGCCGCGTCCGTGAGGCAGCCCGGCGAGTATGCCCTTCTGTCGCCCATGGGCGACGCCGGCCAGTCCCACCATCACCACGGCCTCCAGACGCAGCTCCTCTCCTTCGGTGGAGGCCCCCACATGCACCAGTTCACCGCGCAGGCGCTGCCGCCCGCGGCGTCCCAGGCGCGCGCGCGGGGAGGACGAGGCGGCGGCGGCGAGCTTGTTTCATCCGCGACGCCTGCAAGGGTGAGGGGCGGCGGGGAGATCGTGGCCGTGCAGGGAGGGCACATTGTGCGCTCCACGGGGCGCAAGGACCGGCACAGCAAGGTCTGCACCGCGCGGGGTCCTCGCGACCGCCGCGTGCGCCTGTCGGCGCACACGGCCATCCAGTTCTACGACGTGCAAGACCGCCTAGGCTACGACCGCCCCAGCAAGGCCGTGGACTGGCTCATCAAGAACGCCAAGGACGCCATCGACAGCCTCGACACCCTGCCCGCCTGGCAGCCCACGGCCGTCGTCCCCGCCGCCAGCAATGCCGCCGCGCAGCCGTCCTCCTCGACCCACCCCGACTCGGCCGACAACTCCGACGACCAGGCGCAGGCCATCACGATCGCGCATACCTCGTTCGACTTCGCGGCTCTGGCCAAGGCGGCGGCGGCGGCGGAGCCACCGGCGGCATCAGCTTCCTCCCGCCCTCGCTCGACTCGGACTCCATAGCCGACACGATCAAGTCCTTCTTCCCCATGGGCGGCACCGCGGGTGGAGAGGCGTCATCGTCCACTGTGGCGGCTCACTCCTCGGCTATGAGTTTCCAGAGCTACACACCGGACCTGTTGTCGCGCACCGGCAGCCAAAGCCAAGAACTTCGGCTCTCGCTGCAGCCTTTACCAGATCCCATGTTTCAGCAGCAACAGGGCCGCACCGGTCACACGGCCACGAGAGCAACGGGAACGCGCAGAACGCGATCTTCCCCGGCGCCGCCAATTACCCATTTGGCGGCGGCGCCATGTGGGGAGAACAGGCGCAGAGCCAGCGCATGTTGCCGTGGCCCGACCCAGGCGGTGGCGGCGGGAGCACTGGCGGCTACCTGTTCAACGTGTCGCAGCAGACGGCGCATATGCAGGCGGCGCTCGGTGGCCAGAACCAGTTCTTCTTCCAGAGGGGACCCCTTCAGTCCAGTAACCAGCCCTCCGACCGAGGATGGCCGGAGACCGTCGAAGCTGACAACAGCAACTCGATGCAGCAGTACCACCAAGGGGGCTTGAACCCTTCTGCTGTCGGGTTCGCTCCGGCGTCAGCTTCTCCGGATTCCGCCTCCCCGCGAGGATTCAGGGCGACGAGGAGCACAACGGCGGCAATGGCGACAAGCCGCCGTCCGTGTCCTCGGCTTCCCACCACTGACATCAGCAGTGGACAACACATGACTTCACCACCAACCACCATGCACCAGTGACAACGACATGAGCCATCAGCTCCTCCGATTGCATCACTGTGAGAATTCTCATGGGACTTGTACTTCAATTCCGATGCTGCATTGCTGATTCTTTCTTGAACTCCATTTCTGATGTGATTTTTGTCCTCTTGGTGTAGGTAGCGTTGATTTGCTGCCACTTCTTGATAAGAGAAGTAGAATGGTGATTGCAGCCAGGAGGAGCCAAATACGGTTGGTTGGTGATTTCATTATCTTCTACTGTGCGTGTCATTGGTTTTTGCTTCGAGAATTCGATCACTCGGAGCATCTTAGAATTAGGCTTGTGAGAGTGCAGCAGCATCATGGCTGGGATCAGCCAGCCAGTCTCTGTTTGTTGCATTGCAGTAGGTGTAGTCGATGTTGTAGTTGTTGTAGGTCAAGCTTGATTGTTTTCATTTACCTGTCGGTCAGTTATGCATGGATGCTTTGCTTCTTCCTGTGGATTCAGGACCCAGAAGCAGTGCTGCTACTAGATGTCTTTCTCAAACTTATGAATGGATGAGATGGATGGGGAGAGGAGTCTACCACTCTATCTTTATATCCCCATCCTTTTTGGATTGCAACATCTTTCGTTCGTTCTTTCTTTCTTTGTTTACTGTCACTAGAAACAGATGTTGATTGGTGCCTGTTTCGCATAACTTCTTTTTTATGCTGTGCCTCGAAATCCAGCCTCCATATTGTTATGCACCAGCCTCTGTTCTTCTTAAGGACTTGTTTGGAACTGAGAACGAGCTGCATGCCATTGCCGCTGGCCCTCCGATCTTCCTCAAAACAACCAAAAGGGATGGATTTAATGCAAACTTTTAAGCTTCAAAATATGACCGCAAAGCTCCCATGACTGTGCACTATACACTACTAGTCCACTACAGTACTATCCATGTGATCTGTTGGGTCTCTTTCGCTGCCGCTGCAGCAGCAAGGCAGGGCAGGGAGGAGGCAGCATGCATGGCAGTAACAGCAGCGGCAGCTTTCCTAGCGCTCTGTTCTACTGTACTATTCTACCTATCACTGGGCAAGCCAAGATTGCTACTACAAGGAAAAGGCTGTTTGTGTGTTGCGTGTGGGCGTCATTAGTACCATCTGCCTGTCTTACATGCGCCATCAGTGAGTCAGTAGGCACAGGACAAGCTCTTTTTACCATTTCACCTTACCTCAGGCCAGGCCTTGTCTTTGCACTCACTGATGCAGCACTTTGTGACAAATGCCAGAAAGAGGGAGGCCCATGATGAGTGCTCATCTCCTCTCTGATTGGCTTCCACATGGACTCCATTGTCTGCACTCTAGACTTAAGCCTGGTAGGGTAATTTGGTTGTGGCTTGTGGGAGATGAGACTGAGATAGGCATGTTGTGAATCTCATGATGCATGCACTTCAACTCTTCCCCTCCAATAACCTCCATGGAGCCCCCACATATGCTATGGCTGCTTTGATGAGATGGAATAAGCACTGCTAGTACCACTACTGTGTACACATCCTAGGTGCATCACTACACTACAAGTGGTTAATAGTGGATTAACAGGCTTTTAGCATAGGAATGCAGTGAGCACTGAGCTATGCACTAGGATCAGTAGTAGACAAACAAGCACACTGTGCATCTTGCCCTAGGGTTAACTTAGGATCGTCTCATGAAGCATGCATGGTTCAGATCAAGATCCATGAGTGCTTGAAGAGAAGTTCTGAACATACGGGCTTCTTTGGATCACATGATTGTAAAACACAGGAATTGAGAAAACAAAGGAATTTGACAGGATTGCAGGTGTAAAACAGAGGATTACAAAACAGAGGAAAAGTGCAGGAATAGTCATTTGGATGGAAACACAGAAAGGTGCTCGATCCTACGCGAATGAGTGTAAAAAAGAGGTTAGAGTGGATGTTGAAATTCCTATAGGATTGAGGTGTAGGAATGCAATCCATAGGAATTTTGGAGGTGTCATTCCTTTGATCCAAAGAGATTCCTTAGGAAAGAATCCTATGGATTGGAATCCTCCAAAATTCCTCTAGAAATCATTCAATCCAAAGAGGCCCGTACTAATGTCTCATTCTCGATAATATCGGAAGGTACATGTTATCTTATGCAATATGAATGAATCTAGTATGGCAGTACATTATGTGCACTTTATACAAAAAAACAGTACATTCTGTGCAATGAGAGTTGCCTTTGAGCCGACTTTTACACCTGTGCATCTATGCTTAAAAGGTTTCTTCGTTCATGCATTTCTATACATGCCATGCATAGCAACACGTTAAATCAATCAAACTAGTTATTCATGGTTTACTAAGATCAGATAGTGTGAAAACCATCTCTTGGTGGAGTGGCCACACCAGGGCTCAAATCCACTGCCCCACGTTTACATTTTTTTGAAAAGCGGATGAATCCAGATTTTGCATCAATTCATGCATACAACAATAGTTATTGCAAACTTTATCATGCAAAGTATTACATCACGGAGTAGAAAATGTGGAAACAAAAATTAACCTTTTAAACAACATATGGCATATATGCATTATGCAATATATGAGTGAATCTCCATCCACTCTGGTTGAAGAAATCTAGGTGTGAACAGTCACCATACGGTTGCATCCAGTAACCATAAAGTCCCGCTGCTCCAACGGAAGTAGGTAAGCCCATGGCTGAATCCAATGTGCATCCATATTCATAACCTAGAATTTTTTAGGGAATCATGTACTCTTGTTTAACTCAATATATTTTATCAAACCCTTTCACCCAATTCTCAAAAACATTTGTGATACTTGTTGGTGGGGGTAGGTTATAGGTAACGAAAACATACGCAATCTGAGACAAGCAAAAGGATATGAGATAAAAAATGGTAGATGGTCCCCTCTGGAACACAAAAACAACATCTTTTACACCCATTCTAATTCCGTATATCTTGATTATCTTTAGTGAGTAGGACCTTTCTCTTAAGAAACCAAATAAATATCCTAATCATTAGTGGTATCTTAATTTTTATAGATCATACGGAAAATTCTCGTTATGACCATTCATAAGGTTGGTATACATTGATTTCACTTAAAAAAACCATATGTCGGCAGCTTCCAACCTTACCCATCGGGCTCATCAAATAATTGTACCCTCATCAATATTTGACACAAGTGTAACCAAGCATTCCACTTATTGCAAGCTGTTGTTCTAAATCCAATATTCATCGGAACATGAGATAAACCATCAGCCACGGAAACATCTTTCACTTCTACAATATTGTATAATGATGAGGTCCCTAACCACATGTCTTCCAAAAACTCAAGTGTTCACTCCGTCTCCTAACTGAAAAAGTCTTAGCTAAAAAACTCTTCTTTAACACGCATAATACATTTCTCGAAAGGAGAATCAGTAGGATTTTTTTGGACCTGAGACATGGCTTTATTTTGAAAATATTTTATTATGCACTAACCCTTGCCACACACCTTTTCATTAAATAGTTTAAACATCCATCAGCTAAGTAAACATTTGTTTTCAAGATGTAGCACCTAAATACCTAAAGCACCCTGATATTTAAGCGGCAAATTACATTCCATTTAGTTATTATATTTTTTCTCTCATTGCTATGCTATAAGAACCAGGATCTATAAAAATCCATATTTTTATGTAATCCTTTGGGTATTTCTAAAAACAACAACCTAAACATCGACAACTATAGTTAATAAGAATTAAGGTGTGTTTGGTTCAGTGGCTATGAAAAAGTGGTTGGGGGTACCCCCAACCACCTGGTTGGTGGTAACCATTTTTCATGTTTGGTTGTGTGGGTTGGTTAGCCAAGTTTTCTGTTTGGTTGACGGGATAAAAAGTGGTTGATGAGAGATGGATGTGGTGATATGGTTACCTCACAACATGACCGTGAGAATACCTCGTGACATGAGATTTTGGTAATATAGATCAATTAAAGTATGATTCAAATACAATGAATCAAATTGAATAAAATTTTGACTGTATGTCCCACTAGAACGTATGAACAACAAAAAGTTCAATATCACACTTCAATGATATACCAAATATTACATAGGAAACTTGCAAATAGTGCATATCGTAGTGCCATATGTAACAAATTTGTGGTATTGGGGAAATCTTGGCCGTGGTGCAGGTGAAACTCGATTAGCCGCCGCTGTAACAAATTTGTGGTATGGACAAGTTGATCTCCGTATGAGGGTAACTTGCCTTGCCAATATTCGAGCCTCCGTTCAAATCGATCATCTACTAGTTTCCATTATGTATATGAAGTTTACCATAATGGATAGGTACCCCAAGGCGCCGAAATAGAAAAGAAGTAGACTCGCATCCAGATAGTTGTTGGTACTGTTTGATGTATGCCCAAAAGGCAATAAAGTTTAACATCTGATTCATAATTATGCTTCATGATTCTATGCTATAACTGTGGTGACTCCTGAATATGTGATTCAGAGGAAAACTCACTCGCACGTGTAGAGATATGAACAGAATAAAGTATACCCTAGTCTTGCCTTTTAGACTAATTCTTTGATTGCTAGAGACCACGTTTTCCTGGTCTGGGACATTGTTTGTGTCAGCATCAATGAGTGGCATATTGTTGGTGGAAACAATATGGCTGGGTAGACCCAAATCGTTGATATGCTAAGTAAGATTCCAAAGTGTATTTTTGTCCTTAGTGCAATATCGCAGATGATTGTTATATGATATGTCCTTAGACCATGAGGTTATTAGGGTTGTGTATACTGGAAGAATTACTTTGGTACTGTCAAAACCACGGCCGTAACTGGGTGGCAAAACGGCTGTCACTGGGTGATTACCAAAGGTGTGCATATATCCTAATGTTCCACGGTGGGAAATTACTCCTCTGTCAAAAGAGAGATACTTCCAGGGCCCACTCGGTATGTATGATGTCCAATATGTTCTGCAGACAATGCATGATGAAGTTACATCACGTGGGATATCGGATTACAGGAATGAGAAAAGGAAACTTACTGGTAACGAGATAGACAGAGATATAGTGAATCAGGGATTGATTCATGGAACTATCTGAAATACTTTATCTCGGGTAATTTCAGTATCGTGAGTAATGGGAATGATGAATTAATAATCAACATGTTCAACAGAGTGCCATTCGCATAACGGTAGCAGTTATTCAGGTATCCCATGTATCTGACCCTGGCTGGTGATTAGATGGAAACATATAATTATAGCTACACGTTATCGAACCTCTAGGGTAACACGCTTAAGTCAGTTCTAGTTTGTTGTGTATATGGTTGATCTGGATACCGAGAGAGTATCACCGGAATGGTTTCTGCGTGATAGATAATATCTTTATCAGAGAGATTGGATTATGCAGACACTAGGTGTCTCGGAGTGATAGAAGTTGCTATCACAAGTCGGATTTATTATGAGGGTTTATATGAGAGGGAAATATTTATCCGGAGTATTTTGTCAACGGACACTTGGTGTCCCGGATCATGTAAAAGTGTTTTATATGATAAGTAATTAATTCGGGGAATATTCTGTAAAAGGAAATATTCAAATAAGAATTAATTAGACAAAATATTATTTAATTAAATATTAATTTATTTAATTAATAAATAATTATTGGAAAAATTAAATAAATTGGAGCCACCGAAGGGGGCTGCCAAGTGGGCCCCCACATAGGGACGGGTGGGCCAAGGCGCCTAGGGGGGAAGTTCCCCCCATGGCCGAAACCCTAGATGGGCCAAAAGCCCATGGGGGGGAGGCGGTTTGGGGGGAGCCTTGTTGGACAAGGACTCCTCGCCCCCCCCCCCAAACCGAATTGGGCAAGGGGAAGACTTTCCCCTTCCCCAAGCCGACTTGGACTAGGGGAAAGCTTCCCCTTTCCCAAGTCCCTCTGCCCCTTGGCCTCCTATATATACCTCACCCCCTCTCCTTTGGAGAGACACAAGTTTAGATCTCTTCTGGTTGGATTAGAGAGTTCCTCTCTCCAATTAGATTAGATCTAGATCTCTAATCTCTATCTCCCTCCTTCTCATGTGTTGAGATCTCCACCTTCATATACACCAGCGGTGAGTGCTTCAAGTGTGGACGGCGAAGCCTTGCTGGACTAGATCAGATGTATGCGTGCAAAACTCAGTGGGGTGATCCGTTGTGAAACGGTTGACCCTATCTCACTCTGTTGGATCAAGGCGGGACGCAAGGAGTCTACGATGTTCTTTCGGCTAGGCTTAGTCGAGGGAGTTCTTCCACAAGGTTCATCAACGTCGTCATCGACATCTCTTTCGCTTCAACGGTGTCAGTAATGATTTACAGTTAGATCAAATATGCATGTCTTGTCAGTTGTATCTTCATAGTAGATCTTGGAGGTTGTTGCGTAGTTGTGGCAAATTTTTTTATTTTCCATGCACGCAACCCAATAGGTACTTATGTTCCTCATCCATTGCCTTACCAAAACAAGATCACTTTTACGGAAATTAATCTCAAGTCTAGATAATTGCTCAAATGTACACAATATCAACTTTGATCGCCTTTTCGAGGTCATGTTCCATGAATAAAATTGTGTCATCCGCCTACTGTACAATGGGTCAATGGGTACGTACCATGCCCTCAACCATATGAGGAATCAGCACCCCTACTTGACCATCCTCCTTTGCCCTCGCAATAAGGACGACAAACATATTTGGTACTACGGATCACATTGTCTCAACCCTTTCATGGTTTGGAAATAATTACCAATTTCATCATTAACCATGATACCCATGCTACCTCCTTGAACAAATTGTGTAATCTATTCGCACAACCTTTGTGCAAGACCTTTCGTGCATAGTGCTTGATGCAAGAAGGGCCGGTTCACTTTGCCCTATGCCTTCTTAAAGTTAGTTTTAAATATAACATCATCCATTTTCTTCGTATGAACTTTATGTATGGTCTAATGTAGCACGCCAACGCTTTCTAAAATGTGTCATCCCCGCATGAAAGCCGTCTGGCTAGGTCTACTCACCTTATTGGCAATTCATGTAATAGGCTGAATTGAAAGAGATTCATGGCATCATGACTTTACCGATTGTATTGAATAGTAGGGGGTGCAATTGGGGTGTGTGTATTATATCATTATGTGTATTCGGGGTTTGTGTGCTTGTGAGTTTTCGTTGTAGGCAAGAAAAAGATCATTAGATAAGGTTTTTATGCAAATGTTCTACCTGCATCAATTTTTTCTATGAAATTAGTGGCTCTTGGCACTTGAAACCACCTTTTAATTTACGGGACATTTAAAGCCACATTTTAGAATCACAATTGCTCCTTGAACCACATTTTAACATCTCTGGAGGTTCGACTGATCTTTCCCATAGGTTTGAACGACATGAAGCTTATAGGTCTAGACATGTATAACGGTATAACGTTGTAAAGTGGCCTATCGTGGTCCAGTCTAACCAATCATGTGAAGTGTCACCAAGACTTACTCCCTCAGTTTTTAAATATAAGATGTTTTAGGTATTTCACATATTGACTAGATACGGACTAAAATGAATGAACAAAGCTACTAAAACATGTCTAGATATATGTAGATATATGTGAATTAGAAAAAAAGGTTAAACATCTTTTATATTTAGGAAACAGGGGGAGTAGATGCGTAGGTCTACCCGAGATCACAATAGTCACACATTGATATGTCACTTAAATCACGTCGTAGGGGTACTAGAGAAAGATATGTCTCATGTGGGGAGGGATATGTCACTTACAATTCGGTTAAAAAGTGTGAGTGTGTCACCACATCTCCCAACTACTTATGGTTCAAAACTTCAAATACGGTAAAGAAAGAAACAAAACTATACATGTGGTTCAAACTGGAGTTTCTCCTTATCTTTTGGGAAATGTCTAAGTGGGGCGTTAGACGTTGGTCCACCTGAAAAATTCGCATTAGATCAGGTGAGCGCAATGGGATTTTTCTGCGGGTGGCCTATAACGCATTAACGACGCAAGGAAGCTCTTCCCTCAAAACAAAAACGACGCAAGGACGGGACCAATCCCACCTTGGGCAACCTCGGCGTCCGATCCATAAGGCAACCTCGGCGTCCGATCCATAAGGCCTTGTTTACTCCAAAGGTATTTTAGGGGATGGGAAGAGTGGGGATGAGAGGGGATTTGGTGAACACCTAATCCCACAAATCCCAACAAATACTCTTCCCCTACAATATACAAGCATGGACTAGAGTTTTTATGTTAGGCAAAAATGAGATGGTTGGTAGGGGATATTTGAGGATTATCCCATCCCATCTCCTAAAATACACTAGAAGTAAACAAACTAGTGGGGATTTTTCGGGATCCGGGATAATCCCCTCCCATCCCCTTAAATACACTAGAGGTAAACAAGGCCTAAGGGGTAAGTGAGAGTGCCCGCAGCCGCGGTAAAGGTCGCCACATTGGATACCGACATGCGGGCTCGCCGTGTCAGCGCAATTTATTGCGGGCGATGACGACATGTCTCCATAATTAAAGACGCGAAGCGGCAAACTGGCACGCCGAGATGCGTCGCGATTACCTGCTTAATAAGGAGCATTGCGCGCTGTCTCTCCCATCTATTCGCCGCAGCCACCATCAATTTCTCCATTCGTCTCTCGTGCTCGCACCCAACATCAATGGCGAACATTGGCAAAGTCAGTGGTGGCGGCATCGACGTCGACCTCAACCCCTTCAAGTCCCTCCTCGGAAACGACGAGGCAATAGCGGTTTACAAGTACTGCCTCCTCGTGCCACCCGGAATGTGGCTTCCACACGGCTTGAGCGTCAGCCTAGTAGGGCTAGCTATTCCGCCGCTCCCAGAAAAAGAAAAGTAGTTGCCGACATCTAGGAACAGCGCTTGCGCCTCATGCTGGAGCAACTCGCGAACCCATAGTACACCGAGAACAGCGGCAACCAGGAGGCGATCGTCGACCATTACGAGAGGCGAGGACCACCGCCTGCCGCGTGGAACCGCGCTGAGCTCCAGCATTGGTGGCGGCGGAAGGACCTCTACGAGGTCCTCTCGCTTCACGGCTTCGAGACTGATCACGGAGGAGGAGGCCGAGGCGTTGTTTCAACTACAGCTCGTCGAGTCCAAGGGTCAGTCCTTTGAGACTGTCCAACCTGTCGAGGAAGGCTGTGCGGAGGAGTGGACCGCGGCCGAGCACGTCATCGTCCCGATCCGCAACGACGACGACGACGACGCGTCGGACAACGATGCCGACGACAGAGGTGACGCCAGAGAGGCCGAGGTCGAGACGGCGCCGGAGGACCTGAGCGCAATGTACGCCGCGTGTTGGGACAATCACCACCGATCTGGCTGGTTTAGGTTAGATTTAGTTTAAATTTAAATTTCAGTCAAATTTTATAAAAATGCATTGAAAGCGCCCGTGGCGCAACCACTTCTAATAACCCGGCCACCTATGCCGACACTTACAATAGCACTTGGCCGGCACGGTTGCGAGACGCTGTATTCGGAGCATACTAGGGATATTAGCGTGGCAATGCCGCGCCTGTTTGATGAATTTCGAATATGTTTTTAAATTTTTTGTTTGAATATGAATATTATTTGAATTCGGAAAAGTTTGCGCTTAGAGGATTGTTGAGATTTCCAAAATGGTCAGTATTGGAATGTATTCAAATTTCTATTCTTTTAATGTGTATGAAGTGATCAGATTTGGAAGGTATCTGAAATTCTGAAATATGTAAATATGAAATTTGAGTTGAAATGCTCAAATAGATTTTAGAAACTGAGCAATTTGGAATTCATTCAAATTTGAATTCTTTTTGTGTTTACGAAATGAGTAGGTTTGGAAGTCATATGACATTTTGGGAATTCAATTTTGTATTTTGAGTTGGAATGCTCAAATATGATTGTTTTTGCCGTATAATTGTGCAAATATAGGCCAATTTGAATTATTTAAACTTATCCTTTTTTTGTGAAAAATAGTTAACATTTTCCCCCATCATTTGGCATATATTTTTTTATTTTGTCGATGGGTATTTATAGAATATTTTCTTTTTTCTGTTTTTTTTTTGCGGGGAAAAGAAAAAGGCAGGTCGGGTCTGGGAATTTAGTGCGGCAGATGCCACGGTCCATGTGGTAAAATTTAAAGTTGGGAAATGTCTCTATTCAGAAGCTGTTTAGATTTAAATATTTTTGATTTTTTTAGGAAAAAGTTTGCAGTTGTAAGTTGTTTAAATTTCAGAAATTGTTAGAATTGAGAAGTTATCCATTTTCGAATTTATTTCATGTTTTTTGTATGATCAGTTTTGGAAGGCATTCAAAGTTTTAAAAATTTTAAATATGGGATTTGATCGTATGACATAGATAGCGAACATTTTTCTTGTGGTAATGTCGATATGTTTGTCATATTTGATTTTTTTTCATATATTAAATGCTCAGATTTGAAATGCATTTGAAATTTTGAAATACTAAAATTTGGAAGTTGATCATATGCCACAAATAGTCGACGTTTATTTTTGTGTTCATGTTGATATATTTGTTATATTTTTTCCAACGGTTAGATTTGAAGTTATTGGTATAGTTTACATTTTACATTTCTGTTATCTTTTTCTTTTGCTTAAATAATACTCGCAATTTGTTTTTTTAGACAGATGAGTTTGTTGTTATAAATTACTGTCGTGTCATTGTGAGAAATAGTTGTTTTGATTAAGTTTTAAATCGAAATTTTATTTTACAGGTTGAACGTAAAATATATTTGGAAAGGACTCGAATAATATATTCGGAAAAAGTTGATAGAATATATCTGTACTAAATTAGAATTTGTGGTTTTGAGTATCCACGAATATTAAGCAGTTTGAAATGTTTTTCCATAAGCTCCATAATTTATATAAAAAGTAGGAAGCTCCATAATTTATATAGAAAGTTATATCAGTTTCCGTAATTATTATTTTTGTTAAAAACCTGCAGCAATATTTTATGGGTGGGTGGGGGGGGGGGGGGGGGGGAGAATATCTGTTGTTAGAAAATCCAACAAATCTTGTTTGGAATCTATTTCGGAAGTAATTGAAATTTGTGAATATTTTTTTTGGGAAGGAAGAATTATTTGTTTTTTTTATGTATTTTGTAAGTATGATTTGCAATATTTTAATTAGTAAATTAAAAGGTTGTAGTTCTTGTGGAATTTTGAAGTCTATGTTGGAACTTGGAAATAAATTGAATATTCTGGAGAGAATTATTTTTTTGAGGAAATACATTTTCTGTGCGTTTTTTTTATACGTGGGTTGCATTGTTGTAGTTCACAAAATTGAAGATTTTAATTCTGTGAATTGTTGAATTATATTTGCAAACTTTGTAATTAATAAATTGAAAATTCTTAATTATTGTGACTTTTTTAATCTATTAATGAGGCCTTATGTACTATTTGAAATTTTTAAGATTCGATTTTTTTTGGAGAGGTCCCAAAGTTTCTGGAATGTTGATGTAGATTTGTTTAAAATTTGGAGAAATTGGTTTGAACTGATTTTAATTTGTATTTGAGAAATTACAAAATAGAAAAAGAAAAAGGAAGAAAAAAAAAGTTAAAAGGCTGAGCCAGGCGCAATGCAAGCGACCCAGCCCAGCAGTAGCCCACCTAGGCAGCCCAGGCCCACCGTGACGTCACCGGTGGCCGGGCTCTGCCGCGGCGGCGTCGTCCTCGCCGGCGTCGCGCCACCACGATTCGGGACGCACGGGTGGCCGCGGCGGATGCGCCTGGACGCGAGGAGCCCGGGAGCGGGGGCGCCGCCGCTTTTAGGCCACCGGAGCGTCGCCGGCGAGCAGGAAACGCCGCGACGGCCACCGAGTGCGGCGGCGGCGATTCCGGCGTGCTCGCGGCGGCCTGGCAGCTAAAACTCGGCGCGTGGGCGTGGATCTGAGCGGGGAAGGCCGGAGCGGGGCGGGCGCGCGTCGGCGGCGCCGCCGAGCTCGACGCCGGGGGGGAAGAGAGAAGAAGGGAGGGGTGGTCTGCGGACGCTTTTCTCGGAGGTCCCTGGGTTCTGCGGAATTTGCGAATAGGTCCTTGGCGGGGTGGTTTTTTTGTAAAATGGCGAGGGGTTTTCTGTAAAGGCGTGCGCTAAAATTCGTGCGGGGCGACGTGTCGTCTCCTGATTGGTAGAAAGTCGACTGCTACAGTAATATTGTAGCAGCTACAGTGTTCCGCGGGTTTTGGAGTGATCTGGGACGTCGGTGAGCTCGATCAGACGGCCAGGGTTTAGGGGGTGACGTGGATAGCAAAATGGAAGGTGAATCTGTTGTACTTTCATTCATATATAGTAGGATATGTGGAGATGCTAAGACCTAGTAAAACTTTTTGCTACGCTAGATTCTTCCGTACGGTTGCGGATTCCTTCCAGCCGTGCTAATCTCATTCAAGAAGGCATCCATATGCAAATGTTACTTCCTCCGGGAGAAAGCAAGATCGAACACGTACATAAGCTTGCATGGATTGGCTGCGTCGGGCGACTTTAGCCGGAAAGGAGCCCTGAAACTAGGAAAAAGTCCATTTTAAACCCTGAACTCGTAATGGTTCGACGATTCAAACCCTGAAGTCTAAATCCCGGTCGACTGTACCCTGAACTCATCAATTCCGGTCTAAATCAAACATTGGACTTTTTTTTCCAGAGAAATAAATAAAATTCTAAATTTCAACTGTCACTGACTACATTGGCCCATATGTCAGATCCATCTTCTTTCCCGGGAACTCGCCGCGGTGTACGCTCCAGTCGTACTGCTCCGGCTCGGCCACCTGCAAGTCGTGCTCGTGTCCTCGGCCGCCGCCGCGGGGGAGCTAATGAGGACCCGCGACTTGGCCTTCGCGAGCGGGACACGGAGCGTCATGGCCGAGCGGCTCCTCTCCTCTACGGCGAGTACTGCCGACAGGCACGTCGCCTGTGCGTGGTCCACCTCTTCAGCCCGCTCCGCATCCTCTCGTTCTGCCGCGTCCGAGAGCAGGAGGCCGTCGCTCTAATCTACCGGCGGACGGTGCCGTTGAGCGCCGAGTGCGGGGACGGCACGCCGGTGTTCAGTTCATTCAGTTGATGGCCTCTCCCAGCTGTTGCCTGCAGGACCAGGACGCGAGCGAGCTTCAGACTACCATCCACAAGCTGCCTGCACAAGCTGGCATGCCCACTAACTGAACCAAACACGGCAGGATGCGAGCGAGCGAGCTAGCTGGACCAGAGACGAACTCAAGCCATCACGCTGCCCGTCCGTCCTCCTCAACTACGAGCTCCCTGGAATTATGAGCTCACGGCAGGCCACGCAGGAGTCGACCGACGGGAATCGGCGCGTGGCTCGTTGAGAGGCTGTAGCGGCGCCGAAGGTGTAGCGAGCACGCCGGCGAGTTGGCCGTCACCGACGGGGTCAACCATGCTTTTTTAGATGGGGAATAGTGATAGATTGAAATAGAAGATAAATATTACATATGGGCCCATCTAGTCAGTGAGGGTCTGCGCTATAGAAAAGGTCTTTGTAAGTTATAAGGGTAATAGCCGCTAATAGCCCGGCTAAATAAATTTAGCTCCAATTTAGCCCTTTAGCCGCTATATTCCCGCTCATGGATCCAAAAAATTTGGATCAAATTTATCCCGCTCAGACCAAATTTTTCCCACTCAGCCCAATTTCGGGGACCAAATGTCAACCATAACTCTAAATTCTTCTTGTTCTCTCATCTCTCTCCTGAAAATAGAACCAAGAGGGTTGGCCGCATTGGCATGGGTGAATTATTGATATGTATATACAAATATATGTTGCCCACATATTGTTTTGTTCAATTATTTAGCAAAACGGCTATAAGGCCTTAGCCGCGCTATAACCTTTCGTAGCTCCTAAAATCGCCGGCGCTAAACACAATAGCCCGCTATTTTAAACAGAGGTTTAGGGTGCAAACGACCGGGATTTCGACTTCAAGGTTTGAATCGCCAAACAAGAACATGAATAGCCCTACCTACATAGTTCTTGTATCTCTCCGACACAATGATGGCTGCAGGATCGACAAGGACGTTGATGCATGATGATCCCGATCGACCGATCGGCCTCCTCAGATCGGAACATGAGAAGCACGTGAGGAAAATTAATGCGGCCCTGCAGGCGCCGGCCGGCAGCCTCCGTCCCCGCCCGATTGATTGATTGGCAAACCGGCCGGCCGGCCGGCTGCTGCCTGATTGACGCCATCGGGGTCGGCCGCCTGCTCCGTCGTGTATTCGTACTTGCGATGCCGATCGGGACATGCACGACTACATGAGACGATGCCATGTGCTAGCTGTTAGAATTGTATTTAGACTCCAACACATCTGTCATGTATCACGTATACAAGTTGTATACGTATGTAACTTGTACCTGTCATGTTTTATATAAGTGGAGACGTGGGGTGCTAAAACCCTTTTCTTCTCTTGGTATCAGAGCCTGCAGCCGCCGCGAGTTCCGTCGCCGCCGCCGCTGTGAGATCCAATCCGTCGCCGCCGCCGAGAGATCCCTCCTCCGCGCGCCGCGATGACGACCTCCGCCCTCCAGCTCTCCGCCGTCGGGACCATCGCCTCATCCTCGACCGCCATCGTCTCCGCCGGGGTCGTTCCAACGACCGCGGTCCGCTTGGAGGCAGGGAACTTCAACCTCTGGAAGGGCATCATCCTCCCCAACCTCTCGGGCGCCAGTCTCCATCGCCACCTCGATGCATCTGTCGCGGCGCCCGCGAAGACCGTCACCCAGGGAGAGGGCGACAAGGCCGTGATTGTCGCCAATCCGGAGTACGAGCGCTGGTGGACTCAGGACCAGCGTGTCGTCGGGCTCCTCCTCGGCTCCATGGAGCCTGATATTGCCAACCAGCTCATCGGTTGCAAGTCCGCGGCCGCGGTGTGGAAAGGTGTCCACGATCTCTATGGCGCCCAGAGTCGTGCCAATGTCCGCCACATCCGCCGTCAGCTGGTGTCTACGCGCAAGGAAGAGCTCTCCGCCGCTGCGTATATGCACAAGATGAAGTCCTTTGCAGATGCAATGGCAGCCGCCGGTGTCCCCATCACCGACGACGAGCTCATCGACTATATTGTCATCGGGCTCGGCTCTGCGTACAACTCCGTCACCGCGCCGCTCACCCTCGGCAGCAGCGAGTCGATCTCCTACGCCACCTTCTACCTGAACATCCTCTCCTTCGAGTCCCTCCAAGCACAGCAGGCGCACGCTGAGGGGTGGTCGTCATCTGTCAACGCGGCGATGCGCCCCAACCCCGTCTACCAAGGCGGTGGATCCTCATACCGCAATAACGGCAATGATGGCCAGCAAGGGCATGCCCGCAACAGCGGGAACGGCGGCTACGGCCGCTACGACGGTGGTCGTCAGGATGGCGGCGGCTACGGCCGCAATGATGGAGGCCCCCTGGTGCCGGCAACGGCGGCTACAACCGCAATGATGGCAGCCGCAATGGCGGCTGGAACGACGGCCGCAACAACAACAATGGCCGCAACGGCGGCGGTAACGGGGGCCAACGCCGCTGGAGACCACGTTGTCAGCTCTGCGACAACTGGGGGCACTGTGTCCAAGGACTGCCGTAATCGCTTCGACGCCAACTACCAGCCGCCGCAGCAGCGTGCTGGCAATGCGGCCATGACGAACTACAACAACAACCCCTGGATCATGGATTCGGGGACGACCGACCACCTGACGAGCGAGCTGGCACGTCTTCAGGCTTACGAGCGCTACGGTGGCAGAGATCAGGTGCAGGTGGCCAATGGTGCAGGTTTGTCGATTTCGCATATTGGTCATTCACTTTTAGCTGGTTCATCTCTACATCTTAAAAATATTCTGCATGTGCCTGATGCTCGTCTAAGCCTCCTTTCCGTTTATCGCCTTGTTAATGACAATAACGTGTTTGTCGAATTTCACCGTACCTTTTTTTGTGTAAAGGACAAAACCACGAGGAGGGTCCTTCTTCTCGGTAGGAGTCAAGGTGGCCTGTACCCCATCCCGTTCGGCAGAGCTTCGTCTTCCTCCAGTCATGTGTCGGCCGGTGCTACTTCCCAGCAGTGGCATCAACGTCTTGGTCATCCATCCAATAATGTAGTTCAAAATATTGTTAGAACCAATGAGCTTTCGTGTTCTCCGACAAACAATAATTCTTTAGTGTGTGATGCATGTCAGCGTGCTAAAAGTCATCAGTTACCCTATTCATTGTCTTCTCGTGTTTCTACTATACCTCTTGAATTGATTCACTCCGATGTTTGGGGGCCGGCCAGCGTTTCCTCTGGGGGGTATAAGTATTATGTTAGTTTTGTGGATGACTATTCTCGTTTTTGTTGGATATATCTTTTGAAACACAAATCTGATGTTGAGCAAGTCTTCTATGCGTTCCAAACTCATGTTGAACGTCTCTTGAACGCCAAGATCAAGGCAGTTCAGTCTGATTGGGGTTGGGAATACCATCGCCTCCATCGTTACTTTGAGCGCACAGGCATCGTTCATCGTGTCTCGTGCCCACATACTTCTCAACAAAACGGGATTGCCGAGCGCAAACACCGTCACTTGGTCGAGACCGGTCTTGCACTTCTTGCACACTCGCAGTTGCCCCTGCGTTTTTGGGATGAAGCTTTCCTGACTGCGTGTTATCTTATTAACCGTATGCCCACTCCTGTCATCAACAAGGAAACTCCCCTTTATAGACTCATGCATATTCAGCCCAATTACTCGTTCCTTCGTATTTTTGGGTGTGCCTGTTGGCCTAGTCTTCGTAAATATAATTCCCACAAATTAGAATTTCGTTCTAAGATGTGTGTTTTTCTGGGGTATAGCCCTATGCACAAAGGGTACAATTGTTTGGATAGATCCACGGGGAGAATCTACATCTCCCGTGATGTTGTGTTTGATGAGTCTGTGTTTCCTTTTGCTACTCCCGGTGTATCGGTCGATGTATCCACTCTTGATCATGCAATTCGTTTTCCTTCTGATGAACCAGTTACTAGTGAGCCTGTGCGGAATTATGACCTGTCCTATTTGTTTGCTGATCCACCTGTACAAGGTGTTGCTGTTTCTCCGCACGCACCTGGTCGCTCCCTGGAGCAGGCGATCGACGCTGTTCCGATCGACGTGCATGGAGATGCCATGCACGCGCCGTCCTCTGGCTCCGCGCATGAGCCGCGGGTGCAGCCGCCTTCTGCCGGCCTGTCTCCTCCCGCGATGGCCCATGGGCCGCAGCCCACGCCTTCGGCGGAATCTGCGTCTCTATGTGGTCAGCCCACGTCGCCTCCTGCCGCCCCGTCGGCCGCGGCGTCTCCGGCTGACCCCTCTGCTACTGATGCATCGCAGCATGCGATGATCACTCGCCACCGTGATCAGACTCGGCGCGAGAAGACGTACACGGACGACACTGTTCGGTACGATCCACGTCGGCGCGCGTTCTTCGCTGCACCGTCGTCTCATCGAGAGGCGCTCCTCGAGCCGGTGTGGCAGTCTGCTATGTCGGATGAGTTTGCTGCATTGCAGCAGATTGGCACTTGGACCCTGGTTCCGCGACCGCCTGGCGTCAATATTGTTGGCAGCAAGTGGATTTTCAAGACAAAACACCGTCCTGACGGGTCTATTGACAAGCATAAAGCGAGGTTGGTAGCCCGTGGTTTCACCCAGCAGCACGGGATTGATTACGGTGATACCTTCAGTCCAGTCGTGAAGCCCGCCACATTTCGTCTCGTACTGTCTCTTGCAGTCTCTCGTGGCTGGAGTCTTCGGCAGGTTGATGTCAGCAATGCCTTCTTGCATGGTTTCTTGACTGAGGATGTCTATATGCAGCAACCCCCTGGGTTTGAGGATGCTCGTTATCCCTCTCATGTCTGCAAGCTTCAGCGATCGATCTATGGTCTGGAGCAGTCCCCCCGTGCGTGGTATGCACGTCTGAGTCAGCTCCTTCACCAGCTTGGGTTTGTGTCCTCCAAAGCTGATACGTCACTCTTCATCTATTCACGTGATGGGGTGCAGATTTTCATGTTGGTCTATGTGGACGATATTGTTATTGCTGGCTCTACTCCGGAGATTGTGGATGGTCTGGTTCGTTCACTCTCTGACAGTTTTCCTATTAAGGATTTGGGACGTTTGGAGTACTTCCTTGGATTGGAGGCAGCATACAATTCAGGGGGCTGACGTTGACTCAACGGAAGTATGCACTTGACCTTCTTCATAGAGTCAACATGGAGAATTGTAATTCTGCCACCACTCCTCTTGATACATCCGAGACTTTGGCTAGAGATTCAGGCACTCAGCTCAGTTCAGATGATTCGCACAGGTATCGCAGTGTTGTGGGTGGACTGCAGTATTTGACACTCACTCGTCCGGATATTTCGTTTGCGGTAAACAAGGTTTGCCAGTTCTTGTCACAACCCACTGATGTACATTGGGAGTCTGTCAAACGAATTCTACGCTATGTCAAAGGGACATTGGAAACTGGCTTGTGCATTCACAGGTCACCGTCGGCAGTCATCAGCATCTTCACCGACGCCGACTGGGCAGGTTGTGTGGACGATAGACGATCCACCAGTGGGTTTGCAGTGTTTGTTGGTCCGAATCTTATTTCATGGAGTTCGAAGAAGCAACCCACAGTCTCGAGATCAAGTACCGAGTCAGAGTATAAAGCATTGGCTAATGGCGCTGCTGAAGCTATATGGGTAGATTCACTGCTCAAGGAGCTTGGTGTGACTCGGCAGCGTACCCCCATATTGTGGTGTGATAATCTTGGGGCTACTTACTTGACGGCGAATCCAGTTTTTCATGCTCGAACCAAGCACATTGAGATCGACTTCCATTTTGTGCGAGAACGAGTAGCTGCCGGTGAACTGGACGTCAGGTTCATCTCCACGCATGACCAATTGGCTGATGTATTTACTAAACCAGCCACACGACAGATGCTAGATAGATTTAAGTACAATCTCAACCTTGTATGTAGCGGTTTAGATTGAGGGGGAGTGTTAGAATTGTATTTAGACTCCAACACATCTGTCATGTATCACGTATACGAGTTGTATACGTATGTAACTTGTACCTGTCATGTTTTATATAAGTGGAGACGTGCGGGGCTGCACCCCACGCACCAAAACCCTAAAACCCTTTTCTTCTCTCTAGCCGCCGGGCCACAGCACGCAATGCAAGTGGTGGAGATCTGCCTGTGCCTCGCTGCGAAATCTTTGCCGATCGACGATGGGGCGCTCGATCGATGGGCTGCGCACCTTCCGACCGGCCGGCGGGCATCAACGATGGGAACAGGTGGTGGAGTCTTTTTCCGGCCGTGGGGTTCGACGTCGTTGAGGTCCCAGATTTGCTGATGGGTGTTTTCAGGGTTTTCAGGGTTTTAGTTGAGCTTTGTAACCACTCTATAAATAAAGAGAAAACGGAGAAAAGCAGTAAGTTTTACAATGCACAAAAACCTCTGTCTATTCCTGTTCTTCGCTGTTCTTGAGAGAACAATCGAGAAGTTGATCGAGCTGCTGGGCTGACATTTACATGCATATATGTACATCCGGTTTCACTGTCTTAATCATTGGGTCTCAATTATGCCCTGGTGCGTTTCAGCAGTACATGAGCATCTCTTGGCATGCATCTGGCCTCTCGTTGCTGCCTGCTGCTTCCACCCCGGCCAGCATCTGCCCTTTGTGCCGAAAAGATGTACTCCCCCCGTTTTTTAATATAAGATGTTTTAGCATTTGTTCACATTCACATGTGTACAAATGTATGTAGACATGTTTTAATATGTGTGTCCACTTACTTTACTATGGATCTAGACAACATGTGTAACCCCTAAAATATCTTATATTAAAAAACGGAGGGAGTATATATGATGCCATTCTTTCGCTTTAGGACCCTATCCACTCACTTGATTACTTGTATCAAACAAGTTTTGTCTTTTTTTTTACGTTTGCATATTATTTTAATTTAACTATGCTCCATTTGAAGAACCTCGATTGCAAAAATGTGCTCCTTGTCCCCCTAACAAGGGATACATGCACGGGCGGAATCTCGGTAGCACATCAGGTATATCGATGGATCAGACCAGAACGCAACGACGACGAAGATAAAAGTACACCGTCCATGGCTTGATCAGAATTACTACAACAAAGAAGGAAGCCCAAAAGCTTCGAGGAAGGCGATTTGGTGCCCGAGCACAAATGGTACCGATATCTGGGCCATGCGAGTCTCCTTGGGATGTGTGGCTGAGCAGAGTAAAAAGCAGTGGAGGTGCGGTGAAACTGGGAGAAAACTGGACTCTGGGTCCCTGTTTTGACGTCAGGACGCATGTTTTCCAGCAGGACCCGACGGATGTTAACGCCTTCTTTTCCTGTGCCGTAGGTTCATGACGACCGGATTTCATGGTCTGTGGGATAATTGAGATTACATTAAACTAAGACGGGGCACTAACCATATTACAACACACCAGCTAACACATAATTGAGATTACATTAAACAAATTTGGGCCACTCCAGTAACGTAGTTCTTTGACCCAAATCGTTGCTTGATCCCGGTTGGACTGTCGTCCATGTGGTCATTTAATAGCTGGACCCTTGTGGGCATGGGTTTGAATTTACTGTGGTAAGAATTCTGTGCACATGGGGCTGCAACCAGATCTCGAAGGAAATAAAGGTACAGGATATCGAGTCCATCTGAGCTCGGGCACCAAATTGGATTTTCGAAAAGCTTCCCAATAGATACATAGGGCAATCATCTATTAAAACGATACATAGGGCAATGGGCCCTCAACTTCTTTTTGGTATCCATGTTCTAGGACTTGGCTAAGATCCATATGTAGGGATGTAAGTGGATCAAATCGGATCAGATTTTGCCATCACCGTATTCACTAGTAGAAAACGGGGCAACAGTTCCGGTTCCAGAGGGTCTTTAGTACCGGTTGTGCAACCGGGACTGCCAAATCGGGACTAAAGGCCCCACCCTTTAGTCCCGGTTGCCTACGAACGGGAACTAAAGACCTCCACGTGGGCGGAGCGGCGCGCGCTGTTTTTTCTTTTAACGCTCATTTTCCTGCCGCGGCAGGAAAACGTCTAAAACGTTGCCGCGGCATATTTTTTCTTTTCGCTTATTTTTCAGGGTTTAGGGTTTCGGACTTTTCCATCATTCGGAGATCACGTCGATGCACAAAAAAATGTTTTCACACACATGAAGATCACGTTAATGCATATACATAACACACATACAACTTGGTATATATATGTACACACATAAAGTACGCATTACATGGAGATCACTGCTAGTACATGGAGGGAGGCTATTTTTTTGATATACTGGAATTCTCCGGATTCCGATATGACATGCGTAAGGAAAAATCCCGCCAATTTCTCCGCAATCGCTTTTACGCGGTTAATTGGAAGGAGCTGGTTCCGCTTCCTTGCCATCTTTAAAAGAAGGAGATCAAATCAATTATGAAGGAAACTGAACACAATTGATGGTACCAAAATAAAGTTGTGAATGATGTTTACGTACCTCTTGATTTTTTCGACTATTGACTCTCTCATTGACCTTCATGTGAATGTACTCGCAAACGTAGTATCCACATAAATCCATCCCCTGTGGTTGTCGCAGGCACCACTATACGAGAATAGAATTCAATCAAATAATATTCAAGAGAATGATAATTGTATTGAAACTAGAAATTAGAGAGATACGACGGATCTAGGTACGTAGTACTACTTACGTTGCTAGCCTTAAATTCCAGCTTATCTTTTTATTCACCTCGTTCTTCCGTGATGAACTGTTTCCAAACCCTGCCCGGCAAAGAAAATGAATTGAGGAGTTATTACTTACTTGATATCAGGAAATGAACGAAAGAGCCCGATATAATGCGATTGAAATTACCTCTTGAGCATATAACGCACGCTCTTGTAATCATCAGGGTCTCTCCTTAATGAGTCCATGATTTCAACTTCTCCAACCTCGATTCTAATGATCATCAGAATAAAGTGGAACCTACGCACGTTTATATACGCAGTTATTCATAACTCATCAATTACATTTAATATCGGGAAAGCAAAATAGAATGTGTACAAAACAGTAACATTCACTTGAAGTTGTAAGGAAAAAGTATTTCTTTTTTGGTACTTTGTCACTTTAAAAACGTTAGCAAAAACTCCTCTGTGTCCTAGGCATACTGCTCTACGGTGACTTCATGAACATTATCCGGGTCAATGAACCCAATGTCCCAGATTCCTCACACTCTGCATTCACGAATCTTCATTCTGCATAATAGCGTACAAAAGAATGCCGTGAGGATAATTACAGGTAATGAATGAGCATAATAATGAATTAAATTACACAAATAAATCACTTACAGACAATAGCAGCTGACGATAGATTTGTCGAGGGCACGTTGATTGTACATCTGAAAAAGTTCGGAGAACTCAACCTGCACAACGTATTCTCGGAAGTAGTGCTCTTCCTTAACTCCCACCATGAAATAGAATTTCCCTTCCTTTGCGGCGGTCATGTACAAGTTATGGAATTTCCATAATTGTGTTGTTAGAGTCTTCGTATCTGTGACCAGAGGCTGCCCGAGAACAAATCGATATGCTATCTCAGCAATGGTGTAACCTGAGTCGCCTAAGTCTTCATGAGCAACATTGTCGTAGTGGACGGCCGCCTTCTCAGAAAACACCTTGAGCGGGGCGATCGATTGTACTCTTGTTCTCCGAGCTGGGGAATTTTTTCCCGCATTTCTTCTCCTCCATCTGTGAGCTATGTGTCTTCTCAATACAGCGCTCATAGTCTGTAAGGGGGCTGGCTGGAGGGTTATATAAGTTTCAACGGTGCGATCAATGTTCTCCTTTGGTATAGTGTTCAGAAGTTCCTTTATGGGGTCTGTATGGGGCCTTTTCGGTGCTAACTAGACTTTCACATCGGCACGGATGCTCTCTTCTAATTCCTCGTTAGTCTTCTCGTAAGATAACTTCTCAGGAGTCTTGGCTTTCTTGGGTATCTTTGCACGTTTCTTGACAGGAGACCTGTCTTTCCTGAGCATAGTACCAGTCGACGTGAACTGCAGTCGACGTGAACTGCAGCTTCCGCTTTGTCAAATTACTAGTAGGCGCATCAGTCGGCTGATGGGCCGGCGCGGGCGATGGACTCGCGGTGGGCTCCCAATCGTCGGGGTGGGATGGACTTTGAGGTGGTGGATTTCTACTCGGAGGAGTCGGTGGCCTTGGCGCCGAGTCTCGAAACAGGATGTATTTCTTCTTCCATGAACCAAGCTCTACTTCTCCCAGTGTCTTCTTGTCGTCACCTCCAGGAATGCCAAGCTCCAGTGTCTGGAATCCCGGCATAACTTTTATCACCCCGACAAGAGCATATCCAGCTGGAATCTGACCAACATGGTAGGTTGCTCCAGGTTGGTTTGGTAAAGCATAGCCGGCCGCCACGGGGAAGGATATGTTCTTCATTGACATATGTAGCTCACAATTTGTCTTCTCCATGATATCATCCACGGGGTAGTGACCGCCGGCGGTTCGACTGCAGGATCTTCTATCTGCGTGGAACCCACGCTGCTTCTCCTCTAAGATGGGCCGGCATCGACTGCAGGATCTTCTAGCTGCAGCTGAGATGCCCTTTGCTGGGTAATTGAGTCCAGTTGCTCCTGCTGCCGCCGAAACCCTTGCTTCTGCTGCGTTCTAATTCCGATAACCGGTCCAACCCCTTCTTCTTATTTCTGGAACGGCTTCTATAACTTGCAACGTCCGCCGGAAACCCTTGCTTCCACGTAGTCCCGGGTCCGTAGCCTCGACATCGTCCATAGTGTTCAGCATTCCCGAGGGCGAGTGTCAGCTCGTCGTCCTCTCTATCGGGAACAAATTGTCCCTTTCGAACAGGTCTATTGCGTTAATAAGTTTTTTTACGACTCTTTTAATTTTTTTCGTCCATTTTCCCTTTGCAACAATCAGCCCTGTGTCTGGGTCCAATCGTGCCCCATGCGCGAACAACCAGAACTTGGACCTCTCGGGCCAGTCATCTGTCTGTGAATGATCCTTTTTCACGCAGTTTGTTTTCAAAGGCTTCCCACTTAGGCAGGGCAGTCTTGTAGCCACCTGACCCCAAAGTATGGTGATATATCTTCTTCCCAGCATTCACCTTATTTATGGCCGATCGGGCCACATCGGGAGACGATTTCTTATACACCACAAATGCGGGACAGCATCTTTTATGTTCTCTAGATGTCCAGTGAAATCAGGAGTTTCTTTCTCATATTTTTTCCACAATGTTTTCTTCCAGGTCTGGAATTGTGTGGCCATCTTCTTAAGAGTCCACTCCTTGACTTTCGCCTTCTTCTTTTCTGGGAGACCTTGCGGTAGGCTGAAATGTGTCAAGAGCGTGTCCCAAAGTAAATCTTTAATTCTTTGCTCAACATAACTAGCTCCAACATTGACTTTCTTCGGCTTATTCCATTCTGCAATGGTGATCGTGATCGTGTCCCTAACAAGAACTCCGCATTGAGTTACATATTTACGGCAGATGTCTTTGGGTTTCAGCGGCTTGCCATCATCAGCAACTATGTCGATCGATAACCTTGCACCATCTCCCATCCTTTGGGTCGGGCCTCGTTTCATCTTTGGCGCAGTTCCGCTAGATCCGGAGGGCTAAAAGAAAAATGATTCGTTAATAAGTGCAATACAAATCAATTAATGCATCTAGTGATCAACAGAGACTTAATATATATACATACCGTGCCGGAGTTTGTTAAGGGCAGTTCATCGTCGTCTATCATTAATTGTAGCTCAGCTCCCTCACCGGAGTCGTTCAAAAATTGAGAGGTGAAATCCTCTCCACCGCCATCTTCTCCACCGCCATCTGGTCCACGTTGTGCATCTCCATATATCATCTGACGCATATAATCTTCCTTGAGCTCCTCATCCATTCCCTTGAGCTCGAGGGGATCCATAGCTCAATGTATACACCTGCTATAAGATTGCTATTACAAAATGCTAGAATATTGCTAAATATGCAAAGTGTTTCTATAAATTTTGAGAAAAAGCGTGCAAAGTGTCATTTTGAATAATCAAAAAAAATGGGTAGCATAATTGTTAAAGTGTCATTTAACAATTTTCATACACAAATTTTAAACAATGCTAACATTACTAATACACAAATTTTAAACAATTCTAACATTGCTAACATTACTAATACATCTCCCATGCATGAACCTCTCAAACTAACTTCGACCGGGTCCTGAGCCACGGGGTGCTGAGCCGCCGGCGCTGCGCATCCAAAGACAAGGAACCCTCACAGGGTCATAGCTCACGTGATAAGCAACCTTCTGAAGAAACGACCAGCTATTGCTATACTACCTATCCAACAAATACATGTAGCGACGGACGTGCTCGTCCTTCCTCCCTGATACGGCAACGTACCACCTCCTCGGGGGCCGGCTCCCTCTGCACCGAGCGTGGCCCATGCGACTGCCACCAAAGAAGATCCGGGTCGACGACGTCACCCAGATTCCTCACCAAGCTGCGCGTCCCAGAAGGTAGCACCTCCCAATGCCAGCCCGGCGGAGCCCAGTCCTGAACATCGCCCCTTTGGTCCAACAGGGACATCGTCGCCGAGAAAAATATTATAGTGACCGACTGCGTATTTACACATTGAATGACAAGAAAGTCAAAACAAAAATCAGAGGACAAAACATAGAGGAACGTCACTCATGTGAGATACAAGTGAAAAGAGTACAAAAATGTGAACACGCTCACGACATTGTGGTCATAGCCTCTCAGTACGAAATCGATAAAACTCTTTCTTCAGACGCGGGATGAAATGAGATGAAATAATCATCCTAACGAACATGGACAAAAAGATTACATGCATGAACATATATAAGAGGCTATGCACATAGTACTATATATGCAAATAACAAAAATGGTACTATACAAATTTTTTTGATTCTAAGACAAAAGAAAGATTTATACTAACTCAATTATATATGCTAACTAAAAATATACTTCTAACAGAAAATATTTACACAAATTTTGATTCTAACAAAAAAATGACAAAGTAGTAATTTGAATCAATAATTAAGGAAAATGACATAATTTTTCTTTATTGGCATAATTTAAAATTGAATAATTTAAAATGGAATAATTTTTAAATGGTCCACTAATTTAAAGTACAAACTCATAGCAAATTCATAGCAACTAATTTCATAGCAAATTTAAGTAGTCCACTAATTAATTCATAACTTCATCAATATTTCTTATACACAATATTCATCAACAAAATTTCTTATACACAATATTCATCAAAAAAAATTCTTATACACAATATTCATCAACAATAATTTTAAACAACAATTTTCATACACAAATTTTCATACAACAATTTTCATACACAAATTTTCATACACAACAATTTTCATACACAAATTTTCATACACAACTTATACACAATAGCCTAAATTACTACAGAGAGCAGGGGAGGCGGCGGCGCTAGGGGAGCAGAGAGCAGGGGAGGCGGCGGCGCTAGGGGAGCAGAGAGCAGGGAAGCAGAGAGCAGGGGAGGCGGCAGCGCTAGGGGAGCAGAGAGCAGGGGAGGCGGCGACGCTAGGGGATCGATCTTACCTAGCTTGGATCGATGGCGACGGCGGCGGCATGACTCCAGGCGCGACGGCAGATGGGCGGCGTCGCTGCGACGGGCGAGGTCGGGCGCGACGGCAGGGCTTCGCCGGAGATTGCAAGCGACACGCCGGAGGAAGAAACTGCTCGATTTGGCGCTCCAAGTCCTAAAGAAAAGGGAAAAAAACAACTTTTAGTACCGGTTTGTGTTACGAACCGGTACTAAAGGTCTGGCCTTTAGTACCGGTTGCAAACACCAACCGGTACTAAAGTGGTTTTGGCCGCCGCTGAAAATAGCGCGCGCTAAGCCAACCTTTAGTACCGGTTGCAAACACCAACCAGTACTAAATGTGCTTTTGAAATATATTTTTTGTTCTCTTTCCTTTTACTTTTTTCTAATTTCTTTATTCTATTGATTTAGTTCTCCAAATTTGACAAAACTTATATCAAACGTAAGCCCTGGATATGTAGAATCTTTTGGTACTGCTTATTTTCAAATTTGACTATGTTGAATGTATTCAAATTTCAAATGGACGATTTGAATAAATTTGACATAGATTCCTATATTTGAGCTAATTGTTTAATTGTCTATATTGATTTAATTGTTTAATTGTCTATTAATTTCTTTTGTATTGATTCCTTTTATATCTATTGATTTAATTGTCCAAATTAAGTCAAATTATAGTTTCTAAAATCAACAAATTTTGGAACAGCCAATATTTATGAACATCCTTAACAACATTTCATACAGTTACATAAAAGGATTAATACATTATTACACCTCGAACAGTTTTCATAACACAGTTACATTACTATATAAACGGACTTGTTGGGTCGGAGGCCGTAGGATTAGGGGAAACGACGGGAGGAGCCAACCCCGTTCGCGGCCGCCCGGTTCTCGCGCGCACGTTTGCGGCGGAGGGAACGATCCATGGAGGATGAGTCTTTCAGCGCCCAATCTAGCTCGGAAGCCTCCTTCGCCTTGAGCTGGTAGGCAGTCTTGGCTCGCTGGACACGGTCGTCGCGGACAGACTGGAAGGAGGCTTCCATGGCCTCCTGTATCTGCAACCCACAACCCTCTTCCCTGTCGTCGCTCCAGTCGAAGTCGTCGTCCTCCTCCTCCTCCTCGGCGGGAGGAGCGGCGGCGCCTGGTGGAGGTGCGGCGGCACCTGGTGGAGACGCGTCCAAGTCGCCGTATGCGGCCGTGGATCCCCATGCCACCCCTGCGGCGTACACATCCTTGTCGGGGTCGGGCACATCGGACCACGCGCGCTCGTACGCCCTTCGCACCGGATCCGGCACCGGAGCAGGAGGCCGGTAGCTGGGCATTCCTCTCCAAGCCGGGCTCGTGGGCATACGGCGGGATAGGCTCACGCGGTAGCGCCCAAGCGCGCTCTGCCGAGCACGCTCGACCTCGTCCAGAAGGCGCTACGGCGGGCGTGGCGGATCCATCTCGTGGCTAGGAATGGTGGATTAGGGTTTACCCCGTCGGCGACAATACATAGAGACCTCCAGGGCAGCGCTGGGGGAGGACACGTGACCAGGGCGAGGACACATGGCTAGGGCAGCGCTGGGGGAGGACACATGTGACTGACACGAGTCGTGACCGCAAAGCCCGCCTACACCAGCCGGGACTAAAGAAGCACACGGATCGTGTGTTTCTTTCAAGCTCTTGTGAGCCGTTGGATCAGGGGTGTGTTTCTTTTTAGGGCTTGTGAGCTATTGGATCAGCACTATCACGACCACTTCGTGAGCCACACGACCCTATATATAGCCCACCTCTCAGACATGTTCGGCACTCAGTGTGTACTCATTGTAGTTCATTTGGTATACAGAGCATTCAGATTCCCTGCATATATCCGACGGTGCATTTGATATGTGGACACTCACGAGCCACCGTCGGGCTGTATGCAGGGGAAACCGTGTGTTTTGTTCTATCTACAAATCCTTCAGTTCATCGACCGAATACAAATAATTCGGATTCCCTGCATACATCCCAACGGTGCATTTGATATGCGGGCACTGAGGAGCCACCGTTGGGCTGTATGCAGGGGAAACCGTGTGTTTTGCTCCAACATTTTCGAGCGCTTGTGAGCCGTTGGAGTTTTTAGAACCAAAAATCAGTGTTTAGAGTTTTCTTCTGAGTTTTCATAACACAGTTACATAAAAGGTTTAATACATTATTACACATCACCAACAACATCCCCCTATCTATTGTTGGGATATAATTTTTTTCTTCGCGTATGTCGACCCCTTCTTATGATTGCGCCGTAACCATGGAGAATCTTCATCATTTAACGGGATGCTTGGGTCAGCTTTCACTTTGAAGGGCGAAATTTCATCAAACTTATTGTAATCTTCTGACATGTCTGTCTTGTCCTCCACTTCCACGATGTTTCTTTTCCCTGAAAGAACTATGTGGCGTTTTGGCTCAACGTATGATGTATTCGCTTGCTTATCTTTTCTTTTTTTCGGTCTGGTAGACATGTCTTTCACATAGAAAACCTGAGCCACATCATTGGCTAGGACGAAGGGTTCGGTGTCGTACCCAAGATTCTTGAGATCCACTATTGTCATTCCGTACTACGGGTCTACCTGTACCCCGCTTCTCAGGTTGACCCATTTGCACCGAAACAAAGGGACCTTAAAAGAAAGTCCATAGTCAAGTTCCCATATCTCCTCTATGTAACCATAATATGTGTCCTTTTGCCCATAGTCGTTTGTTGCGTCAAAGCGGACACCACTATTTTGGTTGATGCTCTTTTTATCTTGGTCGGTGATGCATGTAAAATGCATACATGAACTTTGCATTATATTACTTATATTTCAATCATATTTGCATCATATAAGGGTTATATCATTGATTTATATTGATTTGGGGAATATTTCATTGTTTCCCTATTTTTCTGGAATTAACCCTGCACAGGCAGAAAACCCTATTTTCAATATTTTGATGTTTCAGGGACCCAAACGACGTCCAAATGACCTAATAATTTAGAAGCATCAGTTTTTGGAAGGAACAAAGCGTGGGAGCGAAGGAAGCGAACAAACGGAGGCCCGAGGGCCAGAAGAGGGGGGCCCACGCGGACAGATTCCTTGGCCACGTGGGACCCACCATCTGGGCCCTCGTGGCTCCGTTGCCGTCGATCTTTTTTCCCAAGCCTCCGTCTTGACCTAAGAACGACTATAAAAATAGTCCCCGACGCCCTTCGGAAAGGAGCGCCACAGAAACACAGAAACCACGAAACAGAGACCTGGAGTTGCAGATTGGAGGGGGGAAAACTCCGGCGGGGCACTGCCGGCGTGGTCTCCATCTTCTCCAACGACTTCTCCACCGTCTCCATGATGAAGAGGGAGTAGTCCACCCCTGGACAATGGGTTTGTGGAAGTAACTTATGTATCTCTCCTCTCCTGAGCTTCACTAATTAGTACCATATGAGCTGCTGAACATGATTACGGTCATCTATGTAATACATTTGTGGTGGATCTTTTATGAGTTAATATATGTTTGAGATTGCAATAGTTTTGTTTCAGTTATGAAAGTAGATGCATATTATGTACCCCGTTCTTGTTTACTTGTTTTGATCAAGCATGTGTATGAGAGCGTGTGAGGGGGAACGTGTGCATTAGTTGGAGTAACGGGGGGTGGCTAGTGCGGTGAACGTGAGAGAAAGTTCCGCGATCCACTTGGGTGTTTTACCTTACTTTGTTGCCTCACTAGGGATAAAGAAAAATACCTTGCTACCGGAGATGTGGGTGTGACCATTGCCACTATTCCATGACTAGATCTAACATGTTCTTATTTTAACTTCATGTCATAGAACTTAAAGCTATACTCTGATTTATCTTAATTACTAAGGCGTTATGATTTAGTTCGCATCTTGGTGGAGTATAAGAGAGATTAATAAACAAAAGATCTCTATGTTAGGACGTGATGCCCATATAATTAGTAACTTGTCATGAAACCTTTTTGTTGCAATCTCATATGTCAATTCTAGTGTTCCATTATCTACCACTTTATTAAAGAGAGAGTGCATTTGTGAAACCATGAACCCCGGTCCATTTTTAATCATAAACCTTTCCAACAACTTTTATCCACTTTACATTTTCTGCCATTTAAAAATCCAAAAATACAAAAACACTTTTATATCTTGCATTCACAATACAAAACCAAAAATATCATCCATCATTGTTTACACCATCCTAGCATATTTATTTATCATCATTGCATATTTATTTACTGTTTTGCATTCATTATATTTTCATATAATTCTCACACCTTGTGCTTGACAACCACTTGGTGAGGTTGAGGGCACAAACAATTTACTTTGTTTTGTAGGTTTTCAAGAGAAGGATAAGAAGATAAATCTTTCACTACTGATTTCCGGGAGTTCGATATTAAACCCTCGAGTCACCCCTCGAGGGGAAAACCGTCTTTCCTATACTATACACTCTGCACTTGGAGTCTCAACCTAACCCATATTCTTTTGACGCAGGTAACTACGTCAAGGGCCATCAGTCGGCCGTGAAAAATGTATTCCCATTTATCTCGTACCCTTGAAAAGTCAATATAGTCGAAGATGGTTGCTTGAGTATAGTTGTTCTCCAACAGTGGTGTCATTAATGAGACACGTTTGCAACCAACCACCGAAAGTCTTCACGTGTTTTCCATCAATCCAATCTTCACGTTGCTCCGGGTATTTCGAGCGTAAAATATTCTTGTGTTCCACGATATACGGAGCCACCAAGCTGGAATTATGTAGAACTGTGTAGTGTGCTTGAGTGAAACAATGTCGTCCATAGATATTGTTGCTTTCTTTCCTAGCGTGCCTTTTCACGCAGTCTCCCCTCATGGCGCGATTGAGGAACACCGATCGGCTTAAGATCAGGAATAAAGTCAACACAAAACTCAATGACCTCCTCTGTTCCATAGCCCTTGGACATGCTTCCTTCTGGCCTAGCACGGTTATGAACGTATTTCTTTAAGACTCCCATGAACCTCTCAAAGGGGAACATATTGTGTAGAAATACAGGACCGAGAATGGAAATCTCTTGGACTAGGTGAACTATGAGGTGCGTCATAATATTGAAGAAGGATGGTGGGAACACCAACTCGAAGCTGACAAGACATTGGACCACATCCTTCTGTAAACTTGGTAGAGTTGCTGGATCGATTACCTTCTGAGAAATTGCATTGAGGAATGCACATAGCTTCACAATGGGTACTCGAACGTTTTCCGGTAGAAGCCCCCTCAATGCAACCGGAAGTAATTGTGTCATAATCACGTGGCAGTCATGAGACTTTAGGTTTTGGAACTTTTTCTCTGCCATGTTTATTATTCCCTTTATATTCGACGAGTAGCCAGACGGGACCTTGATACTGCTCAGGACTTGAAAAAAGATCTCCTTCTCTTCTTTGGTAAGAGCGTAGCTGGCAGGACCTTGATACTTCTCTGGATTCAGGTCGTCTCGTTCGTGCATATGTTGCTGGTCCAGCCGTGCATCCGGTGTATCTTTCGTCTTCCCATACACGCCCAAGAAGTTTAGCAGGTTCACGCAAAGATTTTTCGTCACGTGCATCACGTCGATTGCAGAGCGAACCTCTAGGAATTTCCAATAGGGTAGATCCCAAAATATAGATTTCTTCTTCCACATGGGTACGTGTCCGCCAGCGTCATTCGGAACAGATTGTCCGCCAGGACCCTTTCCAAATATTACTTTTAAATCCTTGACCATGCCATATATAACATCACCAGTAGGGAGGGTAGGCTTCGTCCGGTTATCTGCCTCACCTTTGAAATGCTTGCCTTTCTTTCTTACGGGATGCTTGTTTGGAAGAAATCGACGATGCCCCGGGTACACATTCTTGTTACCTAAATATATACTTTCAGTCTCACCTAAACAGTGTGCATGCATTGTATCCCTTGTTTGACTGTCCTGAAATGTTACTAAGAGCAGGCCAATCATTGATGGTTACAAACAGCAACGCTCGTAGGTCAAATTCCTCCTGTTTGTGCTCATCCCACACACGTACACCTTCGTCAGACCACAACTGTAAAAGTTCTTCAACTAATGGCCTCAGGTACACATCAATGTCGTTGCCGGGTTGCTTCGGGCCTTGGATAAGCACTGGCATCATAATAAACTTCCGCTTCATGCACAACCAAGGAGGAAGGTTATAGATACATAGAGTCACGGGCCAGGTGCTATGACTGCTGCTCTGCTCCCCAAACGGATTCAAGCCATCTGTACTTAGACCAAACCTTAAGTTCCTTGCGTCACCTGCAAAATCCTTGAACTCACTGTCGATGTTTCTCCACTGCGACCCATCAGCGGGGTGTCTCAGCATCTCGTCTTCCTTACGGTCTTCTTTGTGCCATCGCAACAACTTGGCATGCTCTTTGTTTCGGAACAAACGTTTCAACCGTGGTATTATAGGAGCATACCACATCACCTTGGCAGGAACCCTCTTCCTGGGGCTCGGCTCGCCCTCAACATCACCTGGGTCATCTCGCCTGATCTTATACCGCAATGCACCGCATATCGGGCATGCATTCAAATTCTCGTACTCCTCACCGCGGTAGAGGATGCAGTCATTGATGCATGCATGTATCTTCTGCACCTCTAATCCTAGAGGGCAGACAACCTTCTTTGCTTCGTACGTACTGGGGCAATACGTTATCCCTTGGAAGCATCTTCTTTAATATTTTCAGCAACTTTTCAAATCCCTTGTCAGATAGTCCATTCTCTGCCTTCCATTGCAGCAATTCCAGGGTGGTACCCAGCTTTTTCTGGCCATCTTCACAATTTGGGTACAACAATTTTTTGTGATCCTCTAACATGCGCTCCAACTTGACCTCTCGTTTTCACTTCCGCAGTTTATCTGTTCATCAAGAATGACCCGACGAAGATCATCATCGGACTCATCAACAATGACCTCATGTTCAGCTTCGTCTTCCCCCATTGTAGTACCACCGTGTTCAGAAACACAGGATAGTTGTCATCATCCTCTTCTTCATTGTCTTCCATTATAACCCTCTTTCTCCGTGCTTGGTCCAACAAAAATAATTGGGCATGAAGCCTTCTCGCAACAGGTGGGAGTGTAGGGTATTTGAGGAAGGGTAATTCCTCCTATTCCTACAGTCATCACATGGACAAAACATAAAACCATTCTGCTTGTTTGCCTCAGCCACACGGAGAAAATTATGCATGCCATTAATGAACTCGGGATAGCGTCGGTCACCGTACATCCATTGCCGGCTCATCTGCATTATATAAATATATCAAAAACCATTACACTACATCATCATGAATAGGGAACTGACCAAATTAATTAATACAAGTTCATCACACATTAAAACCAAAGTAGAGTAGTGACCAAATGTAATACATAGTTCTCATAAAAAATACACTGAAACTAACATACAACTATCTAATTAATGCATTTAAATGCAACAACAAATGCGATCAAAATCGCAACAAAGGTAACAATTGAACCAACAACATAATGATACCAAGCCTCTTGATTAATGGCATATTTTCTAATCTTTTTAAGCTTCAAGCGCATTGCATCCATCTTGATCTTGTGATCATCGACGACGTCGGCAAGCTCGAACTCCAATTTCATCTTCTCTTCTAAGCATTGGAGACGAAGATCTTCACTTCTTTTCAATTTTGCTTTCAAATCATTGTTTTCTTTTTAAAAAAACTCGACAATAGGGTCGGTTGGAATTTCCGGTTCAACTACCTCCTAGATAAAAATATATCTATGTCAAGTTGGTCGGCATAATTGTCATAAACACGAAATGAAAAAATAGTTATAAAAATATACCACATCCGAATCATAGACCGGACGAGGGCCGACGGGGACGGATATCAAAACCATGGCACTATAATATAACAAACAATCATACAAGTAAGAAAATTATACAAGTAATAACTATGCATCTAAATCATACAAGCAAGATTTTTTTAAATAAAATAAAAACAAGAGGCTCACCAAGGTGGTGCGGTGACGGGACGGCGCGGGCGATCGACGGCGGTGAGTACGGGGACCGGACGACACTAAAACCCACAAATCAATTTTTAATTTGAGCTCAAATTGCATATAAAAACAAATGAACTTCTACTTAGGCATTTCAACAAACACCTAGCTAGCACTAGAAAAATGAAATGAGCTAAACTAGCAATAAAATGAGCTAAACTTGCAATGTCGGAAGAGAGGATGAAGTTGCTAACCCTTGGCAGATGGGTGCCACCAATCTTGACAAATGGTGGAGAAAAATGGGGATGAACTCGAGCTCGGGAGAGGAAAGATGGAGGAAAAATGGAGTGTGCTCGAGCTGCTGGAAATGGAGCTGGCTCGGGTGGAAGAAGATGATATAGGGAAACCTTTAATACCGGTTCCTAATACGAACCGGTACTAAAGATGGCTCTTTAGTACCGGTTGGTACTAAAGAGCCATCTTTAGTACCGGTTCGTATTAGGAACCGGTACTAAAGGGTCTCGCGCTGGGCCCCCCGCTGCGGCTGCCTGCCGCAACTCTTTAGTACCGGTTCCTAATACGAACCGGTACTAAAGGCTCCGCACGAACCGGGACTGCTTCCGGCCGGTCTCCTCGCCGCTGGAACCGGGACTAATGCCCCCATTAGTCTCGGTTCCAGTTCAACCGGGACAAATGGGCCGAACCGAAGCCCTGTTTTCCACTAGTGATTCTCTACCATATTTGTTCATCGTATTGAGAGCTGAGCGAATAATGGTACTGGTTGCGGATACGGATGCAGATATATATATATACCCACGTATTCAGAACGGAAACAATGCAGACGCAGGCTGGAAAAAAGTTAACTAGAGAGGTACGCGCATAAGTACCCCATAATCGGTACCATCAGCACTATGCAAGTGAGTTTTTATTTAGCAGTCGAACTTGGCACCTCACTAACTGCTACTACCTCCGTATCAAAATATAAGATGTTTTAGCATTTTTCTGAAACGGATGTATCTAGCCGCGCATTAGTGCGTAGATTCACTCATTTCAACCCGTATGTACTCCGTATTGAAATATCTAAAATATGTTATATTTTGATACGGAGGGAGTAATTGTGTTCTGTTAAGTGAGACATTTTGATACAAAATCGAATTATTCAGTTTAAAACCATCAGATAATCCAATTTAATTAATTTTTAGATAATTCATATTCACGGCTATTTGATATATCATATCCTATACCATATCTACATATTAAATTTGCAACCAGATATGTTGACCCGTCTGATTCCTTCAAACCGATTATTGATTCTTTAAAACAGTTTTGAATTCGGTGTGGAAATTATCCTACCCATTCACACCCTTATGAATATGCCATCTTCATCTTGTATAGTGCCAACTTTATGGCTCAAGAACATGGTTCGCTCTCACAAGTCACAAGTTATAGCGTGGCTTTCAAATGACAGCACGATGCATTCCGGCTGGGGTCCTCGCGCTGTCAGCACTCAGGAGCAAGACCCAAGGGGGGGGGGGGGGGGGGGGGGGGGGGCAGTAACTTTGCGACAAGGAAAATTTCACGGCGTGCCAACAAAAGCGAGACAACACATCCACCTCGTGGAGGGAAACTTCAAACGACTCCTGAGCTAAATGGAGCTCGTTTAAAAAAAATCAAAATCGGCACTTTTGAGTTTTCAAAAACCGTGAAACAATTCCTAGATGAGGATAGTGTTGAGATCGACAAACTTGCAAAATTTCAACTCGAAATTCGGTATATTTTGTGCTGCACAAAAAAGACAAACCAGGAACAATTTCAAATTTTTGAAACTGTGTATTATTCACCACCCATTTGTCATTTTTACCCAGCCCACAATACAACTTATTTTGATTTTAAAAATTCACATTTGTAGGTCTCGATATTATCTATATCTGTAAAAAAAATCTTGATTTTTGGAAACTCAAAAGTGTCGATTTCGATTTAAAAAAAATGAGCTCGATATAGCTCGTGACCCGTTAGTCCACTGTCGTCTAGTGGATACATATATTACAGACAGCCAGGCCGGATTGATCGAAGTAATCAAAAGTGAAACGATGCCAGAAGATTTTCGCAGAAATGTTTGCTCATTCGTTTTGTAGGAAACGACCAAACTTTACTAATCTTCATACATTGGCAGTACATGCACTACCACACGTACTGGTAGTCTGGTACGGTAGTGGCGCAACTTTGTATAACAGTTGTTTTTTTTTGGGGGGAAATTTAGCTGGTGCAACTGCAAGCATTGTTTGATAAAATTGCCAATTTTCCATGTTTTTTAGAGAAAGTGCCAAGGTTCCCCTTTTTTTGGGAAGTGCCAATTTTCCTTTGAAAGGAACAAAATTCCTACACTTCATCCACGAGCCGCAGGATGGAGAACGTGTGGTGTGAAACCGGTAAATCTGTGCACCCGGTGCAACTGGCTTTAGTTGATCATCAATTTTTTTTCAAAAAAGCCACAAAAAAGCTTGAACATTGATAGTACTCATATCTGACATGTCGCAAATTTTCAAATCAAAATTGATAAGACAGATCAAGAAATAAAATAGATAAATCCGACAATGAATAGTGCTAAAATGCAGTTGGGCTTTTAATTTGACTGATTATCAGTATTGATAACAAATTTGTCATTTTCATTGTTGACGTTGTGTTGCAAATTTAACTTTGAATTTTTTGATGATGTTTTTTTTTATAGAAAATAGGGTGCGGATCCCCGGCCTCTGCATCAAAATGATGCACACAGCCACCGCATTTATTAAAAGTGCATCATATCTCAGTTATTAAAAGTGCATCGTAGACAAATTTATTAAAAGTGCATCATAGACAAATTTTTTGATGATGTATATTTACGTTTATGTGAATATCCAAACTTTTTTCATATTTTTGAAAACCTTTTTGTATCTTAAACCGGGGACGGGTGCACCGTGTGCACAGATTTGCCGGTTTCACGGTAGGTTCTCCCGCAGGATGGTCTGGGCAAGCCTTTGATGTACGTTAATAGGTAGCCCAAGAGGCCACCCGCTGGAGTACCTTATGCACTACCTGGTGGGCCGACCCAGGTAGAGTTCTATTCTCATTTTTGTTTCTTTTTTGTCCTTTTACTTCTTTTTTTCCTTTTTAGTTTCTCTTTCGTTTTTAATTTCTTTTAAGTTTACCTTTTTCTTTAATATGTTTTAACTTCAATGATAACATAATAGTTTATGAGGTTTAAAAAATAATTCTTATGAAAATGTCTGTGCAGTTAAGAAAAGATGTTCGAGGTTCAACAAAAATGCTCATATGCGAGAAATGTAATCACATAAATAATTGAAAATTATATTCAAAAACAGTACGCCTATTACAAAGAAAAAACTTGACAAAAAATAGAAGGAAAAAGTATAAAAGTAAAACATGCAAAAAAAAACAAGAACAAGAAACATAAACCAAAAACTATGAGAAAAACCTTACCTGGTCATTAATTAGAGGTGAGAAGGGACATTACCTAGCAGCTCGTTGCGGCTTTGTCAAAATCTGTAGTATGCTCGACGATTTTGAGGTAAAGCGCGATCTCGCATATGGTGGGTGGATGAAGGTGGATAAGGATAGTGACGTCGGCACTTGTGAATATGACCTTCACTCGTTCGGTGACCCCATTCTCTTATATATGGTGAGAATTATCTAGAGTTACAGAGTACCGAGCGAGCCATTGTATGTGTGCGCCTATGCTAAACCATAACAAGATAGGCTAGATTCGATCTAAGTCGATTTACATTAAATATTCCGCTAAGTCCGACGTTCGGCGATCTTGGCGTAGTTTGTACTCCAAATTGATGTGTTCGGGACCCCACCCAAGATCCAAACTCTTGAAGACTTGAAGTGGGCCATCCCCTGGTCCGAATGGTCCATCTTTTTTCATCGTGGGCCTATTCGAGAGTCGGGACCCATTATATCGTCGCCATGTTCATTTGATACTCCCACCGTTTCATAATTCTGGTCATTTTTTTCACAAGGGAGAACAAAGCCCACATATAGTTTTAAAATATCAAGTTTACACCTCACGGGCCGCACAACGTGGCAACATGAATAAGCCAACAAAAGAGTGAATACAAATGGGCTCTATGCATCTTGTAATCTATTGGAGAGCCAACCACTCTGGTTGAATATGGCTCAAGCGACCTCCATCAACCGACTGCATCCGGTATCCATAAAATCCCCGTTGCTTCGTAGGAAGTAGGAAAAACCACATGTGGATATGGTACATAGCTATGTGCACGACCTATAAGAAATTTTCATTATCGGACTTGTTAAAAACCACATTATTTCAATAATTCCAAATCTGAACTAATACAACGACAAGAATTATTGAACAGAGCTAGTGTTAATAAAGCTACTAGTAAGATGGTCCTCCTATTAAATACCTTGTTCATGTTTTTATTGGCGGAAAGCGTGAATATACTTCGTTGAAGCGTGGAAATTTCGTATGAAATTTAATGAGACACGCTTTATTCCCTGTAAAACTCTGACGGTGTTTCAGGAAATTTCCGTACCCAAAGTTCTAACATCTGGTTTTCAAATCAGCGTTTTCAGCCTGTTGGCTCGGTTCGTCGAAGCTTCCTGGCTCTTGCCACCATCGTACTTACAAATTCACATGACAGCAACCTTAGAAGACATACTCAACTTGCGCTGATCATATCCACGTCTCCCGCGAACCTGTCAAAACTCCAAGCAGTACTCCCATTTTGGCGCCAATGGCCATGTAAATTGCAACTGTTACCGTCACCCCACATGTCAGCGTCGCATAGATCCACAGTTCGTGACACTGACACCACCCGCGTTGACCTAGGCACCGTGTAACCCAAGCTATGCGATGAGATAAACCCATGCTGGCCGAGTTCTAGATAATCGATTAACCTGCCATCACTTTTCTCTCTTCTCCCACCTTGAGATACACCAATTTGTAGCTTAATTACCGATCGCTCGGCGCCATGTCAGGGAACCCGCCGGGGCCGGACGGCACCGTTGATCCTTCCGCGCGGCAGCAGCAGTACAGCTTCAGCGGGCGCATCCTTATGACCTCAGTCGTCATCCTCTTCGCGCTCACCGTCGTCTTCGTCATCCTCCGCATCTTGGTGCACGCTCTCATGACCCGATCGGGTGGAGGCGGCGGCCGCGGTAGCGGCGGCCTTGCTGCCGGCATCATGAGGTCCATCAGCAGGATCAGCAGCAGCCGGCGCGGACTGGATGCTTCCGCGCTGTCGGCGCTGCCGGTCACCGCGTACCGGAAGGAGGTTGCTGCCGCCGGCGCGGGGGAGGCCGACTGCGCCGTGTGCCTGTCGGAGCTCGCGGACGGAGACAAGGTGCGGGAGCTGCCCAACTGCGGGCACGCGTTCCACGTGGAGTGCGTCGACGCGTGGCTGCGCTCCAGAACGACGTGTCCACTCTGCCGGGCCGAAGCGGAGCTTTCCCATGGGAGCAGGAAGGGGGAGGCGGCGGCGCAGTCGTCGTCGTCAGCGGCGGCCACGGAACCGTTCCCCCAACCGGCGTTGTTCAGTGAAGGTGGAACCTTGATCGTGACGGTGCACGGCGTTTCGGATAGCCGGCGAGACGTGCGTGCGTCAACATCTGGGTAAGGTAGTCTATTGGGATCTTTCTTCCTCGTAAAGAACTCGTCTTAGTTAGCCCTGCCTGCAGGGGAACTAGAAACAGGGGTGTAGCGCGAGACATGCATATACTGTAGGTTAGACTAGGAATGTAATAAGACTGTAAAATTCTTTGCAATGGCCATCTGGTGTATCCGTGTATATATCGTGTACCTCCAAATTACACTATGTGGAAGTGGGGAGAGCTGTTTTGCCTGCCGGTGCATATGCAGTTATGCACTTTTATATAAAATGTACTTTAAACACGTTTTATAATACAAAAATTATATCAAAAGTATTCGCATAGATTTTTATTTTTTAACATCCTATGTGGTCAGAAATTCTATTCACTAAAAACCGACTTATTTCGTGGCTTGTGTAAATAAGAAAAATTTGGTGCTAAAATAAGAATTTTCAGTAGACTTTTTTTTCGTTGTCTTTTTTACACAAGTCACAAAAAATATAGATTTTCGCGAAACGACTTTTGGAACACATAGAATGGGAAGATGTATTCACTCGTGTGATGTCATAACGTTGCGTGCGATGCCACATGGAACGAAGAAAACGAGAACGTGAGCCCTTTTCATCTCCAATGACGCCTCTAAAAGGCCCCCTATGTATCTGCTGGGGTCTAGATAGAAAATTCCGCCCCAACAGACCTCCCATCGGCCCACATGTGGGTCTAAAATATCTGGATGGTATTATCACTACGACCACCACCATCGGAACCTGGCCTATCGGGACAAAGGTTGGAGATCTCGGATCTGGCCATAATACCCACCTCTCCCACAACACCCAACCCTATCGGAACCCAGCCGATCGGGCCGAGCCGCTGGAACCGCTGCACATGCCAACCCACGACCTCCACACGGTCTGGGGAAGCAACACCGCCAATGCAAAGAGAGAAAGCAGGACTGGCGGAGCAGCACCGGCCTCCCCCCTCCATTACTTAGGATTATACGCCATCTCATGAACCGGTGCGCTTGGGTGAAAAAAAACTGAAAATGTTAAATTTGAGTTTGAAAAAAAATCAATTTTTTTTTTCACTAGATACATACTATGTATCAGCAAAATTTGTATACAAAAAAGTATTCCGAGACAAAAAAAACAAAATTGTGGCTGTAAAAAGGGGAAATAGCTCCCCTCACGCCCGCAATTTCTTTTTTTCTGTGCATACATAATGTGTATATATAACTTATACTTTATTTCAGATTTTTGTAGCCCTAATAATATCGTCTTTAAATATATTTAAAACGGGCAACCTGTGAGCTCGGTTGCCAGTACCACTTTCCGTCCATCGAACCCTTATATTGTACTCCCTCCATCCCATTAGTTGGCACAGATTTGTCTCAATACATTAGTATTTAGACAAATTTGTGTCAACCAATTCGTTACGGAGGGAGAGTATATCTTCTGCAAGTGAATATCAACACCGAGAAGCAATGATAAACAAGCGGCTTTTATATTCGTTTTGTCCGGAGTCGGACCCTGTGCAGGGTCGGCCGAGTATTAAGCATTTGTCACCATGCGGCCGCACCGCTGCCACATCACGAGCAAGCAAACTTCCGACCTCCATTTGGAGCATGGAAATTACTTGTGAAATATAATAAGAACCGTTCTATTTTCTGTATAACTACATCGGGGTTTCAGACAAGTCAGTTCCACTTCCACCAAAGTTTGCTGGAAGCTTCTTCGTGGCTTTCTCGCTACATGGCACCGTCAGTTCCACACATCGATCTCCCCAATTTGATCTCACGCCTATTCTCGTGCCGCAAGCAATTGGCATGAAACTGTTCTCGTACGTGACACTGACATAACGCATTGACTTGAGCGCCGTCTTGCCCAAGCTAAGTTCTTATGCAGACTTGAGTTGTAGAACTGATTACTAAACCTTTCCGGCCATTACTTTTCTCTCTTCTTCCCTTCTTAACTGATTCGTGGTAGATACGAGAAAGCTTATCCGTGCCATGTCGAACCCTGTCGCCGGCGCGCCGGCGACGTCGGGCGCCGCTGATCCGAACGCGGGGCAGCAGAATTACGGCTTCAGCGCGCGCGTCCTGCTGATGGCCGCCCTCCTCCTTGTCGCGTTCACCGTCGTCTTCAGCCTCATCCGCGTCCTGCTGTATCTGTTCGCGGTGCGGCCGGCCGGCCACCGCCGCAGAGGCCAGCGCGTCGGCATCCTACGGTCCATCAGCTCGTTCGGCAGCCGGCGCGGGCTGGACGTGTCCGCACTCTCCGCGCTGCCGGTCACCGAGTACAGGAAGCAAGGCGGCTCAACCGGTGGCGCGGGTGCTGACTGCGCCGTGTGCCTGTCGGAGCTCGCCGACGGGGACAAGGTGCGGGAGCTGCCTAACTGCGGGCACATGTTCCACGTGGAGTGCGTGGATGCGTGGCTGCGCACCAGGACGACGTGCCCTCTCTGCCGGGCCGAGGCGGAGCTTCCCGAGTGGAACGGGAAGGCACCGGCGGCGACGCTGTCTCAGTCGTCGTCGTCGTCGTCGGCCTCGGAGCCGCCGCAACCGGCGTTGTTTGGTGCAGGAGCAACCTTGGTGGTGACCGTACAGGGTGTTTCGGGTACCCGGAGAGACCTTCCAGCATCGGGATCAGGTCAACGGGATCTTCCTATTACCAGGCCATAGGGGAACTGAAAAAGAAGGATAAACTCTGATTCTTTTCTATAGCTTTGCACTAGGAAACCATGAAGATGCACGCATCGCAAAATGACTGTTCGTAAGATGTACTCGGACTCTCGGAGCAACATCGACATAGTTTTTTTGGGAGTGTCTATTGAACAGCTGTCTGTTTCTCAATTCATAATCAGACAGGTTTTTTCAACCAATTGGGGACTGACAGCTGTAGTACTAAGAACCCCTTTAGTCCTCTACAAAAAAAGGTACTACTTGAGCCCAAACAATTGCCATCTACTACTTGAGTTTCCTCATTTTTCAGTCCACGAGAACTGACAACAAAAAATACTGCCTGTTACATTCACGCCAAAACAGACATATTGTCAGCTGCTCAGTTTTGAGTCAGCTCAAAAATATTGAGTTTCAGTTTTGAGTCCAGCTAAACTTTGACGTTTTCCACGGTCCAGCGAGCAGCCCAACGAGCCACACCACAGCTCCAGCGAACCACACCACAGCTCAGCGAGCAGCCCCAACCCATTGAACAAACACCACAACTCCCCATCGAACATGACAGAGAAACAATATCACAAGCCATACATGATTCTCAAAAATGACTTTCAATTCTTGCTCTTACAGCATCATCCTCTTTATTAACACTGCATCACAATGTCAAAACTCACTGTTATAAATCCACAAAAGAAACGGAATCACAGACCAAACACAAAATGAGCTATTAAACAAGGGAAATGCAGAACAAGGGAGCGCCAAATAGTTGGAGATATTTCGCAGCAGAGAATTTTAAGAAAATCGCTAACAATTTCACCATGGGTCTGGTTTAATGCAAGTTAAAGAGTGTAGTAGAAATATGTATTAGCGCTAGAGTAAAATAACAAGCGTAATCTAGTACAGTGCAAATGCAGCTTGTTGGGCTACAGGAAGAGATGACCACAGATGCAGAGCAACAGGAGAAGTCAAAAAATTACACAAGTACATAACAGCTAATTAATGGGGCGGTTTTGGGGACAAATTCGTAAACCTCGGAAGATGCCGTTTGGCTTTCAGAATGACACACCTTACACAAACTCAAACAGAAAGAGGGCAGGGAGATGTAGTATAAGATGTAGTGAGAGAGAAGCATGTGTAAGCCAAAAAGAGTGCGTGGTTCATCAAAACTGAAAGTGCGCATACCTTACTATCCCACGAAACCACATGAATTTACGAATTGAAGGCCTACATATGTATGGGGTCTTTCTTTGTTTGGTACTAGAGCAGTTCATCCCAACAAAGTTGACATCAAAATCATCTATGGGACCTCCAATCAACACCTAGCACAAACATGAGGATGAAGTTATGCGTGAAAAATGCAATTCATAATGCCTGAAACTAAGGATATGCATAAGCACATACAATGATAGAATACAGATTAATCCATTCATATCATTATACAGTTATTTATTTGAACTATACAAACTAAAGCAGCTAGCTCACCTCATGGATTCGGCATGTGCTTAGCATTTCCTCATCGGTATGAGTATGAGTACAAAAAAAGGCAAGATCTAATCTGCTTGTTGTCTTTAATTCCCCTGATCAAAGTAGCGCCATACAGCTGCTACCTTCCTATATGGCATCAATACCAACAACGTTCTTGATTTTGACGATGAAAAAATGAACATATATCTGTACAGAGAAACAACACTGAGAAATTATAGGACTAAGAGAAGAAATACTGAGAAGATATGACTGAGACTACAAAGATTAACTGGAAACTTAGAAAAGAGAGAATCCAGACTAAAGAAAGATAGACTGATAAACAAAAGACTAAGAAAAGAGAAAATTCAAAAAGAAGAAAGATAGACTCAAAAGAAACAAAGCTGAAGACAATTAGGACTAAATAAAAATTGAAGAAACTGAATTAATGAGAAACTTAGGCAAGTGAAATGCCAATTATGAGTGACTGAAGTAATGAAGAACTAAAGGAAATATAAAGACTGACTTAGGAAAATGAACTGAAGGACTTAGTCAAGTGAAATGCCAATTATGAATGACTGAAGTAATGAAGGACTGAAGAAAATATAAAGAGATATTTAGGAAAATGAACTGAAGGACTTGGGAAGTGAAATGCAAATTATGAGTGGCTGAAGTAATGAAGAGCTGAAGAAAATATAAAAAGAGTGACTTAGGAAAATAAACTGAAGGAAAAAATAACTGAATGAAGGGCTAGACTGAGCAAAAAGGACTTAGACTGAGATTAACTGAAGAAATAAGACTGAGCGACGACTATACTGAAATGACTAAGAAAAACATATCTGAACTGAAAGACTGAGACTGTGATGAGTGAGCAAAACAAAACTGAGTGACGACTATACTGAAGAACTAAAGAAAGAGAATAAAAAACTAAAGAATGAAAAATGAAGAATAAAGAATGAATGTGGCGATTGATGAGTAAATAACTGAACTGAAGGACTAGACTGAGCAAAAAAATACTTAGACTGAGATAAACTAAAGAAATAAGATTGAAGATAAGACAAACTGAGAAAATAGTCTGAATATATGAGATACGACTGAAGAAATATAACTGAGCAAATTTTTAAAAATGATGAAGGCTAGACTAAGATAAACTGAAGAAAAAAGACTGAAGATAAGGAAACTTAAGATAAGACAAAATTCAGACTCGGCTATTTTCTTCTCTTTAGAAGATACCAGAGCGAAGCTCTGAGTTTCTCGAAAAAAAGACTTTTGACGTGAATTCCACATACTACTAGTTGTCAGTAATTTGACATTTGCATAACTATGAATTTTTATCAAGGAGAGGTTCAGTAAGTAATTCTAGCTGGACACCATGGAGTATACAAAACTGAAATAACATTAGTTGAATTTCAAAACTGAAAACAACATGAGAACAAGAAGTTTTGTAACTGTGTCAGTGATTCACTGGTTCTCAGCGTTCCTGCACAAATGAAACGGAGTTGTCAACTTGAATCAACAATATATGCCATGGTTATTCAGACAACTACCATCCACACAAAGGGGAAAGGATGATTTGGGCAGTTGGCTGCTGAAAATACCTCGAGATGACAACATCAAGACATTCAGTTCAGTGAAACATAACATCACAGGACACCAAATTATCTCACTAGACTCAACCTCATACCATTTCCTCTTCCGAACTGGAGCAGACAGGGAAAAACTCTCTTCAGTTCACACACACCAAACACACTACACTACAAAGACCCGAACTGACAGACATCGGTTTTTGAAATATCGAGCTATCTAAAAAAAACCTTACATAATCAAACATAACGTCCCTGAACACGGTAAGACAAAGGTAGAAAATGAATAATTGAACCTAAATCAATTTAAGCTGTTCGCGCGCCTACATCATCATCAATTCGAGTTGTTCGAACAACCCACATTGAACAGCGAGACCTGGACGCACCCAAAAAAAAAGGTTGAAATGAAGAACAAACTAAATCGAACTAAACACTAATCGATCCGAGCTGTTCACACACGAATACATGGCGCCTCAGTCCCCACGGCGCCGAATCAAGCTGCCGACTAGCCCATGCTAACACCGCCGCCGCGCTCGCCCTGTTCCGCGCTCGCGCCTCTGGAATCAGATACACACGCACCTCCCGCCAGGGAGCTCCAGCCGCGAGACCCATTGACGACCAAACCCTCACACCACCAAAACAAAGAGAAAATGAGGACATTTGAGTACCCGTCTCGTCGGCGGCGTCCATGCCTTCCGCGCCGGCGAGCCACCGCTGCCTCCGGCTCCGGGCGCACCCGATGCGGCCCTCTCCGCCATGGCCCTCTTTGTCTCTTCCCCTGCTCCCCAGAAGCCAGTGCGAAATGACAAGCCATCCTTCTCCTGACATCGTCGCGCGGCCCAGACTGAGCCGAGAAAAGAGAGCCCAACGACGCGCTGAGATCCGTGCAAACTGAGGAATCAAACGGACAGAAAAGTGACTGTTTCCCAATTTTAAAACAGCTAGCTGTTAAATAGGAAAATTTTTTTTTTGTTTATTTGAGGAACTCACGCTTTTGTTACTTTTCTGTATTTTGGGCAAATTATAAGGCACCATGCCTTGTTTATTTGAAAAATTCCGTCGACGAAAGTGAAAATTTAGAACAAGTTGACTGGAGCCGAGTAGAGAATTAATTTGTATTTGGTGGCAGAGCCGCGGGTTCATGATTTGGTCATTATGCCTGTTGTTATCATAAAAGCAACATAAAGGTAATTCACGCGTCATTGTCGGTAGAGTAAAGGACGTGCCCGATGACCGTGTTGCTGGGCGTTGAGCAACCCCGGGAGCTTGAGAGCAGCTACACGATGCACCATACGTCCGTGGTGATTACTTCCGTGAATTTATGATTCGGAAAGATCCCGTCGGAGATTTTTTCTCGAAGTAAAAGACCGAAAATATCAATTTAAGAAGGAGGTCTATTGCTTCATATGAGAGATGATTTTACAAGTGTCCCATGGGGTGCCTTTGATAGGCAGGGCCTTGTACAAATGACTACAATTACCCCTGGTGGGAGAGACAAGTAAGGGCTAACGTGTCTATTCTAGGAAAAAGTCTAAAAAGCCCCCAAGTGGGAGGAAAAAAGCAATGGTTATTTAGTCTTCTTTGGCCCAAGTGTTTGGTCCATTTAAGAAAAACTCTAATAGGCTTAGTTTTTTTTTTTGAGAATAGGCTTAGTGGGCTGCATTTTCTCCCTTTGGGCTTCTTCTTTTCATCTTATTTATCACCTGTGCTTTGTATTTCATGCTTGTAATTTTTCCAAGTGTGCCTTCAATGCTTCCAATCCCTGTGGATCATAGCGCCGTATGGAGTGAGAGTCCCTTCTAAATTATCCGATTTTATCCCATACAACATTGCTTTCTATTTTTTTATTATTTATTTGAGTTGACTCGAAATTTGGCTAGGGTTTGATTTACTGAAAAATTAAGTTTTAATTGTAATTATTCAGTAATTAAATTTGAAAATTTTAAATATAACTATGGAGGCCAAAGACAACCTGAACATTTTATATCAACACTAAACTGATAATGAACGGAGCCACATTACAAAGAGCAAAGGAGGGGGAGTGACCTCTCATAACTTCATTCTTGTTGTTTCGGATCAACAGGGGAGGCTGTGAGCATATTAGGCTGGGTGAAACAGGGGAGGAGAACTAAATCCTCCACGTCTCCACCAGATCAACCTGTACCAGTTGGTGTTAGCATTTGTCAGAAGGCTGTATCTTAAAGCGTATGTACATTAGTTAGAATGTAAAAAAACAGTGTTTGGCTACTGGTTTATCTAAGTGAAAAGTGAAATCAGGTACTCCTCCGATCCGTTTTAAATGACGTGAAAGAATAGTACTAGTTAAGACAGATTTTTAAAATCAGAGGGAGTAGTGAAAACGCTCAAACATCTAAAATCAGCTTAGCCAGAAGAGCTTCGCCTAGTCTACCGAAATATAAAAACGGAATGCTAGCAACATCTTAGGCACGACAGTCATCTATTTATAATCCGGTCGTTGCAAAACTTCAAAGCCTTTCTTTAGAGAAGGCGTCATACATGATGCACTTTGCAAATAGGTTAATCCATCTCAATACAATCCACTCCTTCCTCCAAAGAGTCAGCCATACCCAGATCGATCAAGTACATATATAGCCCGCAGGCAGCTTACAGTTCCACAAAGCCATTATATTTCCTCGGCGCGCCACCATGTCCGACTATGACAGCCCGGCAGGCTACCAGCAGGGAGGGAGAGTGGGCGCGTGCTGCAGCACCCCGGCGCCAAACCTGCTCGCCGCGTTGGCAGCATCCTTCGCCTGCTGCTTCTTCCTCGTCCTCGTCTTCCTCTGCCTGCGCTTCCTGCACCTTCGCCGCACATGGTCGCGGCGGAACATTGCACAGCAATTGCAAGGACAGGGCCAGGCTCCGCAGCCCAAGCTGGGCCTCGACGCCGCCACCATCGCGCTCATTCCGTCCTTCCCGTACCAGCGGGGAAGCTCGGCCTCGACGCCGGCTGAGTGTGCCGTGTGCCTCAGCGCCTTCGAAGACGGGGAGACGGTGAGGCAGCTCCCGGCCTGCAACCACCTGTTCCATCAGGTGTGCGTCGACGTGTGGCTCATGTCCAACGCGTCGTGCCCGGTCTGCCGCGGGAAGGCCGAGCCGGCCGCGCGTGCCGATCGGCCAGCGCCGTCGGCGGCCGTCGTGCCTCTCGAGATGTTGGACGAAGAGACGGCGTCTTCCTCGTCGTCCACTTCAGGAGCCGTCCCCGAGCGGCCGGGATTGTTTTCAGGCGGGCGAGCCTCCGGCTCCGGCCGGGAAACGGACTTGGAACGGCAATAGCAGTCATTGTCCTGCAGCTAGTCTGTGACTCGTAGATTGCACCGTCTTCAGAACTAGGCAGCAACATTTCGTCATGAATTCCTTCGTTTCGTGCTCTGTTTTGTCTGTCCACATACAAAGAGTATGATGAATCTATGCAATGGATTATTGCTCATTCGCTCCTTTTCTTTTTTAAGGGAGGGAATGCTTCTTGTTCGTTTGAATGTGTTAAACAAACTGATTGAAGGGGTGACATGGTAGCACGTACGTATAGTTTGTAGGCCAGTTTACTTTTTTCATATTTGACAACGACTAAACTATCATTTTCTCGAACAGAATTGGCTAACACAGGGAGCCAAGTCCCTTTGAAATTTTCTTTTATAATCCAAGCAAGACAATTAGGTTCTCACACAACCTAATAATGCTAAAGAATTATAGGATCATATCGGGTATGTATGTATTCCATAGACACCAAATGATACGAAGGTCACAAAATCACGAACTATGGTTTTTAGAGTAAGTAAGTGTCAATAGTCGCAATCTGTGACAAGTTCCGAAACAAGTCATGTTCCTATCAATATGACACCATTAGTGTAAGCACCTCGCTGGTCTCAACACTAGCAACAAGACGTGGAGCCATGTCGTTTTGCTCCACCATAATGATGACATGGAGGAAATCTACGCAGTTATTATGTCTGTTGAGACAATCACAATAATCTTTTATACATATACATATAAAATGCACTTCAATGAATATTTAGGAGAAGTTGATTAAAATTCTTCTTACTTTCTTTTATAGTTTGTTGGAGATTGTTTTTTTCTCACTTTTCCATAAACCAAAAAAAGGTGGAAGAATTGGAAAATTTCGCATGAGAAGAGAGAATCAGACGGAATAAATAGCGCCCAAACAACATCATAGGAGGATCCTTACTCGGTTGCGCACCAGCAAGACTTGGACGCGCCAACTATAGCCACACAATTTCACGTGTACGTAGCTCTGTCTCGCTCTCTATGGGATGCGGGTCTTGTGTCGAGTGAAGAGATGAGAAGAAACAATTGAGACGAAACAATGAGTTTGCCCAAAAGCAGCTCGGCACAATGGCCTCCTTTCTACCATAAGTCATCGATCGTTGCCTTCCATTACTTCATCTTGTAACTCTACTAACTCTAACTTATCAGAACCCTCGCGATTAGTTTGCTTCATGATATTACTCATTTCACAAAATTCAGATTGTCTTGTCTTCTTGAGGACTTGCATTATGCGCGAGCAGTTTATCAAGACTGTGAATTTCAACTACCACTGCATTGAGCTATTTCCCCTATATTTTTGGTATTATGTTTTCCTGTGATATTTCTCTCACATGGTGGAACATTTTTACTGGAGCTCATTGTTTCAGCATAGTTTGTGTTGTTGATTCATAATTCGGATGTTAGGCTTATATGGATTTAGCACGAAAAGTGAATTTTGAGTGAATATCTGTTGGTATCCTGTATCGTTAGCTAACCCACACTCAAACAAAGGCCAATACGCAATAATATTAAGGGGCAGCTCTTTTTGGCTACTCCGATAACTCGAAATTTCACTCAGATTTGATTTAGTAGCTCACGTGCAGTTTTTTTTTCCCGACGTTCATCACTTCATCACGTGCCGTATCTATCCCTGGCGGCCTGGCCCGGCAACAAGCGCAGAGCCCAGAGCACTGGCCCGTACGGTGACGCCGAAATTAGCCCAATGGTGAGTAACGACTTATCACGCAAGTCATCTAGCCCCCAAAAAAAAAGTCAACTAGCCCTCGATCGTCTCAGGTTATTTAAACTGCCGGATGACTTCGAAAATGCAAGACAAGATGCAATCCGCGAAGGAGTTCACCCTCCGCCGCTTCCCGAAACTATCCCGATGGTTCTTCACCGAAGCCGAGGGTGACCACGCCGTCACCCATAACGGCCTGCATGCGTCCGCCCTCAGCCTCAACAAGCGCCTCGCCGACGCCGGCAGGAGCGGCAACCTCGTCTACTCGCCGCTGTCCGTCTACGCCGCGCTCTCGCTGGTGGCCGCCGGCGCCCGCGATCGCACCCTGAACGAGCTTCTCGGCGTCCTCGGCGCCCCATCCCGCGACGTCCTCGCCGACAACGTCCGCGCGCTCACCGCTCAGGTCCTCGCCGACCGATCCCACGCCGGCGGGCCCCGCGTCAGCTTCGCGTGCGGCGTCTGGCACGACAGGACGTTGCCGCTCCGCGCTGCCTACCGCGACGCTGCTGCTCGATCGACCAAGGCCGTCACGCGCGCCGTCAACTTCCACCAAAAGGTCGGTACAATTATCTTCCATATATAAAGATGCGACCGGTGCAATCGTATGCCACTCATGTCTCTCGTGTGCTGTAGCCGGAGGAAGCAGTGAAGCAGATCAATGCGTGGGTGGCGGCGTCGACGAACAAGCTCATCCCCTCCATCATCAGCCCAGGCGCGTTGTCGACTCTGACGGACCTCGTGCTCGCCAACGCCGTGTACTTCAAGGGCCGCTGGGAGGAACCCTTCGACAAGTACTTCACCAAGGAGGACAAGTTCCACCGTCTCGACGGCACCCACGTCGACGTGCCCTTCATGCGCGGATTCGACAGCCAGCTCGTCGCCTGCCACGACGGCTTCAAGGTGCTCCAGCTGCGCTACGAACAGGGCCGGCGGCCATTGCTCGCCCAGCCAAAGCCGATCTACTCGATGTGCGTCTTCCTCCCCGACGCGCGGGACGGACTGTGGCGGCTCATCGACAAGATCGCCTGCAACCCGGAGTTTCTACACAAGCATCTGCCCACGAGCACCGTCAAGGTCACAGACTTCCGTCTGCCCAAGTTCAAGGTCAGTTTCGGCAGGGACATGGCCGGCGTTCTCCACGAACTGGGGCTCAAGGAGGCCTTCGACCTGGGGGAGGCCGACCTGTCTGACATGGTAGAGGACGGCACACCAGGAAGGAGGAGGCTGGCGCTGGAGCAGGTGATCCACAAGGCTGTCATCGAGGTGAACGAGGAAGGCACCGAGGCGGCGGCTGTCACCGGTACGATGATGCGCGGATGTGCTCTGAATCCCTCACCGCCACCACGCGTGGACTTCGTCGCTGACCATCCGTTTGCCTTCTTTGTCATCGAGGAGGTCTCCGGGGCGATCCTATTTGCAGGCCACGTCGTTGACCCCTCCATCGAGTGACAATTGACGGTGCTAGAATCTTTATTAAAGGCTTACATGCGGCTCATGACTCAAGAGCCAGTGATACCAAACTCAAGAGCGATAATTATCGATGGATTTTTTGTTAGACTAATCATGAAAGCACGCATTGCCGCGCCCCTCCATTAGAATTATGCAATGTTTGAAATTTATGAACATGTAGTGTATTACGCAAATTTAAGCTAGCTCGAGCACAGTCATACTCTAAATTTCCCTCGATAGAAAACACACAGTTAAGCAATTATTAATCTAGTGAAAATAACATGTTATATTCTGAGTAACATGTTTCATGCTTTTCATCAAGTACAAATTCTTTCCCAGTAGAATTCAAGTAACTTTGAATAAATACAACCCAAATTCCGGAACAGAGGTTAATGTCAGATTGCTTTGTATGCAGCACACACTTGAAACTGAAAATATCGTTTCAGAATGAAACAATCTAGCAGTCAACTTTCTAAACTGTATATTTATGGTATATAATTGCTCAAGACGAGCACAAGTTCAACTCCTCTTCTATTTCTCAGATTTCATTGAAAAGTTTGAATTTTCTGTTCAGATTTGGCCGAAAGTTACAAAACTTGTCCAAACTAATATATTTGCTTGTCTAATGAGATAAAAAACACCAACTCAACTATATTTAATTTCTATATTTCTGGATTTTTCTTTTGAATTTTCTATTGAAATTTTGTTTTGGTTCGATTTCGCAAGAAGTTCCAAAAAATATCGAATTTATCTAATCAAGTTGAAACAAGTACTAATTCATCATAGATTCATTTACTACAATTGGTTCTTACTTTGCAGCGATCTTTTTGGTTCAAATTTGACCATTGGTTGCAAAAACTATCAAAATTGCAAAATTTAATTGTCAAATTTTTCTTAAACTGCGTGCGTGCCCAAACTGTGACGGAGGGAATATTCACTTTCGGCATAAGTGCTTTTGGAAGCTCAAGTTACCGACCCCTCGAACCATATTTTTTCCTTTGCTAGTAAGTAATGCAACAATAATATTCACAAATGCGTGGGACCGAGTATGTATGCCCCGAGAATTAGGTGGACTGGGCATACTTAACCTGAAGGTGATGAACTTTGCACTTCGGGCTCGGTGGCTTTGGTTGGAGCGGACGGACTCCACCAAGCCGTGGTGAGAGTTTAACATCCAAGTCCCGAGAGTTGTTAGACAGTTGTTCGAGGCCGCGACACGCTCAGTCCTTGGAGACGGGGCCTCGACACTTTTCTGGACTGACAAGTGGTTGCCTGATGGGCGCATTCGGGACCTTGCGCCGACCCTTTTTGGGTCTGTTTCCCGGCAAGCTGTCAGGACACGGTGTGTCTGGAACGGTTTAGCGGCTGGCTGGCTGGAGGACATTTCACCGGACCTCTCAGCCTAGGCCATTAGAGTACTCCTGGAGGTGGCAGACAAGCTGGCAGTGGTGCAGCTCGCCCCGGACCAGGAGGACTCGTTCGAGTGGATCTGGGATGCTAGGAGAGTCTACACATCTCGCTCCTGCTACACGGCATATTTCAGGGGGTCCGTGGCCGTGGCCGGTGCTCTCGCCATTTGGCGCTCTAGGGCTCCTTCCAAGTGCAAGGTCTTTATGTGGCTTGCTCTCCGGGGGCGTTGCTGGACAGCGGATCGGCTCGCTCGGCGAAATCTCCCTCGCCCCGCCTCTTGTCCCCTCTGCGACCAGCACGACCACTAGTAGGAAAAGGCCTACCGCTGGCGGCGGGCGCCCGCCAGCGATCATTACGCCAGTGGTAATAATTACCGCTGGCGGGCGGGCCGTCCGCCAGCGGTAAGGGGGGTTATCGCTGGCGTGCATCTTTAGTGCCCGCCAGTACTAGTTGTGAGTTAGCGCTGGCGTGCGTTATGTCCGCCAGTGGTAAAATATTCGAAAAAAAAGAAAAAACCAAATTAGTTAAAATGTATTTATTTTTGCGAAAACGACCCCAGATCTATTAGCAGTTACAACCACCCCAGAAAACAACAAATTTACAATATGGTCCTTGAGGACTCTGCCGCCTATCTGCTCTGCTGTGACCGATGACCGGCGTTTAGCTCGCCGGCACCAGGCCCTGCCCTCGCTTCGGGTGCGCCTCTGCTCTGTTTTTCGGTGGAGCAGCGGACGACGACGGCGTGGAGGGTGGCCTCGGAGGCGGCGCACGCGGCTGGAGAAGCGGACGGCCGGACCACGACGCGCCGCCCTCTGCGAACCACGACGCGCTGGATGGAAGCGAGATGCCCCGAGACGACAGCGGAGGGAGGAAGAGCTCGGGAGCCTGGAGGCGCCATGGCCATGGAGGTCGAAGGAGATCCTGCTGCTGCGGCTGGGTCCGGCGGATCTCGGGGCTCGGGGTGGGTCTGCGGCACCGGGGCATAGGGGCAGAGCGGAGGTGCGAGGTGCAGGGGATGCGGGTGTGGTGGGGACGCCCGTAGCGCACGGGAGGACGACGAAGCTCGTGGCCGCCTTGGATTCGTCGTCCGGCGAGGACCACAGCAGCGGCGCGACGCCCGTGGAACTAGGGGCGGCGAGGATACGAGCGGCGGCGGCCCGGCCATCTCAGGCGTCGGCGAGGATACGAGCGGCGGACTTGTTCGTGTTCGTTCATGAGATGGACAGTTCGTTGGATGTCACGCTGGGCGTTCGGGTTACCCGAATATTTCGGGTCGGGTAGTTCGGGTATTAAGTAAATCGGGTAATGAAAAATGGAACCTGAGATTTAGCCTAAAATTTCTGAACCCGACAATTCGGGTGCCCGATATTTCGGGTTCGGGTACGGGTTTTCCCGATTCACCCGAACTGGAGAAGTGTCGGAGAGAAGATTTGATGTAGAAGCATGTCTAGAAGAGGGCGGAACGAGGTTGATGCACAGATCGAGTCAGTGTCAGCCGGTTGCCGGCGAGGCTGCTCCTTGCTGCCGCATTCCACGAGCGGGCGCGGGCCCGACGTTAGCTTGCGCGTGTCTCGCGCGGTGCCGGGCTGGCGGCGGGATTCGACAGAGGCGGACGGCGTGGCGGCAGGGCCTGGGTGGCGGCGACTAGCTTGTAGGAAGACTGGAAGAGGCGATGCGGCTGTGCGCTTGTGTGGTAGACCAGGCAGCCAGCAGTTAGCGATTGGGATAAGGATGTGTCGTGTGTTTCCTTTGTTGGGCTGGGCTAGAAAGGCAACGGTGTATATTGGGCTGCTACGTTACGCGTGTAAATTACTAGATTATTAATTTTTTTCGGGTAGATCGGGTTGTTCGGGTACCGGGAATAAAACCCCGAATTTGCTGAAATAAATTCGGGTTTTATAAACTGCTACCCGTTGTAGTACTCGGGTTTTTCGGGTTCGGGCTATACGGGTTCGGGTTCAGGTTTTTCGGGTTAGGGGTTCGGGTATCGGGTTTTATGCCCACCGTGAGTTGGATGGGAGAGCAGTTCTTGCATGCAAGAGAGAGGACCAGTGCGAGATGAGAGAGAGATGGACAGGGGAATCGTGGCCTCGTGTGGGTTACAAGGAATCATGAGAGAGAGAGGACCAGTGCGTGGATGTGTGCTCGATCCGATGGCTCACAACGTCTAAAAGAAAACACACGATCCGTGGGACTCATGTTACTTGCTCCTGATTGGCTCATCTCTCCTGCGTGGATTTTTCATCGAATTCACCACCGTTTTGTTTTATGTTTTTTGTTTTCCTTTATCTTTTCAAATACATTTTATGTATGATTAAAAAATGGTTGTCTCTCAAAAGTTTTCCATCCACCTCTCGTAAAAAAGACAAAATTTCGTCGATTCAATTGGAAGCGGGTCAAATTTGTACTACAAGTGCTTCATAGTTTGATCAAAAATATTTGAATTTTTTTTTACGGTACACAACTAGTGGTTATATCATAGAAATATCGATAGTTTTACAAAATTTGACCTCTTGCGATGAATAGTCATGGTGGCCATTTTGACCGTTTAAAAAAAAATCAAATAAAGGAAAAAAAACCTCAAAAAAAAGATATCCTCTGGCATGGAGTCTTTTTATGTGTACTAGTTGCTATGAAAAATGATAAACTTGATTGTGGACAAATTTTTCAAAAAAAATCTTCACAAAAAGGTTTATCATGTATAAACATCTATAAGTTTCAAGCCAAATGATTAAGTTATGACAATTCCCAAGGCATAGTTTGTGATAAAGTTCTCATATTCGATAAATAGGTGTGTCTTGGTATAGGAAGCAAAGGTTCCGAAGGGATTTTACAAATTATTTTTATAAATATCATTTTTCTTTTTCAAAAGGCAAAAATTGACGTTTTTTGTGAACCAAGTACAGACAATATGGTTCAAAATGGCACCCATCCAAATATCACAAAGAGTTGTCCACATTTAATGGATAATCCCTAAGTATTAGGAATTTTCTTAATTTCTATCTAATTTCGCCTTGTTAAATGAGTTTATGTTGATTTTCCGAAATCAGTCCAAATTTGAACTGCAAGTGTTTGATAGTTTGGTCTGAAATTTTTACAAAAATCATTTTAAGTTACACAACTAGTGGTTATATCACAGAAATGTCAATAGTTTTATACAATTTGACCTCTTTCGATGAATAGTTACAGAAACATCAAGATACACATGTCACGTTATCCCTGGCGGACTAAATGCCGCGTCCGCCAGCGGTAAGTCATGTACCGCTGGCGGACAGGTAAAGACGTCCGCCAGCGGTAATTTGCTCGTTTCCATGCCCAGCTGAGCCAACTACCGCTGGCGGGCACACCGCACCGTCCGCCAGCGGTAAGTCATGTACCGCTGGCGGGCATGGATGCCGTCCGCCAGCGGTACTTAGCCCCGCCTATTGGCACCTGCTGGCAACTACCGCAGCGGTACTTGATTACCGCTGGTGTGCAACAAAAAGTGTACGCCACTAGTAATACCGCTGGCGGACGTTTTTACCGTCCGCCAGCGGTAGGGTGGTGGCTATAAGCACATTCCTACTAGTGGACCAGACCATTGATCACTTCCTGGTGGGCTGCGTCTTCTCCCGGGAGGTATAGACGAGATGTTGCCTCAGCTGGGGGGTCCCAGGCTGGACTTCGAAGGCTGATGAGGCCTTGGAGGAGTGGCTCTGCTCCAGGACGACGCCGAGGAGGGACTGTAGGGATCTGTGGACGGCGGCAGTAGCCCTCGTGGCGTGGACTCTGTGGAACCACCGGAATGACATTCTTTTCGACGGCGCAACGCCATCCGTCGGTAGGATGCTTGAGTCGATTAGCTTAGAGGGAGAAACCTAGCGTGTCGCCGCTCTGTTCAGGGGTAGCCTAGGGCAGGTGGAGCGGTGGAGGTTTCGCGAGTAGTCCGTTATGTATCTAGGGTACCCAGCTGCTACGGCAGTGTGGTTGCGCGCTCGGCGTCTGTGCCAGCCCGCATTGTAATTCGGCCGCTTGGCCTCTTTTTCTTTGAAAACTGATATGCCTTCCAGGGCATATCCTTGAAAATAATATTCACAAATAGCTATTTCACTCTTCACAAGAACGCATACTACCATTTTCTGTCTCGCCTATGGCGATAACAGAGCGATCTAGGGTTTGACGGCCATCGCCGCCGGCGACGGCTGAGTTCTCAGGTGCCTTGCTAAGCAACACTGATTTTGTCCCCTTTAAGGGTTTCCTTCCTCCCCCGGACTCCATCCGGAGGTGAGTTCTCGTGGTACCGTTCTGAATTTGGTGAAGTTTTGAGTTTGTGGAGCAGCCGTCGTTGTTCGTTGATTCTGGTTGCATGCAAGCTTCGATCAGGAGAAAGGTTTGAGGTGATTGTGCAGCTAGCTGGTCTGCTCGTTCGGTGGTGGCCTGTAGGTTCTAGTGCTGGTTCTTGAGCCGGATACAATGAGTTGCTTAAGCTTTAATTGTCGTGGTTGTGGTGTAACATCCCAAATTCTGGAACTAAGAAAAACTTAGTTTTACAAGACCAAAATTCAGAACCAACAAAAACTTTTTGAAATACTTTACTGATGATTGTGTTTTCCATCCCATTGCTATGTTGAACCTAGTGTGACTTGTTGTTTAAATTGTTTTGACTGGTAAAAATAAGACCCAACCAATATAAAAATATATTTAACTTTGGTGATCATGTCATGACAAGAAAAATATTCCATGTATCTTTTCCATTCTTATTTTGGCCAACACCATTTCAAAGATACTTGGTTTAGCAACACCCAAAACTAATACCCATTAATTGAGAAAGAAAAGTATTTCCAAAACTATGTGTTCCCAAAAATATGGAGATCTATATGCTATCTCCTATCTATCTTTTCAACTTGATATTTTGCATTTGTATGCAACTCTCATTTTATAAACTTTGATCATCACTTCCTTTTAAAAAGAACACAAGTGGGAAATATATTACCCCACATATTTTGCCTTGCTCAAAACCCTTTTCAAAAATACCAAGGTGGAGTTGAGATAGTTTTAAATATCATCTTGTCATAATTAAGTGTGATCATTTTTATAAGATAGTATTGTTAAGTATGTAAATGGTGGTGTGATTGAATCTTGTGGTTTGATTTGTGTGGTCATGGTTGTGGTGTTGATCTTGTTGTGATTATTTGCTTATTGGACTTATGATTGTATTAATTGTTAATTCTTGTTTTATTGATTGCTTGGGTGAATAATTACACCAAGATAATTGAGTGTTAAGTTGGAAACCCACTGGTCACAAATTTTGAATGTGACTTAGATTTAAAGCAAACTCCTCAAATTATTCAACAAATAGAAATTAAGATCATGAGTTAAAGAAATGATCTTAATAAATGATTTTCCCTACTTAGCTATCTATTTCCTTCAAATAAATATTTTCTATATGAAGATAAAAACTATTTGAAGTTAATATATTTGTCAAGGAAGTTCCAAGAGTTCAAAATTAATATTTTAAACTTGCTTTAAAAATTCTAAAGGATTATAAAATTGTTTTTAACAAAAATGTCTTATTTAAAACCCTAGAAACAAATGTTGTTCAAAACATTTTATATTGACTCCCCAATTTTTGTGGAGCTTCTCCATGTATATGGGAGGCTACCTGAATTTTCTCAAATTTTATAAAATATTTAAGTACCCTAAATAAATTCCCTAAAAGCTACTGGTTTTAAAAGGAATTAAAAGAAAAAGGAGAAAAGGACCTAAGTGCAAATAGAAACAGAAGTCCAGGGGGTTATCTGGAAAAGCATCGTCCCTCCTGTAGCAGCCCGTGGCCGCCCGTCGCCGTGTCGTCCTCGCACGACGCCGCTCGTCGCCAGGCCCCCCCCTCCCGCTCCTCTGCCGCTCGAAGGAGAAGGATAAGAGACCCCCCGAAGCCGCTCTGCTCACCCCCTCACTCACTCATCTCCCCTGCTCTCTCCCTCTCCCTCTGTTTCTTCCTCGACCGAACCCTAGCTCGGGCTGCCGTCGCGCATCGCCGTCGATTACAACTTCCCCGAGCAGATCGAAGCGTGCAGCCGTCTCCACCTCGTCGTCCTCTGCGTCCTCGTCCAAGGAATCATCGCGGGAAGCTGCAAATCGATCGGAGCATCGCCGTCTTCTTCACCTCCGGCCGCCGAACGTCGACCAAGCTCGTGAGCGATTGCGTCCACCATTTCTCGCCATTCTTGCCTCCCTGGAATCCCCTCGTCGCGAGCTAGCTAATGGACACCACCCCTTCGTCTCAGGTTCATCGGAGCGCCGTCGCCGTCCTCGCCGTGCTCCCTGCTGCCCGTCTGGCGCCGCCGTGCGTGTGCGCGAGGAAGAAGAAGGGCGTACCGCCTCGCTCGCGCGCGTGGGCCGCGGCTGGGCCAGCTTCTGCACCGCACGGCCAGATCTGGCCCGTCTCTCCTTCTTTTTTTTTGTAGAACTAATATGTATTATTATTCCCTGTTTTATTGCAGTGCAGCTTTAATTTGTTTGTGGTAGATCTATGTGAGCAAATATTATGACGTAAATTTTGTTGTGTTCCTGTGAGTTTTCCTAAACATGTAGCACTGGTGCTTTTCAAAATTATGATTTGAGGAGTGGTCTAGATTAAATCTTGTAGGAAGTATCCTTTTCACCAAATATTTAATATCCAGAGTTTTATAACTCCAAAAATTGCAAACTAAAATTCTCTGGATAGGTTGAGATGCTACCTTTCCAGATCTGTTGCCCTTGCTTGCAAGTGAAGCCTAAAACCAAAGTTCTATTCAATCTTGTAAACACATCAGTAGCTCTTTGATGATTTTTGTAGATTTTTAGGAGATGAATTTTGGAATGAATCCAATTGGTCTGTCTTCTATATGTGTAGGAGAACATATCCCTAAATTGGTTTGAATTTAGGAGTCACTGATTGACTGTGGTGCTAATTATAAGGTTTAGACCTTTTCTGCCTATTTTTATTAGGCCTTTAATTAATTGTGTGTTATAACTTTATTGTTATAGATGTGTTTCCTAGCATGTGTAGGGTGGTAATCCACTATTGTGATGTGTTTCCTTAATCTTGCTAGCCTGTTAGAAGAGCTATTTGTGAGTCATGTGTTTGTTAGGGTTTTATTCCCTATATAACTTTTCCTCTAGTAATTAAGAATTGCTAGGCTTATTTATTTTAATGTGGGAATATTGTGTGTGATTAAAATGTATGCCTTGCTTGTTAATGATTGTTGTGGTATTGTGCTTGCATGATATTATTGTTTAGCAGGTTATATTATGTTAGCACTGTTAGTGGATTTTGTTAGGCAAATTGGTGTGAGTAATATATTTGCATGGCTTGATGAACTTGGTGGACTTAAGTTGAGTACTAGCTTAGGTATCTTGTTATATATCTACCCTAGCTTGGTGTGATGTTTTCATTTACAGAGATTGTTTGGTGACTTAACTTTTGTCTGAAGTATTTCCTGATTAGGAAAAATGGTTGTTAATTACCTCTAGTTGAGGATGTCTTTGTGCCCTCTTGTTCTGGCATGTGTATGGTGTTATACTCTTGATTAGTATAATACCCTTGTAAATGTAGATCTTAGTTTGTAGCTTGATTAAAATAGTGCTATGTTGTGGTTTGTTCCTTGTTTGTCTACCACTTGTGGTTTGGTTTGCTTATTGCGTGTTGTTTTATTTTCATGTTGCGACGCTAGAGATAAACGCTACCGGGGTGGTATTTGGAAAGGATTTATCGGAGAAGGATGAGAGTTTATTTCTTTGATCAACGAGGAGAAGTCCAGGAACATCATGCTGAAATCAGGCAAGCTATCCTCTGAGCTTGCATTTATATACATCTATTTTGGTTCACATGTTTTACTTATAAAGAGCAAAAGTGATTTATGTGGTGTTTGCCACAAAAGCTATGATTTTGAAACCCTTTTCCAAAATATAAGTATATTATTTTGACACCCTATCTGGAGATATTAGCTGGAATTTCCTTTTCAAACTATAGGATGGGAAAAATATTGTTTACTCAAAACTCCTTTGGAAATACTTGTGTGGTTGTGGAATACCGAGATGTCGGTGTGGAAATGGAGAAATGGTGGATGGTGATGTTTATGAAAAATGCACAGTGTCCTAGAACCATGACGACCAATCTTACCCTGTGCGACCACATTTACCCACATATGGGAAAGGGCTTAGTCATATAATTTGCTCTTATTAGTATGGGATGCCTCATCGACGGAGATGACTCCGTTATGCATGAGGGGATGGTCTGAGGACCTACCCTGACCTGGGTCCTCGCTCAAACTCTATGGAAAGATAAGGAGGAGGATAGAAGGATGTCCCTATACACCGCCAGACAAAACATATGAGTCCTCACACTTAGGGTTTCCGACGGGAAACTGGACTGGGTGTTGATGGAAAGTGTCATATGGGAAGGGTCCTATACTAGCATGAGCAAAGGAGAGGCTATGGTCGGTGGCTCAACTTCGCATACACCTTGTATGGAGGGACGTGGCTGACACGATGAGTTACCGGATGGGTGTGGGCAAAAAGCGTGCTACCTCTGCAGAGTGTTAAAACTATTCGAATAGCCGAGTCCTCGGATATGGACAATTGGGAGACTGTTCCTAAGACCATGTGCAAGTTTTGCAAAGTTTTGAGAGTTGAAAATAAAATGGAGATGTGTTGTACCTGCAACTCTACCGACGGGCTGGTATGAGGTTGCTGGAGAATGATTTGACCATGACGGGCTATGGTCGAGAAGTGAAGAGTTTTGTGTTTTGAAAGTGGAAAATGTTTTAGGCAACTATACCAAAGGGCTGGTATGAGGTTGTTGGGATTGAATGACCATGAGGGGTTATGGTCGAAAAAAGGAGGAGTTTTGGAGAAATAAACCAAATGGTGATTTTCTGGGGGAATGTTTTAAACGAGACTTCTTACAAAAACAGATTTTATGGGAAAAGTTCTAAAAGCCTTCTTCCTTTTTCAATAAAGATATGGAGATTTCAAAACAAAGTTTTATTAAACAAAAGTATATCCTTCTCTTTTCAACAAGGATATAGAGTTTTCAAAGCAAACGAAGTTTTATTTAAACAATAAAAATAGTAGTGCATGCTCATTCCGGGGGTAGTTTGCGAGTACATTCAAATGTACTCATATTGGTTTCGTCCTGGCTATTGTCTTAGCCAGATTTTTGAAGAGGAGCAGTTCGAAGAAGAAGGTTTCGATGACGTCAATGCGAACCAGGGCGCTTCCCAGTCAGCTGCCTGTAGGGTTATGGCAAATGACTTGGGCTCCACGCTGTATGGTGATTTCCGCTGCAAGTACCTGTTGAAGTTATGACTTCAATCAAGTAAGTATATTTATTCGGTATTTATGGGTGTTCTGTGATGCCAATTCGAGTTATGTGCAACAACAGACTGATCATGGGATTGTTGCAGGAAACATAACGAGTATCTCGGATACCTAATCCGGGGTCCTCACAGACTTGGTATCAGAGCCATCCTGACTGTAACAGACCTTAGTTAGCATGGACGTTAGTTAGGAAAGAAATATTTTCTTAAAAATATATTGTTTCCGAAAACATATTTTTATCTAAGGAAGTCCAAAAATAACTTCCACTCTTCTCATCTACTCAAATATTTCAAAGTCTTACCCCTCTATTTTAAGATTTTCCAAGAATTCTTCTATTACCTCTTACCCGTTCAAAATACTTGACGATGAAACCCAGTGAGACCTAATAGCTAGTACCCAGAAGAAGAAGCTTCCATCCCCAAATACTCAACATTTAACAACAAGGCGATTGATCTGCAAATACCAAGGTCGTCAGTGTCAACAAAACAAGAGAACTCCGAAGATCTCAGTTCAACATCAACAATTCTACTCAAGTTGTAAAATTCAGAAATTGCAGTAATTTCACCGCCAAAGGTTCCCACTTGGGCAAGATGAAGAAAATCCTCGAGATACAAAGGCCCTACCAAGTTTCAAGTTTAAGGACATTAATATGTCAACAAGTTAAAGACCTGAAGATTTTAACAATCATAGTTGACCCAGACCCATAGGATCGATAGGATAAGCTCGTTTTACGTGAGCAACCCCCATCTTCCACGGTATTAAACGTCTGTTGGTGCTAAAAGTGCCTTGATTGATTCTTGCTTGTGTGTTGCATTTATGTGTGTTGTTTTCCTGGTGTGTTTCACAAAACCCGCCTTGTCGGGAACCCAAAGTAACCACACTTTTATCTGTTACTTTATTTTGACAGTTAGCAACAAAACCTTTTTGCCTTGTTGGCCACAGATGTACTCTTTGTACCCTCTCAAAAGCCCGACTTAGAAAACTCTTCGGAAAACTTTCTCCTAAGTAAGAGAAGCCAGGTATGGAATACTCGCTACCCCAAGACTCTGCGACCTTTTGCAAGACTGATAGCGGTCTTCACTCGTCGTTTTGTACAACCACATCAAGCCATCGAGAAAGAGGAAGATTCAAGACCCGACGGTAGATGACACTGGTCATATCCCGTCGGACTAACAAAACAATATGAAAAACTAACATAACTAACGTAATTTATCTAACTTTAAATCTCTCATCTAACCAAAGTTTGCAAACATACTAACTGCTTTTTCTAGACCAAGGGAATAAGTGCCATAGGACGACTCAAAACTAGTTGGTACAAAGGAGACTTTAGGAGGATATAAGAGTGTTGGACTATAAGATTATTAGTCAAAAGGATCCCTTAAGAATCTAGTTGATGAGATCAAACTTTGGTGGATAAGGTTGGTAATATCAAAAATTTGGGGTTTAGAATAAAAGTGAAAGCTTGGAGTGGATCGATAAATCAATTGGGTTTGGACAGATGATATATTTAATTAATACTCAGGGGCTAACCAGTTGTGGTCCCCAACCATTGGTGGTTATCTGGAGGTAGAAGACGTGACCCTTGATTTAAGGTTTTGAGATAAAGGTGAAAGTTGATGGATTTTTAGGAAGCACTTGCTGATAAAACGATGTTTGGATTGGTTAGAAGCAAGTAAATTAAGAAGAATACTCCGGTGTTGGAATGTTTAGGGTGATTCTTAGCGCAAGTGACCCTTGTACTAAATTCTTATGGAATTATAGGAAGTGGTCAAAGATGAGTTAGTGATTATTCTTAGAAAGATCGTTTACATTTGATTAATAGATCAAGGCCCAAAAGTGTTGAGATAAATTTTGAATTTGGTTAGAAAGTGGGGCAATTCTTGATGGGATGATTACATGACTGCTGGATGCTTTATTTAGCTTTGATGGTATGGTCGTGGGAAAATGACCACCCAAAGGAGTCAGATAATATGAGATATGCCTATCTGGGGAGAAAAGTTAATCAAGAAATAATTGGTGGACTACTATGATTTTTGTGACAGGATGTAATGGGAAGACTGAGCCTGAAAGGTTCGATGGGTATCCGATAGATTGAACTATAATATGATAAAGAGTTTATGCTCGAAGAAGATGATGGTGGATTAATAACTTTAGCTTGGGCAAGGGCCATGATTCAATTAACTAGTTGATAGTAGTGGCCTTACCAGAGATGTTGGAATGGTATTTTGAAGACTCGAGAATTAGAGGCCTATGTAAAGTTGGTTGTCTTGTATCTTAGGTATAATAAGTTTGATGTTCAGAATATAGCACCCTACTCCCTTGAAAACTAACTTAAGCCCCTCAACCAGAAAGTTTTCCCGGAAACTCTAACTATTCTGGTGCACTCTAACTTACTTGTGAAGACCCTGCGAAGCTTCGTGAAGACCCAGAACCAAAGAAGCCTTTCAGGATCAGCCTTTTTCCCGCCAAGCCGAAGGAAGAACAGCGTGAGGAAGATCTACCGGAAGTCACTAAGAAGAATCAAACGATGGGAGCACCTGCTATGGACGACACCAACCACCAAGCAAGCTGAGATTCAAATAGAAGTTTTTATTATCCTTTTTCTAACTAGAAACCGGAGAGAGTCGAGTACATAGTCTCGACGCATCCTGAAAACAATGCGTCCACCTCTGTGACCCTCGTAAGAAGAAAATATCAGGAAGTGATATCTGCACCGACCCCAAGCACCGAGGAATGACACCCAAGACGAAGATCGTCAAGCTACCCAAGAAAGATGATGCCTTCAAGTCAACCCCAGATGCAACCTTCTGCAGGACCGTTTAAAAAAAAAAAATCCCTTTTTAAGGGGGAAGACATGCGCCACGTATACCAGAAGATGTTAATAATTAGTTCCTTGCACCTTAACCTTGTAGTATATGGGAAGCAGTCAACCAAGACTATCCGTCAGCGTGGATTGTCAAGACAACCCCATCATAAAGGATCTGAACTCAGCACAGAAGTTTATCAACAGAGAAAGCCTCGCAGCATCAAGTTATCAAGATCTCACATGGTGACTTTACTAAAGGAGCAACGACCTCCGAAGTATAACCAACCCAAAACCCGTGCCCTCGTACTCCCCTGTTACCACCGGGCAAATCTCGAGGACGAGATTTATTTTTAAGGGGGAAGAGCTGTAACATCCCAAATTCTGGAACTAAGAAAAACTTAGTTTTACAAGACCAAAATTCAGAACCAACAAAAACTTTTTGAAATACTTTACTGATGATTGTGTTTTCCATCCCATTGCTATGTTGAACCTAGTGTGACTTGTTGTTTAAATTGTTTTGACTGGTAAAAATAAGACCCAACCAATATAAAAATATATTTAACTTTGGTGATCATGTCATGACAAGAAAAATATTCCATGTATCTTTTCCATTCTTATTTTGGCCAACACCATTTCAAAGATACTTGGTTTAGCAACACCCAAAACTAATACCCATTAATTGAGAAAGAAAAGTATTTCCAAAACTATGTGTTCCCAAAAATATGGAGATCTATATGCTATCTCCTATCTATCTTTTCAACTTGATATTTTGCATTTGTATGCAACTCTCATTTTATAAACTTTGATCATCACTTCCTTTTAAAAAGAACACAAGTGGGAAATATATTACCCCACATATTTTGCCTTGCTCAAAACCCTTTTCAAAAATACCAAGGTGGAGTTGAGATAGTTTTAAATATCATCTTGTCATAATTAAGTGTGATCATTTTTATAAGATATTATTGTTAAGTATGTAAATGGTGGTGTGATTGAATCTTGTGGTTTGATTTGTGTGGTCATGGTTGTGGTGTTGATCTTGTTATGATTATTTGCTTATTGGACTTATGATTGTATTAATTGTTAATTCTTGTTTTATTGATTGCTTGGGTGAATAATTACACCAAGATAATTGAGTGTTAAGTTGGAAACCCACTGGTCACAAATTTTGAATGTGACTTAGATTTAAAGCAAACTCCTCAAATTATTCAACAAATAGAAATTAAGATCATGAGTTAAAGAAATGATCTTAATAAATGATTTTCCCTACTTAGCTATCTATTTCCTTCAAATAAATATTTTCTATATGAAGATAAAAACTATTTGAAGTTAATATATTTGTCAAGGAAGTTCCAAGAGTTCAAAATTAATATTTTAAACTTGCTTTAAAAATTCTAAAGGATTATAAAATTGTTTTTAAGAAAAATGTCTTATTTAAAACCCTAGAAACAAATGTTGTTCAAAACATTTTATATTGACTCCCCAATTTTTGTGGAGCTTCTCCATGTATATGGGAGGCTACCTGAATTTTCTCAAATTTTTATAAAATATTTAAGTACCCTAAATAAATTCCCTAAAAGCTACTGGTTTTAAAAGGAATTAAAAGAAAAAGGAGAAAAGGACCTAAGTGCAAATAGAAACAGAAGTCCAGGGGGTTATCTGGAAAAGCATCGTCCCTCCTGTAGCAGCCCGTGGCCGCCCGTCGCCGTGTCGTCCTCGCACGACGCCGCTCGTCGCCAGCCCCCCCTCCCGCTCCTCTGCCGCTCGAAGGAGAAGGATAAGAGACCCCCCGAAGCCGCTCTGCTCACCCCCTCACTCACTCATCTCCCCTGCTCTCTCCCTCTCCCTCTGTTTCTTCCTCGACCGAACCCTAGCTCGGGCTGCCGTCGCGCATCGCCGTCGATTGCAACCTCCCCGAGCAGATCGAAGCGTGCAGCCGTCTCCACCTCTTCGTCCTCTGCATCCTCGTCCAAGGAATCATCGCGGGAAGCTGCAAATCGATCGGAGCATCGCCGTCTTCTTCACCTCCGGCCGCCGAACGTCGAGCAAGCTCGTGAGCGATTGCGTCCCCCATTTCTCGCCATTCTTGCCTCCCTGGAATCCCCTCGTCGCGAGCTAGCTAATGGACACCACCCCTTCGTCTCAGGTTCATCGGAGCGCCGTCGCCGTCCTCGCCGTGCTCCCTGCTGCCCGTCTGGCGCCGCCGTGCGTGTGCGCGAGGAAGAAGAAGGGCGTACCGCTTCGCTCGCGCGCGTGGGCCGCGGCTGGGCCAGCTTCTGCACCGCACGGCCAGATCTGGGCCAGATCTGGCCTGTCTCTCCTTTTTTTTTTTGTAGAACTAATATGTATTATTATTCCCTGTTTTATTGCAGTGCAGCTTTAATTTGTTTGTGGTAGATCTATGTGTGCAATATTATGATGTAAATTTTGTAGTGTTCCTGTGAGTTTTCCTAAACATGTAGCACTGGTGCTTTTCAAAATTATGATTTGAGGAGTGGTCTAGATTAAATCTTGTAGGAAGTATCCTTTTCACCAAATATTTAATATCCAGAGTTTTATAACTCCACAAATTGCAAACTAAAATTCTCTGGATAGGTTGAGATGCTACCTTTCCAGATCTGTTGGCCTTGCTTGCAAGTGAAGCCTAAAACCAAAGTTCTATTCAATCTTGTAAACACATCAGTAGCTCTTTGATGATTTTTGTAGATTTTTAGGAGATGAATTTTGGAATGAATCCAATTGGTCTGTCTTCTATATGTGTAGGAGAACATATCCCTAAATTGGTTTGAATTTAGGAGTCACTGATTGACTGTGGTGCTAATTATAAGGTTTAGACCTTTTCTGCCTATTTTTATTAGGCCTTTAATTAATTGTGTGTTATAACTTTATTGTTATAGATGTGTTTCCTAGCATGTGTAGGGTGGTAATCCACTATTGTGATGTGTTTCCTTAATCTTGCTAGCCTGTTAGAAGAGCTATTTGTGAGTCATGTGTTTGTTAGGGTTTTATTCCCTATATAACTTTTCCTCTAGTAATTAAGAATTGCTAGGCTTATTTATTTTAATGTGGGAATATTGTGTGTGATTAAAATGTATGCCTTGCTTGTTAATGATTGTTGTGGTACTGTGCTTGCATGATATTATTGTTTAGCATGTTATATTATGTTAGCACTGTTAGTGGATTTTGTTAGGCAAATTGGTGTGAGTAATATATTTGCATGGCTTGATGAACTTGGTGGACTTAAGTTGAGTACTAGCTTAGGTATCTTGTTATATATCTGCCCTAGCTTGGTGTGATGTTTTCATTTACAGAGATTGTTTGGTGACTTAACTTTTGTCTGAAGTATTTCCTGATTAGGAAAAATGGTTGTTAATTACCTCTAGTTGAGCAAAAGTGATTTATGTGGTGTTTGCCACAAAAGCTATGATTTTGAAACCCTTTTCCAAATATAAGTATATTATTTTGACACCCTATCTGGAGATATTAGCCTAGATGTTACAGCGGAGACGGGGTGCAGCGGCGGTGATGATGGTGTTGGCGGTGGAGATGATGATGATGATGATCCCGATGAAGTCCAGCTCGATGACGGTGATGATGGCGACGATTTCCCCCTCCGGGAGGGAATTTCCCCCGGCAGATTTCTTCCTGCAGGGGAGCTTTTCGCTCTCTGGTGTTTTCCGCCTCGTGGAGGCGGCGGAATATTTCGATGGCCGTCCCCTGTGTGTTAGGGTTCCGAGGGGGTCAAGTACGCGAAGGGGGAACGGCTGAGGTGGGCCAGGGCCCCCAAACCACCTGCGGCGCGGCTGGGGCCCCCGCGCCAGCTGGTGAGGAGGGCCCACCTTGGCCCTTCTCAGCCTCCCCTTTTGGCCTCCTCCATCTTCTGGTAAAATAGGACTTCCATATGTCTCCTTCGATTTATTGATCTTCAGAAATAGTGCATCTCGACGGTGCTTTTTCCAGCAGAATCCTGACTCCGGTGTCCAATTCTCCATTATTCATCAAACATGCAAAATAGGTAAAATAACATAAGTAACACTTCTAAATATGAAATATATCGATGAATAGCAGTAAATTATGATATAAAATAGTGATGCAAAATGGACGTATCAACCCCCCCAAGCTTAGACCTCGCTTGTCCCCAAGCGAAAACTGAGCTCAGTAAACATGACCACAAGTTTATGGAGCAAAGTGTCGATAAATAAAATACGGACAAGAAGCATCACATTCATTGATACACAAGTCATTCTAGACAGCAACTTCCCTTCATATAATCTAACTTGAAATAAGTAAAGGGAACCACGATGAAGTGCATAAAGAGAACCATGATTGGTGAAGGCAAACTTAAACTCTTGGTCAGAGAACAATTAACAGATCATACTTATCTTTCGAGAAGAGTCTTTATATCAGAGCTTATATAGCAGAACTTACATGCCTAATCATAACAGTCTCCTTACAGTCATTGATAACTTTCAAAGTTATATTCATTCGGATAAAAGCTATTGTGCGAAACAAGGAAATGAGAGATATGATTAGAAGTATCAACACATATAACTAATTGGATCTCAACAACTCAAATGCTTGCTTGAGATAGAGAGGAATGGGTTTACTGACTCAACAATAATGTAAAAGATAGGCCCTTCGCAGAGGGAAGCAGGGATTAAATCATGTGCTAGAGCTTTTAAGTTTTGCAAAGCATATAGAGAGTATGAAAATAGTTGTTTGAGCTATGTATGTCGTTGTCAACGAATCGTAGTAAAGTGAACACTAACCCCTTGTCAACCAGACTTTCAAGAGCGGCTCCCATGAAGGACGTTATCTCTACCAGCAAGGTAGATCATCCCTCTTCTCTTTTGTTTACACATGTATTTTAGTTTCTTTATAGTTGACACTCCTCCCAACCTTTTGCTTACACAAGCCATGGCTAACCGAATCCTCGGGTGCCTTCCAACATTCACATACCATGGAGGAGTGTCTATTTGCAAATTAAGTTGCTTACTGATAAATCAGGGCAAAACATGTGAAGAGAATTATTAATGAAAGTTGTAGTTAATTGGGACTGGGCACCCCATTTGCCAGCTCTTTTTGCAAATTGTTGGATAAGCGGTGTATATGCCACTAGTCCATTGGTGAAAGTCTGTTTGACAAAAGTGCTAGAGAAACTCTACAGAACCCTCATGAGCTAATAAACAGTGACACAAAACTAGGAGTAATAAGTTTTGAATAATTTAAAGGTAGCACATGAAGTATTTACTTGGAATGGCGCAAAATACCATATAGTAGGAAGTTATGGTGGACTCGAATGGCAATGGTTTGGCTCAAGGTTTGGATGTATGAGAAGCATTCCCTCTCGATACAGGTCTTTGGCTAGCAAGGTTATGTAGCAAGCATAAGAGTTGAGGGATACAAACAATTATACAAGTGATAAGAATAATCATGCAATCTTCCTTAGAAGCACAAATAGTTTAACTTAAGAATACTAAGCTTATGAGCTACAAAGAAAGAAAGATCATGGAATAATATATTTGCATGCACTCCCTCTCTCTACTTAAGTCTCAAAGTATTGTCTACTACTGACCAATGCTAAGTTTGCCAAAACCAAAAAGATTAACTTGGTGCTCTAAAAAGTGATCCCTATACTAACAACAAGGTTATCAATATGAAAGAGAATTGCAAGCTAAAATAAAGTATGCAGAAAGTAAATGATAAAACTTCTCATTAATATTTCATAACGGCAACTCACACCAAGGGATACATAGATAACCAACTAAAAGAGAGATACTTCCACATTGCAAACCATCATATAAGATAACTTCCCTACTCACGATATGACTTTATGGAAAAGTAAAAGGTAAAGATAATGATGTGATACCGCGGCACTCCCCCAAGCTTGGAACAAACCAAGGGGATGCCAATACTTGATGAATTACTCCTTCGGTGGTGGTGGTGAATTGTCCTCATCATCAGACTTCCAGGGAAGGGGTTTCCCATCAACAAAGGACGACTTGGTTTCGATTATCCTGAAACTAGCAGCAGCGCTTATGTTTTTAAACCGAGTTTCATACTCACAGTTTTGATTCTGGATCATAGAGTTGCGCCTGCAGTTTGTTGGTGGTGTTGATGAGGTGAAATATGTCTTCCCAGAGTTGTGCAGTCTCCTTCTTATGTTCAGCGACCAGCGCGGACACCATTGAGTGGAAGACTCCCACTTCACGTTCCGCCAGCTTTTTGTATGTGAAGACCTCTTGCTCCAGCTTCTCCATCCTGGCTTCCAGGCTCCCTTCTCCTTTGGGTCCTCGCACGTCTTCCGTCGCAGCTTTCCATCAACCATCTGCGACTCCTTGGGATGCATCTTCAGCTCATCCATGTATGGGGTGACGACGTTCACAAAGAAACTGTCCTTTGGAGGCTTCGATGAAGACATGGCAGCTCTAGATCTGAAAACAATATCTGGACAGAAACAGCTCGAAACGAAACACGATGAAAAGGCGAGATACGAACCTCGGGGGTTCGGGTGAGTTATATAGCAAAAAGTTTTACAACATAAGGAAGGTACAGGAGGAAACCTGATCGGAGACGAGCTCCGGGGTGCTCAAACCACCAGGCGGCGCGGCTGGGGGGCCCACCGCGCCGACCTATGGTTTGGGCACCACGGGTGCCGTCTCCCATCCGGTTCGGTCTCTTATTTTTCCATATTTAATAAAAACGACGAAAATATCTTCTAGAAAGTTATTCGCGAAACTTTTCTTACCGAAACTGTTACCTATTCGAATCGAATTCTGCAGTCCCAGAAAAATGTTCTTCAATGAAAGTTTCCGGAGTCACCACTTTAATTGTATCAACCTCTTCATTAATAGAATCTCCAGAAATATAATGCTTGAGTCTTTGACCATTTACCACTTGTGTAGAGTTATCTTTCAATGAAGCAATTTTTATTGCACCTGAACGATACACCTCCACAATAACAAATGGTCCTTCCCATTTTGAGAGTAACTTTCCTGCAAAAAATCTGAGACGAGACCTATACAATAGAACTTTCTCACCAACATTAAATTCTCTTTTAAGAATTCTCCTATCATGCCATCTCTTAACTTTTTCTTTAAAGAGTCTAGCATTTTCATAAGCCTCACTTCTCCATTCATCTAAAGAACTTAAATGCAACAACCTTTTCTCACCGGCAAGTTTAAAATCTCTATTAAGTTCTCTCACTGCCCAATAAGCTTTGTGTTCTAATTCTAAAGGCAAGTGACAAGCTTTACCATAAACCATTTTATAAGGAGACATGCCCATGGGGTTCTTATAAGCAGTTCTATAAGCCCATAAAGCATCATTTAACTTACTAGCCCAATTTTTTCTAGATTTATTAACAGTCTTTTGCAAGATAGATTTAATCTCCCTATTTGACAATTCTACTTGTCCACTAGTTTGAGGATGATAGGCTGAAGCAATTCTATGATTAACACCATATTTAGCAAGAGTCTTTCTAAAACCACCATGGATAAAATGAGAACCTCCATCAGTCATAAGATATCTAGGTACACCAAACCTAGGAAAAATGACATCTTGAAGCATTTTTAAAGAGGTCTCACCATCAGCACTTTTAGTAGGTATAGCTTCTACCCATTTAGTGACATAATCAACAGCAACAAGTATATGAGTATTACCTTGTGAAGAAGGAAAAGGACCCATGAAGTCGAATCCCCAACAATCAAATGGTTCAATAACAAGAGAATAACTCATAGGCATTTCATTGCGTCTAGAGATATTACCAACCCTTTGACATTCATCACAAGATAAAATAAACTTTCTTGCATCCTTAAAGAGGGTAGGCCAATAAAAACCTGATTGTAGAACTTTCTGCGCAGTTCTATCTCCAGCGTGATGCCCTCCATAAGCACTTCCATGGCATTTCCTCAGTATTTCCTGTTGTTCATATTCAGGAACACATCTTCGCATAATACCATCGACTCCTTCTTTATATAAGTGTGGGTCATCCCAAAAGTAATGCCGCAAGTCATAAAAGAATTTCCTTCTTTGCTGAGCTGAAAAGGTTGGAGGCAAGTACTTGGAAACAATAAAGTTAGCATAATCAGCATACCAAGGACTATCTCGCGAACTTACACTTATTGCAGCCAATTGTTCATTTGGAAAGCTATCATTAACAGGAATAGGATCATAAGGAATGCTTTCCAATCTAGACAAATTATCAGCAACAGGATTTTCAGCACCTTTTCTATCTATGATATGCAAATCAAATTCTTGCAAAAGAAGTACCCATCTAATAAGCCTTGGCTTAGCATCTTTCTTTTCCATAAGGTATCTAATTGCAGCATGATCAGTATGAATAGTGACTTTCGAATCAACTATGTAGGGTCGAAATTTGTCACAAGCAAAAACTACAGCTAGAAATTCTTTTTCAGTAGTGGCATAATTCTTTTGAGCAGAATCAAGAGTTTTACTAGCATAATGAATAACATTTAACTTTTTATCTACTCGCTGCCCAAGAACAGCGCCTACAGCATAATCACTAGCATCACACATAATTTCAAAAGGTAAATTCCAATCAGGTGGTTCAACTACAGGAGCGGTGATTAAAGCCTTTTTCAAAGTTTCAAAAGCTTCCTTACAATCATCATCAAAAACAAATGGTACATCTTTTTGAAGAAGATTAGTAAGAGGCTTGGAAATTTTAGAGAAATCTTTAATAAACCTCCTATAAAAACCAGCATGACCAAGAATACTACGAATACCTTTAACATCTTTGGGACAAGGCATCTTTTCAATTGCCTCCACTTTAGCTCGATCAACTTCAATACCTCTTTCAGAAATTTTATGTCCAAGAACAATTCCTTCATTAACCATAAAGTGGCATTTCTCCCAATTAAGAACAAGGCTAGTTTCTTCACATCTCTGCAAAACTTTGTCAAGGTTGTGCAAACAATTATCAAAGGAAGTTCCATAGACGGAGAAATCGTCCATGAAGACTTCCACAATTTCCTCACAAAAGCCATGAAAAATAGCAGACATGCATCTTTGAAAAGTAGCAGGAGCATTACATAAACCAAAAGGCATACGTCTATAAGCATAAGTTCCATAAGGACAAGTAAAAGTAGTTTTCTCTTGATCTTGCGCTCTCACAGCAATTTGAGAAAACCCAGAATACCCATCAAGGAAACAAAAGTGAGTTTTCTTGGACAACCTCTCAAGCATTTGATCAATAAAAGGCAAAGGATAATGATCTTTCTTAGTTACTTTGTTAACCTTTCTAAAATCAATGCACATCCTATAACCAACTACTACTCTTTGAGGAATTAGTTCATCATTTTCATTAGGAACAACGGTAATTCCTCCTTTCTTAGGAACACATGCACAGGACTTACCCATCTACTATCAGCAATAGGATAAATAATACCAGCTTCAAGAAGTTTTAATACCTCATTTCTTACCACTTCTTTCATCTTGGGTATTAAACGACGCTGATGCTCAACAACAGGCTTTGCATCAGGTTCCATGTTGATGGCGTGCTGACATATAGTAGGAGAAATTCCCTTCAGGTCATCAAGAGTATATCCCATAGCTCCGCGGTGTTTCTCAACACTCCCAATAACCTTTCCTCCTCTGTACCTGAAAGTTTAGAGCTGATAATAACAGGATATATTTTCTTATCATCAATATAAGCATATTTAAGATTATCAGGCAGAGGTTTCAAATCAAAAACAGGATCCTCCTTGGGTGGCATTGTGGTACCCAAATCTTCCACAGGTAAATTGTGTTTGAGCATAGGTTGACGAAGGAATACTTCATCAAGCTCATTCCTTTCTTCCCTGAAGTTCTCACTTTCATGATTCTCCATATGTTGCTGCAAAGCATTGTTAGGAGCAAGAACAATAGATGCAAGTTGAGCAATTTCAAAATCCTCACTAGGCAATTCAGTTTCATAAGGTGCTTTAGCAAATTTAGAGAAATTGAATTCATAAGATTCACCAGCAAATTTAGTAAAGATTTTCTCTTTCTTACATCTATAACAGCACCACAAGTATTCAGAAAAGGTCTACCAAAAATAATAGGACAACTATCATTGGCAGCCGACCCAAGTACAAGAAAATCAGCAGGGTATTTAGTCTTACCACAAAGGACTTCGACATCTCTAATGATACCAATTGGAGAGATAGTTTCCCTATTAGCAAGCTGAATAACCACATCAATCTCTTCAAGTTTACAAGGAGCAATTTCGTGCATAATTTCCCTGTAAAGCTCATAAGGAATAGCACTAGAACTTGCACCAATATCACATAAACCATAATAGCAATGATCACCTATCCAACAGAAAGCACAGGAACACTAGACTTCCTAGAACTTTTAGGATGTGAGACAATATTAGAAGCATCCTCACAAAAGATAATGTGTCTATCTTCTAAATTTTCAGTGACAAGATCTTTAACCAATGCTACAACAGGTTCAACAGTTATTTGCTCATCAGGTTTGGTAGTTTTCTTATTACTTTTACTAACAACACCAGTTATGATAGTATGTTCCTTAATCTTATTAGGAAAAGGAACTTTTTCAATATAAGGTTCTGGAATAATGCGATCACAACATTAACCTCAACACCTTTAGATATATGAGAAACAGATTCATCTTTATATGGTTCATGATAATTTTTAAAACCCTCCTTCGGCAAACCGAAATAGGAAGCAAAGGCTTTATAAAAGTTTGCAACAATTTGAGAGTCAAGACCATAAGTAGTGCTAATTTTGCGATAATCATCAGTATCCATAAATTTTTAACACACTCAAAGTCATAGTTTATACCTGACTCCCTACCTTTGTCATTCTCCCATCCTTCAGTGTTCTCCTGAATCCGATCAAGAAGGTCCCACTTAAACTCTTCTTTATTACGAGTGAACGATCCAGCACAAGTGGTATCCAATAGAGTTTTATCTTGAAAGGAGAGTCTTGCATAAAAGTTATCAATAACAATATTACCAGGAAGCTCATGAATGGGACATTTGAGCATTAATGCCTTCAATCTCCCCCACGCTTGAGCGATACTCTCTCCATCATAGGGCCAGAAGTTATATATGAGGTTCCGATCCTTATGAATCTCACTTGGAGGATAGAATTTGGAGTAAAAGAGAGGTACAATTTCCTCCCATCCAAGAGAATACCCATTCTTCAGCAGTTTATACCAATGTGCAGCTTTACCAGACAGTGATAGAGAGAATAATTTCTTCTTAACTTCTCCCATCGAGATACCTGCACACTTAAATAACTCGCACAATTCATGCAGAAATAACAAATGATCTCCAGGATGGACAGTTCCATCTCCTGCATAGCGGTTATTTGTGACACGTTCAACAATTTTCATAGGAATTTTGAACGGTATTACCTGCTCATCTGGCGCCTCCTCTACTACCTTAGCAGTGGTAGTTGTTTTCCCAAATAGGAATTCAAGAGAAGACCCCTCCATAATGAGATATAGCAGCAGGCAAAAATAAAAACAGCACGTACAATAAATGTTTCCCTTACCAATTCCACTTACCAATAGCGCTACACTCCCCGGCAACGGCGCCAGAAAATAGTCTTGATGACCCACAAGTATAGGGGGTGTATCGTAGTACTTTCGATAAATAAGAGTGTCGAACCCAACGAGGAGCAGAAGGTGTTGACAAGCGGTTTTGATGAAGGATTCACTGTAAATGCTCACAGACAAGTTTTTAGGAGTTTTTGATATGACAGATAAATAAAGTACAAGTAAATAAAATGCAGTAATAATAGTTGCAGCGAGTGGCCCAATCCTTTCTACAGCAAAGGACAAGCCGGTTGTTGTACTTATAATGACCAAACGTTCTTGAGGACACACGGGAATATTGTCAAGTGCTTTCGCTTCATATAGTTGATTAATCTTCATTGTTTTGATAAGTGTTGTGTGGGTGAACCTATGCTAATGCACCGCCCTTCCTAGGACTAATACATACTTGTGATTATACCCCTTGCAAGCATCCGCAAATACAAGAAAGTAATTAAGATAAACTAACCACAGCCTTAAACTTTGAGATCCTGCTATCCCTCATGCATCGATATACCAACGGGTGTTCAGGTTTCTGTCACTCCGGCAACCCCACAATTGGCAAACGAATACACAATGCATTCCCCTAGGCCCATAAAGGTGAAGTATCATGTAGTCGACGTTCACATGACACCACTAGAAGAATAACACCACAACTTAAGCATCAAACCATTAAATATTACTCAACATAGTTCACTACTAACATCAAGACTTCTCCCATGTCCTCAAGAACTAAACGAACTACTCACAAGACATCATACGGAACATGATCAGAGGTGATATGATGATGAATAACAATCTGAACATAAACCTTATCCAATGGTTTCACCCAATAGCATCAATAACAAGAGTAATCAACACCGGGAGAGTTTCCCCTATGAAATAGACAAGATTCAGCCCTAGATGTTAGCGGAGACGGGGTGCAGCGGCGGTGATGATGGTGTTGGCGGTGGAGATGATGATGATGATGATCCCGATGAAGTCCAGCTCGATGACGGTGATGATGGCGACGATTTCCCCCTCCGGGAGGGAATTTCCCCCGGCAGATTTCTTCCTGCAGGGGAGCTTTTCGCTCTCTGGTGTTTTCCGCCTCGTGGAGGCGGCGGAATATTTCGATGGCCGTCCCTGTGTGTTAGGGTTCCGAGGGGGTCAAGTACGCGAAGGGGGAACGGCTGAGGTGGGCCAGGGCCCCCAAACCACCTGCGGCGCGGCTGGGGGGCCCCGCGCCAGCTGGTGAGGAGGGCCCACCTTGGCCCTTCTCAGCTCCCCTTTTGGCCTCCTCCATCATCTGGTAAAATAGGACTTCCATATGTCTCCTTCGATTTATTGATCTTCAGAAATAGTGCATCTCGACGGTGCTTTTTCCAGCAGAATCCTGACTCCGGTGTCCAATTCTCCATTATTCATCAAACATGCAAAATAGGTAAAATAACATAAGTAACACTTCTAAATATGAAATATATCGATGAATAGCAGTAAATTATGATATAAAATAGTGATGCAAAATGGACGTATCACATACTTTGAAGTATGATGTATGTGGGTAGGGATGGCCGATGTGACACGGCATAGGTATTGAGTGACACGTACCGCCCAACATCCTTTATCTGGGTAAAAAGAAAGAGTATGATGTGGGAGTGAGAGAAACCACGCTAGCCTTACGAGGGGTGACCTAGCAACACAAATGAGTATTTCTTTCAACTATGTGTTTTAGGACATATAGCCGTCATAAAAAGTTACCATTAAAACATGACAATTGTGTGTACTTTATCTATAACATGATGATCACCGTAGATGAGAGAGAGAGAGAGGATTAAGTGAACCCATGAACCATGTCCATTGTTCCTATAAGAAACACACACTTGAGCTTGTCCTCTTGCTACATAGAGGATTGGGCTATCTCTCTTTGAGAGCTTTCACTTGCTACTACCTTTGTCTTGTCCTCTTGCAAAGAAGAGGATTGGGACACTTTTACATCCATCAAACCAACCATCTGTTCTCTAAACTTGTTTAGTGCATAATCAACTAAAACTTGTGACACTTTAGTTGTAGGGAATAGATAACTTTTCCTTCTTGCTCCAGCGGATCGATACCTTACTTCCACATTGAGAGGTGCTACAGTGATCCTTGCTCTTGGGGGTTATCAAGTACTTTTCTGGCGCCGTTGCCGGGGAGCGTAGCGCTTAATTTCTATTCTTGTGTGCACTAGACTAAGCTTGGGGAGGTTTTTTATATCTTGCAATCATCTAAGCTTGGGGAGGTTCCTTTAAACTTGTTTGGTTGTGAGTTTCTCATTAGTTTTATATATATCAAAAACCCAAAAAAATTAGAAAATGGAAAACAACAAAAAAATTTAGAGAGCTTTATGAAATCTATCTTGAGTTAGGACATGATGTGTTTGAAGAGAAAATTAAAAAACATATGGAAAATTATTTGCATGATGGTAGCAATGTTATCACTATAAATTCTTTGAACACCATTATTGCTATTGCTCTGGAAAGGTTTAAGCTTGGGGAAGTGTTGTTGATGAATGTGATATTTTTAGTCCCCCAAGTTTTGAGAGAAAATTTTCTTTGATGATACTATGCCTCCAATATAGATGATTATAATCATTGTGATATTTTCAGTCCACCTACTATTGAGGATAAAATTTATGTTGATTATAATATGCCTCCTATATATGATGTTTACAATGATGATTATGATGTTTTCAGTCCATCTACTATTGAGGATAAAATTCACTATGATTATTCTATGCATCCAATTTATGATGATTACAATGATGGATGTGCTAGTTTTGCTCCCACTATTACTAATGAAATTGATTATGCTTGTGTGGAGAGTAATAGTACTGTTATGCTTATGGATCATGATAATAATGCTTTATGTATAGCTATATTGTTGATTTTATTCATGATGCCGCTGAAAATTATTTTGAGAGAGGAAAGTATGGTTATAGAAATCTTCACGTTACTAAATTTATCCTCTTTATGATGAAGGTTTTAGCCTTTCTCTTGATTTGCTTTTATTTGTTGGGTACTTTAAAACCTACTGTCCTTATGAGAGGGAGACACGGTTTCATATATCTCAATAATATTAAGTCTCCTCTCTTTTTGTTGAAAATTTTGAAGTTGCACTTGCTTTGCCTTCCTATGTAGTACTTTGTACTTTATTGATTTATTTTCTTACAAGATCCCAATGCATAGGAAGTGGGTTAGACTTAAATGTGTTTGATATTTGCTTCTAGATGCTCTTTTATATTCAACTCTTATTCCTATGTGAGCATCATTAAAACTATCAAGCCTAGCTATATGGCTATAAAGAAAGCGCTTTGCGGGAGGCAACCCGGTTATTTTTGCGTGTGATTTTTCTTTGTGTCCTCTTGCTGTAACAAGAGATTTTGTGTCTAGTTAGTTTCTGGAGTTTTTAATAAAGTGCCAAGTTTTACCCATTTTGGTCTTGAAAAGTTGCTTATAGGTTCGGAGATTTTATTCCTGCACGAATCAGTGCACGGTATGATTTTTAATTCTTATTCTGTAATCCGAATGAGCTCATATTTGAACTGTAGTTGCAACTTTTCATCCTCTGTATGCATGAATTTTTAGGAATTTTTCGAGAAGTTTGGTAGGGTAGAAAAATACGTTTTACTGCTGATGTTTTTCTGGACAGATTCTGTCCCATTTTGTTTGATGCATGCTTTGAGCTTTTAAGTTGAATCTTTTTTATCCAATTGAGTTTATGAGTAGGCATACAACATTATACACTTTCTGACATTCATATGAATTTTTGTTCAATGATTATATGCAGCAAGGAACCTATTTGTCTATCACTATAATGCACCCCACAGAAAAGAGATGGGAGAAACGGTGTTTTGAAGATTTTTCACAGGGATTGGAGGAGATGCACCAAGAGCTATCCAAGGATGGTGAAGACCATAAGCTTGGGGATGTGAAGACAACCCCGCTGGACCTACACACTCTCGTTTGCACACGTCCAACTTCTGTTTTTCGATCGAAACACTTTATCGCATAAACTTGGAGCGTCTTTTGTTTGTTTTGGTTGATTCTGAGAGACCACCACACTATCAATTATATATGAGAGAGCTACTGGAAATAGGGTTGAAATATGTTGGATGCTTTTATAAGATTGGGAAAAGGGATGTTTGACTTGATTTTTAATGATACATATAGTTGCATGATTCATGAGCTTGTTTATGAGTAATAGTTTGCAAATTCTTTTTGTAAGAGCTATCACTTATTCATGTTTTGGTGCTGATTGTTATTTCACTTGGTTTAACATGGATTAGTTAGTTCTATGGACACTCATGCATGCATCTAGATGGTCAACTTTCTCCCTTTTGCTAGCCCAAAACTCCAACAAGCAAAAACTTGTTTCCAACACCTTCAACCAAAGTTTTTCCAGTGAGTCCACCATATCTACCTATTAGCTTTATGCTATTCCGAGGTTGTTTATCATGTTATTTTGTATTATCTATACCTCTGAATTAAAATGCTTATGTTGTTGATTGTTATGGGAAAAGTTGGTTATATAGCTCTCACGAACTTGATGCACATTTTACTTTTATTGCATAAATAAAACATGACCCATTGTGATTAAAATTATGATGTTATGAGCTTGACAAATGCCATTGGTTGAGAGTTAGCAGAAATGTGCTGTCACATGAAATGCTTTCAACATTGCACTCATTTATATTTAGTTGATGTCATGTACTTTTTTTTATGGATGCTTACCATGGGTGAAATAAATGAGGAAATGGAGTAGGTTTAAAGGAGTTTGTATAAATGGTTAGAGAGACGCCTGGGCCGCTAATCTAAGCCATGCATCATTCATGGTGGAAATTTACTTACATGCTATGGTGAACCGTCTGTGATACACCTTACAATAAAAAGCTATCCAATGGTAAATAAAAAGGGTGTTGAGATTGTTCATTATGTTTGTTTGTCTTGTCATTTTGATATGGCTTGTTCTATATCCTGGGACAAGAGGTACCCCAGTTGACGCTCTTGATGATACTATTTTACTTACAATGATATTTAAATTGAACTTGCTTTGTTTCCCCGAGTTGAGTAACACATGGAGTAGGTACTCGTATTCAAGGGGCATGAGACTTTCAACCTTTACTTTGTCAAGCACATTACTCATATTTGCTTTCACTTTAAACTTAATCATTCAATATGCTATGATAGGGGCAATGAGAACTTGACACCAAGGATTACCATATTACAATCATTAACTTAAGTAGAGAAGTTCAGAAGTTAGATGAAACTTATTCATGTTTTACCTCTACTCATATATACATCTTTCCAAAGTGTCCACCTATCATATTCAGATTTTCATCATCACTCTATGACCAATGTAGGATGTCCATACTTATCATTATGCATACATGTGTTCCATATTACTTGCTACTATGTTACACTTTGTGAACTATCAATGAACATCCTTGTCTTGAATATTTGATATCACTTCATAAACTATTTGCATATTGTTACTCCTTTGAAGAATGAATCATTTGACTATATGTAGCAATAGTAATCATCTTTGATATTCATTGTTAAGTATTAAATTGCAAAGTCCATGTTAGTTTTATCATCTTCATACTCGAGGACGAGCATGGATTAAGCTTGGGATGTTGATGCATGTAAAATGCATACATGAACTTTGCACTTTAATTGCTTATATTCCAATCATATTTGCATCATATAAGGGTTATATCAATGTTTTATAATGATTTTGGGAATACTTCATAGTTTTCCCATTTATTTGGAATTAACCTTGTTTTCCAGAAAACGTCTTTTTTAGTGTTTCAGACTTTCCGGGAGCTTCGGAACTCCAAAAAGGGCAAGGTCAAAGAGCACGATTCAGAATTTTCGAGACGAACGCAATGGGCTTAAATTGAAGACCAGAAGCCCAACAGGCTGGAAATGGGAGGGTCCCACGCGGCCTTAAGTACATGGCCGCGTGGGCCCAGCTCGTTTCCACCTCGGAGCTCCGTGGCCGTCGACCTTTCGTCCACCGACTTCGTCTTGACCTAAAAACGCCTATAAAAAAGGCCCATGACGTTTCGCGGAAGGAGGCAGCGGAGAAACACAGAACCACAAACAGAGAGTCAGAAGGCTGCCGCCGGAGAAGATCGGAGGGGGGAAACGCCGCCGAATCGCCTCCGGAGGGCTCCACCCCCCTCCGGCGTGTTCATCATCAACATCTACAGCAAGAACTTCTCCACCATCATCACCATGATGAAGGGGAGTAGTCCACCCCCTGGACTAGAGTTTGTGGTGGTAACTTTTGTATCTCTCCTCTCTCCTGAGCTTCACTAATTAGTACCGTATGAGCTGCTGAACATGATTACGGTCATCTATGTAATACCTTTGTGGTGAATATTGTGGTGTGAGATGATTTGTTATGCATTTACCGTTGTGTTGGAGCTTTTGTGATTTGTCATACTTTGAAGTATGATGTATGTGGGTACGGGATGGCCGATGTGACACGGCATAGGTATTGAGTGACACGGTACCGCCCAACGTCCTTTATCTGGGGTAAAAAGAAAGAGTATGATGTGGGAGTGAGAGAAACCACGCTAGCCTTACGAGGGGTGACCTAGCAACACAAATGAGTATTTCTTTCAACTATGTGTTTTAGGACATATAGCCGTCATAAAAAGCTACCATTAAAACATGACCATTGTGTGTACTTTATCTATAACATGATGATCACCGTAGATGAGAGAGAGAGGATTAAGTGAACCCATGAACCATGTCCATTGTTCCTATAAGAAACACACACTTGAGCTTCTCCTCTGCTACATAGAGGATTGGGCTTTCTCTCTTTGAGAGCTTTCACTTGCTACTACCTTTGTCTTGTCCTCTTGCAAAGAAGAGGATTGGGACACTTTTACATCCATCAAACCAACCATCTTGTTCTCTAAACTTGTTTAGTGCATAATCAACTAAAACTTGTGAAACTTTAGTTGTAGGGAATAGATAACTTTTCCTTCTTGTTCCAGCGGATCGATACCTTACTTCCATATTGAGAGGCGCTACAGTGATCCCTTGCTCTTTGGGGTTATCAGCCACCCGCCGGCACCCTGTTGCATCTGCTGCTTGAAACCCCACCGGGGAAGGCCGGCATCGAGGAAGAAGACATCATAAACAGGGACGATCTTCCCCGAAACCGGCCGAAGATACCATGCAGCGAGGAAGGGGAATAAGGAGGCCACGATCCAGATCAGAAGATCAAGGATCCAACCCCCCGAGCCCCAGAACCCCCGCCGCCGGTGGTCATCGCGCCGCCGCGGGAAGACCTCCGCCTGCACCCCGGCCAGGGGCGCTGCCCTGACCGCTGCTCGAAGGCCCGGCGACCTCGCCGCCCCAGCAGCTTTGCTGCCTGCCTCCGGAGCCCACCCCCAGACACCGTTCGGTGGTTGGGCCCGCCGCCGTCGCGGCGAGGGCCGGCGGCAGCGGCGGCTCGAAAGACCGGCGAGGGAGGGAGGCTGGCGGCGCGAGATGGCGGTTTTCGTATTTGAGCTCGTTACTCGCCGTTATCATCGTACATCGCTATCTTCTCGGTGTAAATAGGTTTGAGCGGTGGCTTGGCTCTCTTTTGGGAAGACAGTGTGCATGTAGAGGTCAAGGAGACTTGTGATCGTTATATTGATGCATGGATACGTATGTTGCCGGATGATCAATTATTTCATGCGACATTCGTTTATGGTGAGCCACGGTCGGAGGATCGTCACCTCATGTGGTCGAAGTTAGCAACACTACGGGCATCTTCCTCTCTGCCGTGGGTGCTCTTGGGTGATTTTAATGAGGCATTATGGCCTTTTGAGCATTTCTCGGCATGTCCAAGACCTGAGCGCCAGGCCAAATGGCTGATTTCCGAGATTGCCTCGTATTGTGCGGACTGACTGATCTTGGTTTCAATGGATTGCCGTACACCTTCGATAACCGACGTGCCGGGAACAGTAATGTACGTGTCCGTCTCGACCGTGCGTTGGCAGATGATAGCTGGAGATCGAGACATATATTCAGATTCCTCGGTGGTGCATCTTGTGTCACCATGTTTTGACCACTGCCCTGTTCTACTATCATTAGATAAGGAAGTGCAAGCTCCACGCAGTACATGTATGTGGTACTGTATGAGATTTTCTGGGAGCGTGATGCTGCATTAAAAGAAATAATGAAGAAATAGTCTTTCGCCCCGCTTTATAAATAAAGCCCAACGGCCGAACCGATACATGGTGATGAGGGAACCTCTTACAAAGCAGATCAAAGATAGAAAAAAGAAAACAAGGAGAACCAAACTTGCCACCGAGGACACCGGAACAAATCCGAGGGACGGGGCTCCACGATGATGCCCCCAAGAGGGTAACGACGTAACACGTCGCCGACATCGAGACCGAAGGTCAAAGGTTTTCACCCGGATCCCTAACACGGCAAAGGTAGCCACAATGGCGCCCCCAAGAGGGTAACGGTACCCACAGGCATCGCCGCCATTGGCGCCGAAGCACAGAGCTTTCGCCCGGCATAACCTTCACACAACGTCCGCACAATCGAATTGCCCAATAGCCCCGAGTAGGAACTCCAGACCACGATCCGGGAGTCGCTGCCACCAACACCAGGAACCCCCGCTGCCCGCTCCTCGCCATCCAAATGGTCCAAGGAGAGAACCATCACCGTTGTCACGTCGCTCGCCGCAGAGACGCCCGTGCAGACCGCCTTCCAGGGCCGCCGCCCCGGCATCCGCAAGCTCAACCCGAGGAGCTAGCAAGTCGTGGAGTCAACGAGGTGGTGAAATGGGGCCGGCGATGGATCTAGGCCTGCGAGGTCGACAATGGCAACCCTTAGGAGGGGATCAGCCGTCCTCCACCGCGCAAGGCGGTCGCCGACCGGACGCAGCAGCAGTGCCGGTCAGGCCCAGATCAGCCCATCAGGCCCATATCAGGCCCGACTAACTCCGCCGCCGCGCTGCAGCGCCAAGGTCGCCGATGTCATCCTGTGGAAGGACTCACGGACGCACGCACCAGCCAGGGCCCGTAGAACCTAGATCGGGCCCCGGTGGGCCTAGATCTAGGCCGAGCAGCACGGCCATGGCCGCATCCCGAGTCCGCCCGTCGCCGCCGCACGTGCTGTTCCCGCTGCCGCCGCCGTAGACCACCACCGCCAGGGCCGCCGTCCTCCGTGGAGATCGCCGCCTTGGCCTTGTTGGCCGACCACCGGGCCGGAGGTTGCTGCGCCACCCGAGAAGCGCCGCCGCCTGGATGCGTCGCCGCCACCCGAATGCGCGAGGACCTTGCAGGTCACCGCACCGCCGCGGCCCGAGCACACCGCGGCGCCCACGACGACGCCCTCGTCCCGCATCGAGAGCTCCGCGCGAGGGAGTGGGAGGATCCCCGCCGCCGCCAGCGCCCGACCTTTGGCCGGCGACGCCGTCAGGCGGCGGCGAGGAGGTGGAAGGGGAGAGGGGGAGGGCTGGGAACGGGCGCGCTAGGGTTCCCTACCGCGCCGCCCACGGGAGCGACGAGGAGGGAGGAGGGAGGGAGTCCAAAATCAAGGAGTCTACTCTTACCACAACCCTTAAAAGAATTAATTGATGGTGCATGGAAGGATCTTGGACAAATGTCAGATCTGGGCAGTGTTAATAAAGGTCTCGGTGTGGTTATGAGGAAACTGCTTGGTTGGGGTAAGAGAAAATTTGGCAATATAACTCGCGAGCTAGCTAAATGACGTGAGAAACTGGCAACGTTGCAAGCAGAAAATGCGCCGAGAGAGGTGATTCGCGCCACAAGTGATCTGATGAATGATACCCTTTACCGTGAAGAAATGTTATGGCTTCAACGTTCAAGGATTGATTGGCTTCGGGAAGGTGACTGTAATACCAATTTTTTTCATCATCCAGCGGTGTGGAGAGCGAGGAGAAATAAAATAGCTAAGCTACGTGATGACAATGGTGTGGTCTGTACGGTACCATCTGATATGCAAACAATGGCTGTCTCCTACTTCAAATCCTTGTATACTCGTGACCCTTCACTGGAGCATTCCTCCATCACAGATCTTGTACAGGAGCAGATTACTTCAGAGATGAACAATTCCTTGTGTAGAGACTTTTCTGATGAAGAGATTTCTGACGCTTTGTTTCAAATTGGTCCCCTTAAGGCTCCCGGGCCTGACGGTTTTCCTGCTCGGTTCTATCGAAGGAACTGGGGTCTTGTTAAAACTGAAATTATCAAGGCGGTGAAACTCTTCTTTGCTACTGGACACATGCCGGAAGGCACGAATAATGCCTCTATTGTGTTGATCCCTAAAACTGATAATCCATTGGAGCTGAAGGACTATCGGCCCATAGGATTATGCAACGTTCTATACAAGATTGTGTCCAAGTGTCTTGTCAATAGACTTCGCCCTCTCCTCGACGAAGTTGTATCTGAGAATCAGAGTGCTTTCGTGTCGGGGCGTATGATTACAGATAATGCCTTGTTGGCTTTTGAGTGCCTTCACTTTATGGAACACGGTACTACTTCTACCTCTTCTTTTTGTGCTTACAAATTGGATTTGTCTAAAGCATATGATAGAATCGATTGGTCTTTTTTTGGAGAGTACAATGCAAAAATGGGGTTTTCGCATCGTTGGATACAATGGATTATGTCATGTGTTACCACGGTGAATTACTCAGTTAAATTTAATGGAACCCTATTGGAAGCTTTCTCTCCTACTAGAGGTCTTCGTCAGGGGGATCCCCTATCCCCCTTCCTCTTTTTATTTGTGGCAGACGGTCTATCAGCACTATTACAGAAGGAGGTGGAAATTGGTGGTATTTCACCCATTAAGATATGTCGAAATGCGCCAGGAATTTCTCACTTGTTATTCGCAGATGACACTATGCTCTTCTTCAGGGCTTCAGAAGCACAGGCTATTCGAATCAAGCATGTGATAAGCACCTATGAAGCTGGCACGGGACAGCCTATTAATCCTTCCAAGTGCTCCATTCTTTTCAGTGAATCTTGCCCACTGGAAAATCAAACTGTGGTGAGATCAATTTTGGGGGTGGTACAACAAGCTTTTGAAGCAAAATATCTTGGGCTGCCAACACCCGAAGGTCGGATGCACAAAGGGAAGTTTGAGAACCTTCAAGCCCGGCTAAGCAAGAGATTGATTGAATGGGGAGATACCTTGCTAGCTCAGAGTGCAAGAGAAATATTGATTAGAGGTATTAGCACTGGAGGTACATAAACTTGCACGGTGGGAGCAGTTTCATACAAGTACTTGCAAAAGTGCACAAAGTCATACAAATACTTGTCATGCGGATTCAAATTGGTACAAATGAGCTAAGGAGATGACACGGGGCAGCCAGGGTGGAAAAGGGCACGTGCGGCGGCCCCTGGATATTTGCAAAAAAGCCTCTGGATTCTGCGACTCATCACTGAATTGTCCATAGTCAATTCCCATGTCTATTTTCCATATCCCTAACCCTAGCGACGACTGCAGAGGCGACGCAACAAGGTTCATGGTGGAGGCGGCGCGGCGGCGGAAGAGGCGGACAGAGCGATGTCGTGGTCTTCAGCGTCTTCTTCTGCTCCCGGATTCCGTCGAGCCAGCGGCTGGCGTGCGTCGGAAGCGAGGTCGCCGGTTCCATATCGAGAGGGTGCCATGGCATAAGAGCCGCCGAGGTACTGCCGCTGCAATCCGCGGTGGAAGATGCCGAGATGGATCTCCTGGAGCCGCCAGAACCCAGGCAGGAGGTACTACGCATGCGTAGATGCAATGGTGAGCCCCATTTTTGCTTAGTTCTTCTTCTGCTCATTCCTTGTGCTCAAGTTCCATCTTTGATCTGATTGAATTCCATTGTACAATTGAATAGCATGGTGGATGTGGATATGTTGAATGGCATGATGATCCATTGCCCAAGTTCTTCAGTAATTTGATTGGAGATTTGAGTGATGAAGTGTGGAGGATGAAGGGTTCATGAAATGGTGTTGGAACTGAAGATGCAACTGCAGTTTTTGCTATGACTAAAGAAGAAGAAGCTAGAGAGATGCAGCTTATGTCTCTGCAAGACCAGCTGAAGGAGAAGAATGCTCAAATGGCAGCAAGGAAGTTCAAATACATGTTCTTCACCTTTGTTATGTTTGTGTTTGTGGTAGGCTTAGTGATAGGGAAAATGTTAGTGCAGTAGGCCAATTGTTAGTGGTTTACGCAAGCAATGTATGGTGAGGTGTGGTTTAGAGTGATCTTTGTAATGAATTTTAGCATGTATGAAGCTTGTTAGCTATGATCTGTAATAAAATGTTGTTAAGAGTCCAATAGTTGCGTCACATGGCAGCAATTTAAAAACAAGGTAGTGTTGTGCAGGAATTAAAATCAGAATTGTCCAAGATAGTTGACAACTATTTAGATAGTTCACATATGAACTCAAATTTTCCAGGAGAGCACAAAACAAGTTCAGTTTGAACTAAATTGAGACAATGCCTAAAGAAGAACATCTAAAAAGCAGGAGGTGAATCTTGTGTTGTCTGTATTTATCCAGGAGCTGCTTCATTGAGGTCAGGTACTGCTGCTGTTGTTGGTTAGGACCAAACAACAAATGGTAAGCAGAACCTGGTCCACTTTTGTATGAATTTCTTGGTCTTGTTGTTGTATTTGCAGGCTGAGAGTTGCTAGCTTCTGCACTTCTTTTCTTCCCTCTTCCTCTTCCTGTGCCAGTGGCTGCTTGATGTGGTTCTTCTCCTTCCACTTCAGAGGTGCCGGTTCTTCCCCTTCCCCTTCCCCTAGCAGTTGATGTGGCTCTTCCTCTTGACATTACAGTTGTAACCCTAGGTTGTGGCAGAGCATCTCTTGCAGCAGCTACAAAAGAACTCTCCTCAGACAGAGGGCCATTTTCCCTGGGTTGTGGTACATGTGCGCTCTCCTACAAATAAAATTCCAGTAATTAAGTTAGAGAGCAAGTCAATTATGCAAGCTTGTGTAAATTCTGTAATAGCATGTAAATGTGCAACCTCTTGACTCATCCTGTACACCATCGTGTCAAAGCTTTATCAACCACTACCATTGTGATTCCAAACGTTTATTGGACAAAATCCACCTCTAATCGCCACCGCGGCGGAGAAGAACAACGACGGACAAAAACAGTGCGGGAGAGGAAGAATAGCGATGCCACGGCCACGAAAACTCACCATACTCCGTCGCCTCCATGTCGTATCAGCGATAGAAGGGATCGTCTGCCTTGGGGACGGCGGCGCAGTGGCGAAGGCGCGGACGGAGAAGGCAGGTTGCGTCAATCAGTTAGCAGTTGTCGTTTATAAGCTCACGGGACTTATCCTTGAATATAAAATAAAAAGGGGACCTGGTAATTATATTGTGTTGCCTAGATGTTTCTTTGGATCCATTCATGCTAGCAATTGTTTATGAGTGGGTTTTCGCAAATTTACGAATCTGACGTGGATGCCACAGTGGACGAATCAGGCTGTTCCAGACTGTTTTTGTATGAGTTTGCACAGCTTGTCAACTTTTTGTATGAGTTTGTGCACTTTTACAAGTTGTTGTATGAGACTGCTCTGACCGTGCAACTATTTGTTCCTCCCGTGCGAATACCTCTATTGATTAAAGCCATTTCCGAGATTCAACGTATGGGATGAGAAATATATGTCCATGGGTGGTAAGGAACCTCTGATAAAATCTGTGGCCCAGGCGCTTACTGTCTATGCAATGGGGATATTCAAACTTCAGACTTCTTTCCATGAAGATTACATGCAAATTATTAGAAATTTCTGGTGGGGTGAAGATGAGGATAAAAGGAAAGTTCATTGGGCCTCTTGGGAAACTCTAACCAAACCAAAGCTACAGGGCGGTATGGGTTTCCGAGATTCTGCTCTGTTCGACCAGGCTCTCCTAGCACGCCAAGCTTGGCGGCTAATTCAAAATCCTGATAGTTTGGCTGCACAACTCATGAAAGCCATATACTATCCTAGAGGAAACCTCGTTGATACTGTTTTTAGAGCAGAGGCATCTCCTACTTGGAGAGGTATTGAACATGGGCTTGAACTACTGAAAGAAGGCATTATATGGAGAATAAGAAATGGCGAGAGTATCAGAATTTGGAGAGATAGTTGGATCCCTAGGAACTATGCTCTAAAGGTGAAAGAAGGTAAAACAAATGACAGACACAGGAAAGTAAACCAACTGGTCGATACAGCTACTGGAAGGTGAAATAGCCAACTTATTAACAAGATTGTTTACCCTCATGATGCCGAGAGGATTATTCAACTGAATGTCCCCACGGAAAATAAAAAGGATTTCCTGGCATGGCACTATGAATCTAATGGCCTCTTCTCAGTTAAGAGTGCATATAAGTTGGCCTATAACCTGAAGAATAACCTGCAAAACGAAGCTGGTTCTAGCTGGTTAGAGGACAACAACAGAAACTTGTGGAAGGTCATCTGGAATGCACCAGTTCCCAGCAAAGTCAAAATCTTTGGCTGGAGAGTTGCTTGTGATAATCTAGCAACAAAACGAAATAAATTCAGAAGAACACTAGAGCTGGACAGCACTTGTTCTATTTGTGGCTGCGAGACTGAATCAAGCTTCCATGCCACAGTGACATGCACAAAACCCAGAGCTTTGAGAGAAGAATTAAGAAAGGTGTGGGATTTACCTAATGAATCTTCTTTGTGACACGGTCTTCTTTGGTAATCCTTCCTCCACTTGGACAGCAATAGCACATGGACTAGACCTGCTGAAAAAAGGTCTTATTTACGTGTGGGCAATGGTAATTCCATTAGGATATGGAGGGAATGTTGGATCCCAAGGCAATCATACATGAATGTATTAACTGCTAAAGGCAACAGACGTATCCATCGTGTATCAGAATTACTGGATGACCAGATGAACTGGAAAGAGGCGTTGATCAGAGAAACTTTTCTCCCAATAGATGCTGAACTGATCCTGAAAATTAAGCCTTCTAGACGCTCTACAGATGACGTTCTAGCTTGGCAACCAGAAAAATCTGGAGTCTTTTCTGTACGTAGTGCTTACAAGCTAGCGTTGAATGAGCTCCCAGAACAGTGCTCCTTCCCGGCAACAAGTTCTCATGCGGACGGGAATGATCCTTGCTGGTCGTTGATTTGGCGGGCAGATGTTCCTCCTAAAGTAAATTTTTTTGCGTGGAAGGCTGCAAGGAACGCATTGGCTACCGAGGAAAATAAAAGGAGCAGAGGTATGAAAGTGACTGGGCTTTGTAGGATATGTGAGCGAGAACATGAGGATAATTGGCATGTGCTTTATCGATGCCCTCATGCACATGCTCTCTGGTCCACAATGCGTGATGTGTGGCTGCTCCCGTCAGATTCAGATATGTTTGTGAACAATTCAGCTTGGTTCAGGACAATGCTGGTGTCTATGCCGCGTCAAATACTGGAAGGTTCCCTGCTGGGTCAAATTAAACGGCGATGGGTCTGTAAGAATTGAGGACGGTACTGTAGGTACCGGCATGGTTCTTTGTGATGAGTACGGCACAGTCATCTTTAGCGCTTGCCGTCAATTACTGGCATGTGAAGATCCATTAGAAGCTGAAGCACGGGCATGTGAGGAAGGTTTGCGGCTCTCTCTCTCTACAAATGTCGGACAAACCTATCCTGATGGAGTCAGACTGCTCTGGTTTGATCTTGGCGGTGACATCAAGAACACAAGATCGTTCTTCACTCATACATCTTATAGAGGAGATTAAGTTACTGTTTAATGGTTCTAGGATTATTTCTTTTGTAAAAGTGGATCGTTTGCAGAATAGGGTTAGCCACTGTCTTGCAAATTATGCAAGGGCAGAATCTCGAACTATGACGTGGTTTGGTTCTAGACCTGATTGTGTTGCACAGGCTCTAGAGCTGGATCTCAATGTAACCCTTGATGCTTAATATATCCCCTTTTACCCGCAAAAAAAAAGAACGCATACTACCAAAAGAAACACTGTAATATACAGCAGCACTAGTGATCTCTCAACACAACAGCCTAATTCTGTCAAGGGTCGAGCATCTACCACTAACAAAATACCACCGCTTCATTCTCTGCCCCCAGCCGCAGGTTGCTCTGCTCCCGTCACCACAAAGCAAAACCCCCAAAGAAAGACACTCGCCTATTTATCACGCGCTCCGCTCCCGTCTCCACACCCCGAACCAACACTAGCGCGAGCGAGCGAACGCGAATGAATCTTGCAGAACCCATCGTTCTCGGAGCGACTATTTGTCGATGGGCGAGGCCAAGGGCATGCACGAGCAGACCACCGGTTGCCTCCCCGTCGACCAGTCCTGCTTCGCGCTCTCCCGGCTGTCCAACGCGTACCGCAACAGCAGCAACGCCCGCAACAACGACCCGGCCTGCTGCTCCACCACGTCCTACCTCGAGGTGCTCGGCATCTCCTTCGCGTCGCTGCTCATCATCCTCTTTGTGCTCTGCATGATACGGTGCTACCTCATGCGGCGGGCCGTGAACCGTGTCACCGTGGGGGCGGCCGCGGCGGCGACGGCGTCCGCGGCGGTCAAGAAGCGGCCCGCTGGCCTAGGCGAGGACGCCATCGCCGCGCTGCCCAAATTCGAGTACCGGAGCACGGGCGACGAGAGCGACCGGTGGGAGTGCGCGATATGCCTCTGCGCCATGGCCGACGGCGAGGTGGCCAGGCAGCTGCCCAGGTGCATGCACATCTTCCACCGGGCGTGCGTGGACATGTGGCTCGTGACGCATACCACGTGCCCCGTGTGCCGGGCCGAGGTACTCAAGCCCGCGGACGACGCACACAGGTGCACGGAGACGCCGGCCGCAGAGGCCGGGCCATCTTCCACGTCGGCGTCGGCGTCGGAGACAGCCGGATTGGAGGATGTCGAGAGGGATTTGGAGGCGCAGTTGTAGAATGGCAGGCCCATGCTCTAGCTTTTGAACTCTAGAATTTTTGTCCCCTTGTCTTGTAGGTGTGTATGTTGGTTATTTTGGCGCCCCGTTAGGGAGGTGATCCGTTTGATATTATTCAACCGGTTTTCGAGAAAAGAAAAACACGTAGAGAAAAGATAATAACACTGGTCATACAAAAGCTTGTTCGATGCGTGCAATTTCATACAGCTAATTGAAAATTGGGGTGAGCTAGTCCACAAACTTGTAATGCTGTGCAAATTTGGTCCAAATCCCACGCGGTGCGACACGTGGCATCTCTATTGTTGCAAAAAACTTAGTGTCTCTCTACCCATAAGGTCATGCATGTTACTATGTTAGTGCTATAGGAAAGAAATAAATCGGATGGTTTTGAGTGGGTGTTGATACATTTGTATGGGGCTGCCCAGGATTCGAATAAACCAGAGTTCTTAGCTGAAATGGTGCGGATGTGCGAGATAGAATCACTTCCTATGTTGATACTTGATAGAGCTGATTCCAATATTATTCACAACAGACATGAAAAGAACAATGATAATTTTAAAGCTAGATGACCTTTTGTTTTCAACACAATCATTGTGCGCCTTGAGTTGAGGAATATTGATCTCTCTCGTTGGCAATATCCGTGGGCTAATCACCGAGATACACCCACTTTTGAAAAGTTGGTTCGTGTTCTAGCAAGCATTGAATAGGATCAGAAATTTCATTTAGTAACGGTGTGTGCATTGGGCCGTTCGGGGTCGGACCATACACCACTTCTAATTAATCCGGGTATTCAGGCACACCTAGGAAATACTTCGGCCTTCTTTGAGTTGTTGTGGTTTAGACAGGACGGCTTTCATGATATGGTTCCTGCTGAATGCAATAGTGTATCGGAAGGTGATGCACCCATTTCCAAGTGGAAAAATAAAATTAGACACCTAAGGCGGTTCTTAAAAGGGTAGGGAAAAAACCTAAGTGGTCGGCATAAATAATAAAAAGAGCGGGCTAATCACTTATTATTAATGGAGTGGACCTTAAAATTGGGAGTTTCTACTTAGTGCAGAGATGCGAATGATCAGTTAACCAAACCTGACCAAGTGGGCTTTACATGCTAATGTTATATATTTCGGGAAGGTGGCAATAAAGGCGAGGTAAACTCATTGCTAATGGAAATCATATAAAGAAATAATCACCCAGATAAAGATGAAGGAACTATTCTAGGTGAGGAAAACTTAAAGGTTTATATTACATAACACGCACTCTCCCGCGAGCCCCTTAAAAATCGAGGGTCATCGCGTCGGACACTCCCCATTCCAATCCCTTTCTCTCCTCTCTGATGCTCCCTCAATGGCCCACGACGACAGCGACCTAGCTGTCAACGCCGTTGCCCTAGTTGTGGCCACGCCACCTCGGAGATGATGTTGCCGAGGAGCTCGCTAGAAAAGGGCTCCTGGTCTCGCCTGGCTATCGGTTGTCATCCGTCTGGGACATAAGCGTGGACGGGCGGGTCGTCCGGACACTCCTCGACATCGGCACCCAGAAGATGTTGACCTCATCCTTGATAGGCGGAAATGGCTACCTGACGCCCTCAAATCCACTCCGGCGTTCGCGCTGCACAACCAGTGTTGGCCGGGCGTCTTGGCGGCAGAGCGGGAGAAGCGGATCGAGCAGGGCAATGGCGATATTTGTGCTCAGGAAACCTAAGATGTCCATTTATCATGTCAGCATAGATAGATTTCCCGAGAAACCTAACATGCATATGAGCCGAGCAGGGCAATGGCTATGCTATTCTAGGTTTCTCGGGAAATATCTTTGGAAGCTTAAGATATCCTCATAGATTAAAAATATTATGTGGTTTCTTCATAGAAAGGTCTTATTCACTAAAGATAATCTATCTAAGCGAAGGTGGACATGATCGAAAATATATTGATTTTCCAATTCAGAGGAATGTATTCAACATCTATTTTTATCTTGTCCTTTTGCTAAGATGGTGTGGCACAATGTTCAGTTTACTTTTGATCTAACTCCACCAACCAATATAACTAATAAGCTGGCAAATTGCTTGAATGGCATTGATAAAAAAAAAACTAGAATCCCAATCAGAGTGTAAGCTTTTTGTTGGGATATTTAGACTTGGAGTAGTTTTAACAAAATTGGGAGAATGTCAACTTCTTGAGGTTGAGAGCAGCGTTTTGGCTTCCGGGAGCATATGCTCCCGGTATTTTCGACAAAATTTAGCAAATTGAAAACTTATCAAAAAATTCCGAAAAAAATCATGCATGTACCTGACCATGTTGCGCACCGCCATGATTGTTTTCGCGCCGAAATGACATCGTATGCGCCCTGTACAAAAATGACAAATTTCCTGTCAGAAAATTCAAATTTTGAATCTCAAATCTGACAGGAAATTTGTCATTTTTGTACAGGGCGCATACGAAGTCATTTCGGCGCGAAACAAATCATGGTGGTGCGCAACATGGTCAGGTACATGTATGATTTGTTTCGGAATTTTTTGATAAGTTTTCAATTTGCTAAATTTTGTCAAAAAAAACGGGAGCATATGAGCCCGAGCTCCAAAGTGAATTTCCGAACTTCTTGCAGATATTTCATATGGCCAACAACTGGATTATGTCATGGGCATACCTTGGAACTTCATGGCGTCTGGGTGCAGACGGAAGCTGAAGGTCGCTCGGTATTCTATCAACTCGGCAGGGTGGCGGCATACTAGCATATTTGAGGATGGCTAGATCTTTTTGTTTTGCTTTGTTCATCTGGTGGATTCACGTGTCGATCTTATGTGATCCGTTATGGAATACTTTAAATTGCTGAAACTTTTAATAATACGATGTGTGTATCCATTGATGCAGAGGCCAGGGATTCACTTCCCTTTTTGGAAAAAAAATCAATGAACATACACTTCTTCATCTTCTTGAGAGTCTTTCCCATCGTCGATCCTGTGCATAGCATCTACAGTTCATGGGACGCAAGTACCAAACTGTTTGGACAGCACATACCTCAAATAGAAATAAAACTATCATACTGGAGTACGTTGCAAGTAAAGTACCCGGCAATTGTACTGACGAATAATGCAGTACACAAAACACTATTCGGATATTCCAGTCTGTACATTAACTCGGCTGTTGCCTGATAGCTGCGCAGCGCCCGCCAATTTCATCCACATCCTCATGCCACGGCCCACGGCCACCCCCGCCGCGCGCCAATTTGCACGCTGCATTGCCCACCGACGCCATGATTGCGACCTTCATTGGTTCCGTTTTGTCACCAAGAAACAACAAGTACTAATTGAGCACAGTCCAGAGCTGCTGCACCGCCGATTCGCTGAGCCAAGTGGCACAGCTGCGAGAGCGGCAACACCGTACCTCCTAGTAATAGCCCAGCGCGACGAGTCTCCCATTATCTCTCTGCTTCTTCAAGGTAGGTCTTTTCTCTCTCGAACCTTCCTGCAAACACCGCCATAGCGCGCTCGGGAGCGAGACGTGTTACGGTGCCAAGGTGGAAGGTGCAAAGCGTAGGCCGTACCGGCGGCGATGGCGGCGATGGCGGCGAGTGCCGTGGAAGTCGCCGCCGTAGCATCGTTCCTGATCGGCGTGTACGACGGATGGGCTCGGGAGCTCGCCGCCATCGCCCTGGCCGTCCTCCTCCTCCGATACGCCGTGGTGACCTACGCCAACCACATGGCCGCCAGCCTGAGCGGCCTTCACGCGGTGGTGGCGAGTGATCATGCAGCTGCCGCTGGCTACTCCCGCGCCTCGGGCCTCGACGGCGCCTCCATCGCCCGACTGCCATGCTTCGTGGCCGTGCGCCGCACCGACACGCCGGAGTGTCCGGTGTGCCTCGGCGCCGTCGAGGAGGGGGAGACGGTGCGGGCGCTCCCTTTCTGCCGGCACGCATTCCACGCCCGGTGCGTCGACGCCTGGCTCCGCCTGCGGCCGACGTGTCCTGTGTGCCGGGCAACTTTCAGGTGACAGCGACAGAGACCAACGACGCGGGTACAGGGTTGGGTACACCTGCTCGTAATTTCATCTCGATCAGGTGGTGGAATGGCCACAGGCTGACATGTACATGCCTTGTTTTTATGACCCTTTAAATTTTAAATTTTATTTTCGTTTGGACCTGATAAGTTTTTCTTGTGTACTCTTTTCGTTCGAACGGACTAATGTGATGTACCAACGCAATGTCTAGCGTTTTCAAGCAGGTATTAATCGAGTCTGAGTATAGAAGAGTGATAGCAAACAAGTGTACAATGTTTTTTCATTTCGAAAATGAAGTTTTCTTTTCTTTTTCTTTCTGAAGGAATACAAACGGATCGCAAGTCGCCTTTCTCTGTCTTGCTGGTTCCAATTATACACACCTGCTATGTATGCATACAGCATACGGCTCCTGCTCCATGCTCTCGACAAAAAATATACAGTGAATCTAATCAGAGCTGTTTAAAATAAACCTGTGAAACTCTATAGTTAGGCCACACGTGCTACTACTTCTCTGGGTAAACGGGCCCTAACTTCTATTCATGTTCGAAAGGCCCAACATACATAAAGTGGAGCCCCAGTTGTACACTCTCTTACCCTAAAAAAAAGTTATATACTATCTTCATAGAGTGGAGCCCTAGTTGTATACTCTCTTCGTTCCGGTTTATAAGTCATGCGCATGTCTCAAGGGCGTGGCTAGCTTACGGCCATCTGTCCTACCGATAGATTTTCTGACCGACACTATAACAGCAGCGTTGTCGGAGCCAGTCGCATAGAAAGAGGGAAGAAGAAGAGGAGAGGTGGAACCGCGGCCATCGTACTCTAGATCTGCCGCCGAACTCCAGAGCGGCTCTGCCGCCACAACCATCGTTGGCCAGGCTGCATGTCGCCGTCGCCCGCAGCCACCTCGCCGTGCCACCCTCTTCAAAGCTTGGCTTTCGTCAGTCGGGTCGTCTCCATAGCCGGCACACACCCCCCCCCCCCCCCACCGCTCATTCATTTCTCGCTGGCGGCTCGTTCTATCCTCGAAGACGTCATCTCTGTCGTGGCTTCGCCGATGCCTTGTCGTGTGCTGGGTGGTGGCGCGGTAGTGGCTGAGCAAAGATTGACTGACATGTCGTCAAACAGAATGATAGAGGGAAATGGGGAGCGGGAAAAGAAGAAGAAGAAGAAGAAGAAGAAAAAGAAGAGTGGTGGGGCCCATGGGACTATGGGAGCAGACGCGTCACCGCGTAATTGTGTCCACGTTCATCCGGGAGAGATGCGTCTTGTGTCTCAAGATTGTCAATTTGACCACTATTATATGAATAATATGACACAAAAATTGTAGCATTAAAAATATAACATCTAAAATTTCAAATGGCATATTTTTTAATATATAATTCAGATTATGTTGGCCAAATTGAAAATTTAGAGACGCGTGCAGAACCTATAAAGTATAAACCAGATGGATAGGGAGAAACAAAAATGTCGTATATATTGTTTTCCGTGACAGGAACGCTCACTTTTCAACTGTTTTGAGCCATAAGTCCTGAACAGGAGAGACTGCACAATCGTATTCCCTCAAAAACAAAACTACACAATCCTATCTTGTGTCGTCAATCCCAGTATGTGCCAAGTGCCATTCCGTTTGGATCCAACACCAACCAACAAGAATCAAATATCTGCATGTGCATATATATGCGTAACCCTCCAACAGTCCCAACAGCATATAAAGAAACCGCGGGCCGGGACGCCTCATAATCCGTTGTTTCTCTCCAACAAAAAGCCGTTTGAGCTCAAAAAAGGAAGAGGGAGAGGAAGAAAGCCCTTTGACCTAAGAGAAAAGGTGAAACTTTGGAGTCAAGTCTTAATTCACATCTTTCACGTCAAAATCACCCCAGCTTGCAGAAGATACCCGATAGGCATGTCATATCATAATCGCCAGCCCTGTGATCTGAACGGGTGTTTAGTAAAAGATCATCCGGTGGTCAGAATATTATTATTGGTACATGGTGCAGCATTGGAACCTTTGTTAATTTCCCCATTTTCAAGGCCCTTGCAATTCTGTCTCCATGGCTGTGGAAAATTACATGCCACAACTAGATCAGCTGTGAAAACAGATTCTAAATCGGAAAAACGGTTTGAGTTAAATAAATATTTTAAAATTTTGAATTTCGTATTAAATGTTGATGTCATCAGCATTTTTTGTTTTTAGTACATGCATGAGGGAGTGAACCAGCCAGGACCCGTCTGTGGGACTCGGTGATTAAGACAAGATTTGTCCTAACGTTTTACGGTTATGCCATATCTAGAACGGCCTATACCTAGTTGCGTCCTAAATTTAATCAAAACTCAATTTATAGTAATTTTTACCAATTATTTAGACAAAACTATGAAAATGTATAATACCAAATAAAGAGCAATAAATCCACCATAGTATAATACATTTTCAAGGTATATTTATTAAGTATTGTTAATGACTTAATGTTCATATTTCTTACCTATAAGAAGGGTCAAAGTTACACTACTATAACTTTCGAAAAAAAAATATACGTCTTATTTTGAGTAATGGAGGTAATACTACATATGGGTAAACAGCCCCAGTTGTGTACATTGTTTCTGCTCAAAACAAAAAGTTGTATACATTGTTTTACTTGACAGGAACACTCACTTTTCAACTGCTTTCAGCCAGAAGCCATGAACAGGAGAGACTGCACAATCCTATTCCCTAAAAAACAAAACTACAAAATCCTATCCTGTGTCGTCAATTTCAGTATGTGCTAAGTGCTATTCCATTAGGATCCAAATACACCAATAAGAATCAAAGATTTTCCTGTCCATATATATATGCGTAACACCCAACCGTCCCAGCAGCATATAAAGGAAACCGCGGGCCGGGAAGCTTCAAAATTCGTTGTTTCTCTCTGAGAAGAAAAGCTTCTCGGCCAAAAAAAGAGGAAGATGGAGAAAGCCTTTTGACCTAAGAATAAAAGGTAAAACTCAAGGAGACATCTTTGGAGCCAAGTCTTAATTCACATCTTTCATGTCAAAATCACCACAGCTTGCAGAAGATACCCGATAACTTGCCCTGTGTGGCTGAACGTATGTTTAGTAAAAGATCGTCCCGTAGGCAGAATATTATTGTTGGTGCCTTGGTACAGCATTGGAAACTTTGTTAATTTCCCTTTCACGAAGCACTTGTAATTAAATCATATTCTGTCTCCATGGTTGTCAAAAATTACATGCCACAACTTGAAAAGTTTCTGGTATAAGGGCTTGTTTGGTTTAAACTAACAGTGGAGAACCTCGGGCCCCGGCGTGTATATAGCGTAGGGTTTGCTAGGGTCTTCGTCGGCGGCGTCAGGGAGGTGGTGGCGCGGCTGATGTTGGTGTGCGTTTTGTAGGTGGCGCTCTTCCTCTCCGTCTCGGTGCTCGTTGGAGCGGCGTGGCGGAGCGCTCCCTTCTGCGTGCTCGCGGCCCCTCGGGGTCGCCGTGTGCGCTGGATCCCCTTCCAGATCTCGCCGCGGCGGATCTGGTCGACACTTTCGAAGCAGCTGGAGGTCAACCAAGGCGATGTTGGCGACGGAGCGAGGCGGAGGCTCTCCGGAGTTCGAGGTCCGACGACTTCCCGTCCACTCGGGGATCTTCTCCCATCCAAGGCGTCAGTGGAGAAGGAGCGGCGGCGCGCCATCGGCACGTTTCTCTCGTCGTCGCCGGCTTCGAGCTACAGGAGGACTGGTTTGTAATTTCAATGTTTGTGGTGATCCTTTCTGTAATACCTTGATGTAATCCGGCTGTTTCCTCGCAAAAAAAACTAAAAGTGGAGAAATAATGTAAGAATAGGATTTTTTTTTCTTCTATAGTGACACTATTCCTCTGTTTGTTTTGATTTAAAAGAATCGAACAAGGAAACATTGTAGAGTTTTTTCTTTGATCTCAGCTCCATAGGAAAAAACGCCGAATTTACAATCCATTTCGATTCTTCTTTTAAATCCTACATACGAAGAAGTCTCTCTAGTGGCATAATAACATGTTAAATATACTTTCTCAAGTGGTTCGACTTTGATTTGATCATGTTTATTTGTAATCTGTGTTTTACCTATTCATGTGAGTCAAACAATTAAGTTTACATAATTCATGTGTTTTTCAATCCTCTGTTTTGCACTTCATCCATATACTTTCTTTGTTTTTCCTATCCCTGTGTTTTAAAATTCCTGAGAACCAGACAGGACCTAAGTGCAGGGGACGGCTGCATACTCGATGCATCCATTCTGACGGTTGGAATCCACACGAGCTAGTTGCTGGAATCCACCTGCACTGAAAGACGTCTGAATTCTGAATTTTGAGACGACTAAGCACACGACACGGATCAGTTCACCATAATGCCATGCTTGAAAACCTGAAGAGAACGCCATCATTTGAACACTAGCTGGCGAGCTCGACGTGCTTGTCTGTCAGTTCTGCGTGTTCGCCTTCGCCTCCATCCGTCAGTGTAAACTCCGCCAAAACACGATTCAGTCTGCACTTTTCTTTCTCGTCAGTAGTACTGTCAAAGAGTCGTTTCGATTAGAGATAGCTACTTGTCATCCGTGGCGCCGTTTCCGCGGTCACCAGGTGCTGCACCTCTAGCTAACTGCCAACCAGCATCATGATCTAGCTGCAGCAATTAGTGAACCACTCCCCTGTTCTTCTGCAGTGTTATCATTGTGTTGTATCAACAACATGGTTAGACGCTTCACTAGCATGCACTATAATGAGGACGTGAAAGGGCGATGCCGCGCACCAAGGTATGACCTTTTTTGCTTACTGGTTGTGAAGGCTTTGTCCAAGGATTTAGTTGAAATCGGCAAAATAATCTGACAAGCCACTCTGCATTGGGCATTACCATATCCTTGACCCGCTCACAAACTCTGTGTGCTAAAAGCGTAGCTGAAAGTCGTGCGTTGCAGCCAGCCGGGCAACCAATTTAAGCTTTCGCATCATGATTCATGACATAGTAGACAATATATGCACCTAATTATTCCAGCTGCGTTGTTTATGTCCCAACAGGTGGTCAATTACTAGAAGAATTAGTAGAACTATGCTGCTAAATAGTACTAAATATCAGCTTGTCACAATCGCTTGTTGGCATATGGAATTCGGACCATGCTGGCTTGCAGTGTCCAATTCCAACGTGCAAACCTCCAGAAAAACTCCAGCTAGCTGCAGAACCGATCGAGTCAAACATCTATGACGAGAAAACGTACAACGTTCATGGACAGGATGCTCGACCAAGCAAGGAATTAATGGGGACGAAACGACGTAACGGAAGCTCATCGCCGTCGCCGCGTACGTCCAGCCACACAGGCATTGATGCATAAATATCAGTATCTGTCGTACGCAAATAACTGAACCTATAAATGGTCGTGATTTAAGTTCGCGGAATGCTCCAAAAATGAGGTATTTTTTTAGATAAAGTGATTTATTATTTAAAGTTTAAGTATTACACCCGTCTCTCCAAAAATGAGGTATGATGGCAATAGACACGTCAGGTACCTCTTGCTTTCGAAAAGGACCAAAAATAATGCAAGCAAAGCTGTTTTTGCTGTGAAGTTGAGACCGGCGCTTGCGTGAGAGCTACTATTGAGAGCAACACGAGATTAACCTCATCTCCAACCGGATCTCCAAAAATCCCTTGTACTTCCGGACGGCCCGAACAAAAATCATCCAACCAATTGGACCTCAAACTCAGGCAAGCGTCTGGACTGCCCGACAACTCTCAAACACAACCCATATGAAGGGCGGACATGGGCTGCACGGACATGTCCATCACGTTGGATCCAACAGGTGATCGAACACTCGCCTGACATAGATCTTCCTCACACTCTTGCCCTCCCCGCCGCTACCCCACACCCCCACCCTCCATACGCACCCCTGCCTCACCTTTTCGACTAGTTTCGCCAGAGAAGAGCTCAGTTCCTCGTCAGCCGGATTTCAGCCGCATTTATGCCGGTCTTTTCCGCCGCATTGAGAGCAACACGGGATTGACCTCATCTCCAACCGAATCTCCAAACATCCCCTTGTGCTTCTGGGCGGCTCGAACAAAAATCATCCAACCAATTGGACCCTAAACTCAGGCAAGCGTCTGGATTGCCCGACAACACTCATACACAACCCATATGTGTGTGTGTGTGTGTGGGGGGGGGGGGGGGGGGGGGGATGGGCAGCCCGGACATGTCCACCAGGTCGGATCCAAAAGGTCAGACCCTCCCGGCAAATCGGATCGAACGTTCGCCTGACATAGATCTTTCTCAAACTCTTGCCCTCCCCGCCGCTACCCCCACCCTCCATACGGACCTCTGCCTCACCTTTTCCGACTAATTTCGGCCAGAGAAGACCTCAGCTCCTCGTCGGCCGCATTTTGACGCATTTATGCTGATCTTTTCCGTCGCCCTAGACCCTTCCGTGGCTCACCGTCGACTTCCAGGCGGCTTACCCGGACGTTCGGCTGTCAAATCAGTGGGTTTCTCCGACCCAGATGTCATCTCCGAACGTCGAGGATCAAGTTTCCCCTAGGAAATGGGAACCAAATTTTCTCAGGTTTCATGAGTTTGGGTTTGCTCAAATTTCGAGTTTATTCCAAAATTTTCTAGTTCGATTTGATTTGAGTTGCACATTGTTATCATTTAGGATATCTGATTTGAATAATTACCTCCGAGGCAAAATGCTTATTTTGAACTTCACAATCGATGAAAAAATAGAGGTAACTGAAGCGACAAACCGAAAGATGGTGGACGCGATGAAAAAATTGAAGAACATAATAGCAGAAGACAAGCAGAGACTAGAAGAAGAGAGTTGAAAAAATAAGAGCAAAAGCAGTGGTACAGTAGTACGGACGGTTAACTTTCCGGCTTCCTTGAGGATCTAGTCGGCCTGCACAGTAGTGGTACAGTAGTACACAACATAAATATCCAGGGATCTCATCACATGCATGCAGAGCAGAGTAACACATCTGGCGGTCGACCTGACCACCGAGCGATGATGCTATGTCGCTTCGATCGATGATGGAATCGTCCTTTTTCACCCAGCCGGGCCCCTGTGTCATCGTGCTGACAGAAGGAAAACCAATCAAACAAACCTTCAGGTCGATGGATCCATTGCGTTCCTCAAATATCTGGGGCGGTTACCGTCACCTCATCATCACCTTTGCTGCGCGCCGTCGCGTTGAAGCCTCCATCCCGCCCGGCCGGCTCCTTTATATACGGCCTCCCCGCCGCTTTGCCCCATCAGAGACGCGACCTACAGAAAAAGAAAACACACACCTCGCTTGCTTGCTCCCGCCGCTACGCACCCCCACAGCATCGCCTGCACCACAGCTGACTGACGCCGGCCGGCAAAGAAGCCGATCGATCGAGAAGCCATTCATTTTCGTGGGAGGAGCCTCCAACAACAAGATGAACGCGCCAACGTCGTGGCTGTTCGCGGACAACTCGAGGTACAGCACCCGGTCGCGGCTGCTCTTCATGGGGCTCTCCTTCGCCATCGGCATCGCCACCTTCCTCCTCTACCTCGCCATCTGGTACGCCTGCCGCCGGCGCCGCAGCCAGCTCCAGGGCGCCTGGGCGCCGAGGATCAGATGGAGGCCGGCGGTGCCTCCGAGCGCCGCGGCATGAGCGACGCCGCGATCGCCGCCCTGCCCACGTTCACGTATGAGCTCGAGGCCGACGAGAACGACCAGGCGGCGTCGTCGACGGTTGACTGCGCGGTGTGCCTCGGGCAGGTGGAGGGCGGCGAGAAGGTGCGGCGGCTCCCCAAGTGCGCGCATTTGTTCCACGCCGAGTGCGTCGACGCCTGGCTGCGCGCGCACTGCACCTGCCCCATGTGCCGCGCCGCCGTTGGCCCGGCCGCCGCCGCCTCCTCCAAGAAGGATGGCACCGCCGACGCCACGCCGTCTGCAGCGGCCGATGCGACAGCGACGGCAGAGGTGCTGCCACCTGTGTAGCTTGGGGAGAGTGAAGTGAACCACATGATTGAAGAATGGAACCACATTGATGGATCGACTAGCTAGCTACAACAGTAGCCAGGAACGTTAACCTAGGATCGATATAGAGGCCTAATTTATTCGAGGTGATTTAATTATTTGGTTCGTACGTATACGTACGTGTACATGAGGAGTATCTGTGACGTCGAATTAATATTCTTCTGGTATTAGTGCTACTACTAGATGAGCTAGCTGTTCTATTTATAATTTATTTTGTTTTGATTGAATGAATGAATCTACTGTACTATACTACGTAGAGTACGCTTACGACACAACTTGTCGTAAGCGTCCCCGTATTTTGGTGTCCCGTTGTGGCCTCTTTCGCGGTCGCAAACGAGCGCTTCTGTTGCACGGTTCAGCTCCGCCGTCAGCTCTCTCACTACGTTGTCAACTCTCGGTGCGTTCCCTTCAGCACTCCCACTGGGCCAAGCCGTACGTCCAAGCATCCATTCGTTTCGTGCCGAGAAGGCGAGAACCGTCTGGTTGGGTATTCGCCCGTAAACCTGTCGAGTGCTGGGCTGGTGTGTACGGCGACAACTTTTTTCCCGGTTACGTTTCGTTTCCGTTCAAAGTGTGAATTTTTTGAGCTTCAGTGCCGGGTGTCTAGCGGTACTACGAAAGCTGGTGGAATCAGGCGAGACTCGCCTGAGGAGACACTTGTGTTCTTTCAGTGTTTTCGCAAAGCCACCGCCGATGTCTTCAATTCCCCGCCTCCGTTTCGTATTTCGGCCCGTGCCTTTAGCATCTCCAGCTGTGCGTATTGCGTGTAGTATATTGCTCGAAGCGATGAAGCTGTGTGTATATTATTGTCTGCCCCAAGCTGATGCCACTACACTATAGACCGGTCTCTAGCTAAGGAATCTGGATGCTTGATGGAGAATTAACTTACTAACTTGGATGGGAAGGTAGCTAGGTAGATCGGAGCTGTACGCAATTCATCCTCCATTGAGCAAGCAAAGCAAAGCGTGATAAGTACATGCTGGGTCGGATAGATTGTTCTTTTCTGCCAATGGAGTGAACATATCTAAAGCTTGCACGGATCGGTGGTATCTGCAGCAAATGTGGGTGTGTGATCCAACCGGAGCCGTCTGTCCCGGTTCCTAGCTTGATTCGGTCTCCACCTCGGGTGCATGCATACGCTCGCAATAACTCGATCTTAGCTTGCGCTCGCCGCCGGCCGGCAGGAAAACCTACGCTACCTCGATTCCAGCCGTGGATTGGTTGGACGGCAGCGGCACCCCGTTCGCGCTTGTTGCGATGAGGTGAGAGCGAACAACTGGGGCCGGTCGATCGCGAGCTGCATGCTTCCGTTGCACAAAAGCGATCGAGAGCGAGATTGATGAATGCGACTTTGCTTTCTTTCTAGTAGCTTCGATCGGCCGGGTTCTCTGGTACGTTGATTTGGCCTACACAATGTCGGGGTCCTGCCCTATGTGAGTCCAGCCATTGGTACGTAGCTTTTGGGGACACAAGAAAGTTGCATTTTTGCAACTTGCGCTACGTACAAGCGGCATGGGCCGTTGCTAGATGGCAACCAACTCGCATGTACTACGTAGCTAGTCCCGACAGCTTTGGTTGTTTTCCATAGAAACAGAATTTCAACTTTTCTTGTCTTGGAATCTATCTATCTATCTATCAATATATCATAGCCCACCGTTTCAACCCCCCAACAATTCGGCCACGTCACCCGCTTTTTTTTGGCCGTCCGATCGGCGAAACGGACGGCCCAGATTGAGCCAGGTCGTCTGGCGGACACTGTTCACTAACAGTTCCGCGCTTCTACAGCGCGCGTGCGTCTCCGCGCCGTCGATCGCGCATCCGACAGTCCGGCCACGCCCACGGGCGACAATTTGCAAACAAGTCCTCGAAAAAACAGAAATTACTCCGCATCCTAGACTTTCCCGCGGAGAAGGACGTATCTGCAATTTTCTCAGACCACAGGGGCCCCGCCGAAAAACCGTCCGCACACCCTCCCCTTCTCCTTCTCCCTCCCGCGCTGCCGTGGCGCCGCCGCCGCCGCCGACGCACTCCGTCGCCACCACGGCTCTCCTCCCTCGAATCGACGGGCACGGCGAGCTTCGCCGTCGCCTGCTCCACTTCCTCGCCGCAAATCCCGTGCCGGGACGCCTCGCCGTCGCCGTAATCGCCGCCGCCGCGCCCGCGGGCCGCCGCCGCTTCCGCGCGTCACCGCCGCCGCTCCGGCGACCAAAACCGGCGGCGCCGCCACTTTCAGGCGCGCCGCGTCGAGGCGCGTCCCGGAACGCACGGACGCGCCGCCGGCGTGGTCGACGCCGCCGTGCCAGAACCGTCCACCATGACGTCAGCACCACGTCATGGTGGGCCCGGATGCCAGATATTTTCCCCTTTTAAACAATTTCCAGAAATTTCTACAGATTGCAAAATCAATAACTTAAAAAATATCCATCAGAAAAATATAAAAAATATATCAAAATGATCACAAAAATAAATGCTAACTACTTACGGCATACGAACAAAATCCAAATTTGAAAATTTTAAATTTCCCAATTTACCCTTCAAATCCGAGCATTTTTCCAAACGTTAAAATAATTCAAAACTGAGTGACTTCCCATTCTGCACAATTTTCGAAATCTGAGCAATCTTACAACGTAAGCTTTCTTTGCATTTCAAAAAAAAAAATCTAAACCTCTGCAATTTTCAAAATCTGGACATTTTCAAATTTAAATTTTCCCACACGGACAGTAAAAAATATACAAAATACATCAGCACGGAAAAAAAAACTGCCTAATTATGGCGTAAATGATCAACTTCCAAATTTGAATTCTGCAAAAAATAAATGCCTACGAAATGTCAGCATTTAATAAACGCAAACATAATTCAAACATGAATAACTTCACAACTTTACCAAATTCCAAAATTTTAACAATTTACAAAAAATCAACATTCTCTGAATTTCAACAGATCTCAACCCCAACAACCTCCGAATATGGGCATCTTCAAATTTGCATAACAAGAAACAGATCTTAAACGCCGTAATTTCCAGAAAATACTTATTCACACAATAAAATACTGGAAAATTAAAAAATTCAGAGCTTTAAATCCATTATTCATTGCATACATGAAAATAATATGTCAAAACATTTCACAATTAACAAATTTTAAAACTGCCCCCGCCCCCTAAACAAACATGAATAACTTCACAAATTTATCAAACCCCAAAATTTTAAGAAGTAACAAAAAATCAACATTATCTGAATTTCATTAGATCTCAACCCCAACAACCTTCGAATATGGGCATCTTAAGATTTGAACAATAAGAAACAGATCTTAACCGCCACAATTTCCAGAAAATACTTAATCACACAATAAAATACTGGAAAAATGCAAAATTCAAAGCTTCTAATCCGTTATAGATTGCATAAATGCAAATAATATGCCAAAACATTTCAAGTTTAACAAATTTTAAGACTGCCCCCGCCAAAAAAATGATCATATTTCAAATTTGAATATTTGAAACTTTCAAATGCCTTCCACATCTCATCATTTCACAAGTGAAAAATAAAATCACACCTGAAAAACTTCCCAATTCGAACGAATTTTGAAACCCGAACAAACTTAAACCACAATATTTCTTTGCATCTCAACAAATTTCAAATCTAGACACTCCACACGTGTGGACATTTTACAAATTTCAACTGACCATTTTTTTAGATAGGAAATAATCAGACCTCAACAGCTTCCTAATATGAATAATTTTCTGAAACTTAATACTTTTTAAACGCAAACTTTCTCAAATCCAATAATTTTCGGACTTCAAAATTTTCAGAACTCAAAATATTTTTGAACGCGTACGTCATCAAAAAAAATGCTCAATTTAGTTATTATTTCCGCATAACCATAGTATAATTTATCTAATTAGGCTGCTAAATTAGAAGATTATGACTTCAAAAAATTTAGACCTCAAAATATTTTTAAACGCGTACGTCATCAAAAATAAATTAATACTCAATTTGGTTATTATTTCTGCATAACCATAAAACTATTTATCTGGTTAGGCTGCTAAGTTAGAAAATTATGACAAAATTTAACCACACTTAAGCACTCCAACTATGCTAACATATTTATAACTAAAATAACTTAAAATGCCCTAACAATGAAGCTAAATTTAAAAATGAAAATGAAGCTAAATTTAAATATTTATACAACAACTACATGTAAGCGACAATATACCTCAGAACTCACTAACAATGAAGTTACACTTGCCAATTATCTGATCAAAATTAAATATTTAAGACAAAACACAAACATATTGTACCAATTTGAAAAAAATTCCATTTTACAAATACTGCAACTGAACTCACTCCAATTATGCAACTCAAAATAATAAATGTTCAACTTCAACTAAACTCACCCCAAATATACGAACAAATACAAATGAACTGCAAACATATACCCAAAAAAATATCACAACACAGAACAAAAAAATGATAGCTACTTACGTCATACGATTAACATTCAAATATCAATATTCCAAACTTCAAAAATTGCTAACTCTTCGCATTTTAATAATTCTCAAAACTCCACAATTTTTACATGTTGACATTTTCAAATTTACATTTTACCACCGCCGCACCAAACTTACCTAGTACAAGTTCATGGTGCATCCAAAACGGCTGTCCGCCACTCTTTTAATTAGGGCGGTACCTCCAGATTTCAGCACCGACCGATATTATATACCAAGTATTTTTAGATGATACCAAATATATATCCTCCTGAAAAAGGTAATGCGCGGAATTATTACTAGGTATTTTTTCCAGAAATGGACCCAATTTTTTTTACCTCATTTCATTGATCAAAAAGAGGAACGAGAAAAACAAGTTCACAAATGTTGACAATCTCACAACAAGGTAAACCCCGGGAATTTTGCGACCGCTAATTTCCATTGTGCACCTTCCGCTTTTATCTTTGACATCATGACGAGCGACGTTGCTATAGAGAAGCCTTGTGTTTTTTCCGCTCCAAATCCCCCCCAAGTAACAAGCATAGTTTTAGTTTTTTGGACCTGGAGCGGCCCCAAAGGGCCTAGATGCCATTAATCAGCGGTTGATGACCCACAAGTATAGGGGATCGTAACAGTCTTCGAGGGAAGTAAAATCTAAATTTATTGATTTGACACAAGGAGAGTCAAAGAATATTTATAAGCCTTAGCAGCCGAGTTGTCAATTCAGCCGCACCTGAAAGTAGACTTGTCTGGCACGATTTATCAGTAGTACCAGTAGTACAGCGGAAACAATAGCAAAATAGTAACAACAGTAAAATAGAGACAACATCAGTGACTTTAATAAACAGCAGGATTATAGATACTGTAGGCATAGTGATGGATGAACGGGCGTTGCATGAATAAGATAGCTCATGTAATAGTCATAACGCAGGGCAATGCAGGTAAATAATGATAAAAGCATCCAAGTACTGATCATGTGTAGGTGTGTGTTCTGTATTTAGTTGTACGTGCTCGCAATGAGAAAGTTGCACAACATCTATTGTCCTACCAGCCTGTTTGCAGCGGGGCCAAAAGGAACCTTCTGGTAATTAAAGTGCTCCTTTTTACAGAGAACCGGAACAAAGCATTAACGCTCCGTGAATACACGTGATCCTCAAATTATAACTATCCCCCTTTGTTACCCCGATTGTTGTCACTCCGGGATCTCAGGTTCAAGACAATAACAGGTGTATACAACTTGCAGATATGATCCAAAACAATAATTATTCTCATGAAACAATAATATGTTCAGATCTGAAATCATGGCACTCGGGCCCTAAGTGTCAAGCATTAGGCATAACAAGTTGCAACAACAATAGATAGTACTAACAATGGATACTAAGCACCATGCCCTGACAATCTGACATCTATTACATGAACAATCTCATCCAATCCCTACCATCCCCTACAGCCTACAGCAGGGATTACTCACACATGGATGAGGGAATCATGGATGGTTGAAGGAGAGGTGATGATGATGAAGACGGCGATGATCTCCTCCAAATCCCCGTCCCGGAAGACGGCGATGATCTCCTCCAAATCCCCGTCCTGGCAGGGTGCCGAAACAGGAACTGCAGACCCCGAACTAGGGTTTTTCGATGGCGGCGGAGCTCGGGTGTGTGTTTCGTCAAAAGGAGTTCCGTCCGGACGTTTTTAGGTCAAGTGCTTTAAATAGTCCAGAGGGTGTCGCGAGTCGATGGCCGAGGGGGGAGGCGTCCCTGGGGCGCGGCCAGGGGGTCACCCGCGCCGTGGGCCCGCCTGGTGCCTGTGGCCCACCCCTCGGCTACCCTCCTGGCTCCGTGAGTTTTCTGGTATGGAAATCACTTTTCCAATTTTCTGGTTTTTTCCTGGGAATATTGAATTTCTGCACAAAAACGAGACAGCAAAGCAATTCTGCTGAAAACAGCGTTAGTCCGCATTAGTTTCACCCAAATCATACAAATCAGAGGAGAAACAATAGCAAAGGTGTTCGGAAAAGTAGATATGTTTTGGACGTATCAACTCCCCCCAAGCATAGCTTATTGCTTGTCCTCAAGCAATTCAGTTGACAAACTGTCGTGTCTCGGATGACGGACACCGGGAGTAGATGGTACCCCCTTTTTAGGTTCGGCACGGGGCGCGAAGGAGGCTGGAAGACGCCTTACCCGGGAGCAAGGTCGTCAAGTTCTTCGTCGGTGGGCGAGGGCAAACAACACAGAAGGACACACGGAGTTACCCAGGTTCAGGCCGCCCGGAGGCTAAAAGCCCTACTCCTGCATGTCTGGATTGAGAGGTTCATCATGGTTTAGTGTACAGGGGTGTTCTGGGGTGAACCCGGCAGAGTTTCGGCCGGAGGTAGATGAAGAGCAGATCCGGCCCTGGGGAGATCACCTCTCTCTCTACCCTCCGAACCCTAGTCTAGTCTTGCCTGAGCTCTATCTTGCTTCCTTCCCCTTTTTCTCCTCGGTGCCATGGTCCTCCTTTTATAGGCTAAGGGGATCCAACATGGGCACACGAGGGGTGTGAAGGGTTTTGGCGAGAAAATGCCTCGGCGGTCTTTGGAGGAGACGTGGCGTCCTCTCCTCCAAGCATTCTCTGGAGGGCGGCGTGGTCGTCCGCCCTTGGAAAAGGTGGGACAGACAAAGCCTGTCCGCCCCACCAACTACACTCGTGGCAACGTCACCAGGGCGCGGCCTTCATCTTGGCGCCCAAGTCTTCCACCAGCTTCCAGCGAGCTAGCGATCTTATCCTCTCAGCGGTACGGATGGAGGACCCGGGGGCGCGCCTGACCTCTTGCCGGGCGCACGGACCCGTGGGTATCCCGCCTTGTTTTCCGGGCGAGGGGGTGACCCCGGAAGGTCGCCTGGTCCTTAGCCGCAGAGCCTTACTATCGAACTTGTCGGGTTTCCTTGGGGCAGATGGGCTAACCCATCTGCTGTACTTGACTCCTTGCCTTGTCCATCTTCTTGGTGGGCCCCAGTGGAGGACCCACTTTGGCAGCATCAGGGGAACCCCATGTTCCACTGCTGCGACAGTAGCCCCCGGGCATGGTCCCGGCGGCTCTTGCTCCAGCTGCTGCCGGGGCTATGGCCAAAGAATTGGCCAAAGTGGGTACCCGGCGCCTCGCTTTCCTTGCTTTGGTCCATCAGCCGTCGTGATGGTCTTGGAGTTATTCCGCTTGGGGGAATAACTGTGTTTGCCTCCTCGATTCCCGCTGCGGGGAAGCGTGAAGACGGCAGGAGAGAGAAAGGCTCCGCACGCTATAAAAGCGGACGAGCGCCTCGCAAGTCCCCATCTTCTTCTTCCTTGATCCATCTCTCCCAGGCCAACAGCTCCAATGGCGAGAGGAAAGAGAGGAGTGGGACGTCCTCGTGCTTCGGCCCCGACGGAGAAAAGCTCCGGTGGCCGTGGAAGAACCGCCTCAAGAGGGCGAGCGAAGCGAGGCGGTGGAGGTAGAGGGACCGTGAGGCGCGGAAGATCTCCTTCTCCGCCCCCAGGGCTGCAGTCCACACGAGCTTCGCGCCTTTCGAGTTCATCCTGGATCTGCGCCGCAAGATCCGCAGCCGGATTGACCTTCCGGACTCCTTTGCGATGGCGATGGAGAGCAACAAGCCTCCGGGCTTGTGGCTGCAGGTGGAAGGCTGTCCCAATGGCCCTTCCTGGATCTCGGTGGAATACACCGTCGATGACTCCATGCTCCTTGGTCAGGGGTGGAAGTCATTCGCCTGCTCCCGCCGCCTGACTCGGGGGCAATATCTTGCCTGCAAGTATGACGGAGACGCCACACTTGCCGTGAAGATCTTCCGTGCTGCAGGAGGGCGCGTGGAATGCTGCGCCGAGAGTGAGAGCAGCAGCGGCTCCGGCTCCTGCGACGAGGATGAAGATGAGGAAAACTCATCCAGCATCAAGGCCGAGGAGAGCTCGCTTTCCTGAGGGGGGGAGCTTCAAGACGGCGGTCCTGAAGATGTCCTTGACCTCCTTCTTGGCCGCCTCGTCGACGTACTTCTGGAAGTAGCGTCTTCCATTGTACGGTGGTGCTCCTCGCTTGCCGGGAGCCAATCTTTTTGTTGTAAAATTAGCCCCGCTGTAGATCTTGAAATGAAGAAGAACTTGTTCTCCTTTTTGTCTCTTGGCCTTCGTGTCGTACTTGATGTGAATGGGAGCGGTTTTTCGCCAAACGCGCCCATTAACACGGCAGCCGTAACGCCAAGGGGTAGGTGGAGCGTGGGAGGTCTATAAAAGGCCCTCCAAACTCCAACTCCCTTGACACATCTTCTCGCCTTGCTCCTTTCTCTTCCCCTCCATAGATCGCAGAGCAATGTCTGGAGAGGAGGAGATGTCCTTGTCCGACGTGTCGACGGCGGAATCGGCCTTCCGTGGCGCGGCGGAGGCACCCAAAGGAGCTGGGGCCCGAGCCGCCGAAGAAGGCGAAGCTGTGTCTCGTCCTACCGTTGCTCAGAATCTTGCCCGCCTAGCGGCCGTCTCCGGTCCTGCTGCTCAAGAGAAGCTAGGGTTAGGGCGATCCGCAGGGCATACCTGTGGTCCGTTCTGAGAGAGAGGACAGCTGGGATCCCGGAGTTGTCCCAACTCGTGGCTGAACTCGAGGCCATAGAGCAGGTGATCACTCTAACTTTTCGTCTTTTCGTTAATCGAACTTGAACTTGACTTGGCCTGTCTCCTGCTTCAGGCGAGAGTCAGTCCATGGGTGAGCTGGCGGACGGGATCTTCCGGGTCTTTGGTCGGGGAGTGCCCGGGTGGGCTGCCAGGGCTCTCGCCCATGAGACGCCTGAAAAAGTCCTGCGCGGGTGCACTCTCTTTCCCCAGGCGTCCCCGGGAATCAAGAGCTCACCGGCAAAGAAAACAAAGCAGAAGACAAGTCTGCACAGCCAGTGGCCCTGGACTGGCCTTAGTAGCATAGGCTTATTATGTAATCAAGAAGTTGCACAACTGAATGTAATTCAGAATGTAATTCAGAATTGTAATTCAGAATTTAAATTCAGATGAATGCAACCTAGCCTCAACTCCCGGGGTCATGTCCCAAATCTTCCTTTGCACTAACGCGCTGTCAAGTTTCAGAGGAGGTCCCTTAGGTGCCAGATACCCTGACTGTCTGCACACAGTAGTAGTACCCCTAAGAGCGCTATACCTTCCGGGTGCCTGACTCCACTGTCCACAGGTACTTGGCCAGAGGGAAACGGACCGTTCGCTGGGGTGGTAGCATTACCCCCGCAAAGGCTCTCATCAACTATCAAGCATGCGCAGGTCGATGGTATATTGACTCCGAGCGAGATGTTATGCCTAAGTGCAGGATGCTGATGCAAGGACTTAGCTGTTTTTCTGCCGTGTCCTCGATCCATCCTGTCCCTCCCGGGTATCCAACTCCTTAGCGCTTTCCACCGTCAGTTCCTGTCCCGGGAAGGCGCTGCACACAACAAACTTTCAGTAGGAAAGAATGGACCCTCTTTTCATGTCGAGATAGTGTTTCATCCGGAGCAACCCGCAAGCAAAGTTGAATGTGCATTTCTGTGTTTAGGTTCGTTAAAACACAGCACTGCCCGTTCACTCCTTTCCGCGGCAGTACGGCACGATCGGGTGGCAGTGCCTACTGATAGGCCACTCGCGCTCGACCCGTCAGCCACCGGCACCATGTCAGCCCCCTGCTTGGGGGTTGTTACGGATAACACACATCTCGACATAAATTGAGGCTCACGGAATTGAAACACTTATCTTTTATTTCTTGGCGATGACTTCTTACACCCTATTACAGAACACTAGCCCCTTGGGCGTGCTTAGCGGATTCGACGTTTGGCGATTCATGTTCGTAATTAGGGGTAGAACTTGCGGAGATTCTCGATGTTCCAGGCGTTGCCTTCCGGCCTGCCTTTCTCGTCTTCCAGATAGACTGCTCCGGGTCTCAGTGTATGAGTAACCCGGTAGGGTCCTTCCCACTTGCTTGACATCTTGTTCAAGCCCTCGAGATTTTGCATCTTGCGGAGAACCAGGTCTCCTGCTGTAATTCCCGGGATCGAACATGACGGCTGTGATACCGGCGCAGCCCTTGCTGGTATCGAGCAGACCGCAATGACGCCCGACAGCGCATTTCCTCCAGGATGTTTATGTCATCAATCCTTTGCTCAGCTTGGGCATCTTCATCATATGCGAGTACCCGGGAGATCCGTGCCTTAGCTCTGTTGGCAGGACAGCTTCAGCTCCATAGACAAGGAAGAAAGGTGTTTCTTTGGTGGCTCGGCTTGGAGTTGTTCTGAGGGACCACAGTACACTGGGTAGGTGATCAATCCAATTTCTCCCCTTGTTCTCCAGCTTGTCAAATGCTTTGGTTTTCAGACCTCTTAGGACCTCCGCATTGGCTCGCTCCACTTGACCGTTGCATCTTGGATAGGACACTGATGCAAAGCACACCTTGATGCCCAATTCTTCACAGAAGTTGAGGAAGGCTCGACTTGTGAACTGAGTGCCATTATCCGTGATGATTCTGTTGGTACTCCGAAGCGGTAGACAATCCCCTCGATGAACTTGATGGCGGCCTGGGCCGTCTGGCGTGGTACTGGCATTACTTCAACCCACTTCGTGAACTTGTCGACAGCCACAAAGAGGTATTCATGTCCGCCAACTGACTTTGGCAACTTGCCGACGATGTCTAGCCCCCAGACTGCAAACGGCCAGGATATTGGGATTGGTTGCAGTGCTTGAGCTGGCTGATTGATGTTCTTCGCGTAGTATTGGCAAGCTTCGCAGGTCTTGACCATTTGCTCGGCGTCGTGCAGGACTGTTGGCCAGTAGAAACCCTGGCGGAAAACCTTCCCGCCAATGATCTTGATGCAACATGACTTGAGCACGTGCCCTCGTGGATGTCTCGTAGCAGTACTTGGCCTTGTTCTTGTGGTATGCAGCGGAGCCTGACTCCGTTGTCGCGTCGCCGGTAGAGCTCGCCGTCGATCAGGACGTAGAGCTTGGCTTGACGAGCCACCCGCTCGGCCTCGTGATCATCCTCCGGAGAGCATGCTCCGTCATGTACTTGACGATGTCCAGGGCCCAGGGTGGGTGGGTTCTTCCACCGGCAACACCATTTGACCAAGGAGAAGCATGGCTTCCCTTGGTCCAGGTCCTGCCGGGTCTTGTGCGCCTTCTGGGCTGGTTTCCCGGGTTGTCGAAGTAGACGGGTCACCAGCCCCCAGTGTCGATGTAGACCTTGTCTTGAGCCTCTCGGGAGACACAGAGGGTTGCCGGAGCACCTCAATGTAGATCCCGGGAGGTACTGGTTCTCGCTTGGAAGCCATCTGTGACAGCTCGTCCGCGGACGTGTTGTCATCCCTAGGGACGTACACGGCCCGGAAGCTGTCGAAGCGTCGCTGAAGCTTCCACACCTCCTCGACGTACGGTGCCATCTGTGGGCAAGCGTACTCCTTGTTCACTTGTTTGATGACTAGCTGAGAGTCACCCTTGACGATGAGCTTGGTGATACCGAGGCCAACGGCAGCACGAAGTCCCGCAAGCAGGCCCTCGTACTCCGTCGTGTTGTTCGAGATATTCTCCTTGTACTGCATCTGGACGACGTACTTCAGACGATCTCCTGTGGGGGAGATCAAAACGACTCCGCGCCTCCCTGGCCCTTGGTGTAGGAGCCGTCGAAGTTCATGGTCCAGGCGTCGGGATCTTCTTTCCCGGGAAGGCTGGATTCCTCCACCGGGTCGTCGAACGCTGTCTCAGTCCACTCCGCCGTGAAATCAGCCAGCGCTTGACTCTTGATGTTGTTCGTGTGCTCGAACTTGAGGCCGAAACCTTGAAGCTCCATGGCCCACCAAGAGACTCGTCCGGTGGCGAGGGATTTCCAGCGGACTCCTCAAGGGGTACTTGGAAACCACGGTGATAGGGTGGCTTTCGAAGTAGGGCCTCATCTTGCGAGAGGCGATGAGGATCGCCAGCAACAGCTTCTGCATCATGGGGTACCGCTCCCGGGCGTCGCGCAGCACCGAACTGATGAAGTAGACCGGGTGCTGTATCTTGCGGGTTACCGAGTCCTTGGCGGGCTCGGCTGCTTCGAGAGGGAGCGCGTCAGCCCCCAGTGATGCTTCTTCTGCGACGTCGATGGCGGCGTCGGTGGGCATGCCAGGCTCAGGGCCTTCTGGCCCTTTGTCACCTGGCTGCCTCTTCTTGCTTGGTTGCCCCGGGAGGATGTTCCCGGGACGCTTGCCGCCGACCTTGTCCGGAGGAGCGTCACGCTCTACCACAAGAACTGCGCTGATCACCTGATTGGTGGCAGCGATGTACAGTAGTAGGGGCTCCTTTTCTGTTGGTGCCACAAGGATGGGAGGCGAGGCGAGGTAGCACTTGAGGGACTGAAGAGCTTCTTCAGCCTCCGGGGTCCATTTCAGGGACCCGTCTTCTTGAGTAACTTGAAGAAGGGCAGGGCTCGTTCTCCAAGTCTTGAGATGAAGCGCCCGAGTGCGGTGATGCACCCGTTGAGGCTGTACGTCCTTGACTCGCCGTGGCGCCTCCATGCGCTCGATGGCCTTGATCTTGTCGGGATTGGCCTCAATCCCCGGTGGGAGATTAAGAACCCAGTAGCTTGCCGGACGGGACCCCAAACACGCACTTGTCGGGGTTAAGCTTGAAGTTGACCCGACGAAGGCTGTTGAAGGTCTCGTGCAGATCTTGAATGAGGGAGTCCTTGTACCGAGTCTTGACCACGATGTCGTCGATGTACGCCTCCACGTTGCGGCCCAGCTGGGACCCAAGACATGCTTGCATGGCGCGCTGAAAGGTTGCGCCGGCGTTCCGGAGACCGAAAGGCATCCGGGTGTAGCAGTAGCAGCCCTTGGGTGTGATGAAGGCCGTCTTCTCCTGATCCTCCACTGCCATCATGATCTGGTGGTACCCGGAGAAAGCATCCAGAAAGCACAGGAGCTCGCACCCGGCGGTTGAATCCACGATGAGATCAATCCGGGGCAGTGGGAAAGGATCCTTGGGGCAGGCCTTGTTCAAGTCGGTGAAGTCGATGCAGAGCCGCCACTTGAGGGTCATGGGCTTTGGCACCACCACAGGGTTGGCCACCAAGTTGGGTGCGGCACCATCCTGATGACGCCAGCTTCTTCAGTTTGTCGACCTCGGATACGATGAACTCCAGTTTTTTCTTGCTTTGCTTGCGTAGAACTTGTTTTATCGGGCGAGCGTCCTCGCTGACCGCCAGTTTGTTCTCGATCACCTCCCTTGGTACGCCGGGTAGCTGAAAGTGCATGTGTTGCCCCATGCGTGGTTTTGGTAATTAATGACAATCCTTATGGACTAATGTTTGCATTGAGATATTCTTATAGATCTTGTCCATAGGAAAGATGGGAGTTCATGTGTTGGACTCTAGAAGCTTATAAGATGACCAAGATCTTATTCAAAGGTTTATATGAAGAATGGTCATATGTAGAGTTGAGCATATTGCAAGTGTGTCTTGAAGAATAGAATACCGTGGATATTCATGCTCATCTTCAAGACATCATCATTGATCAAGAAAGAAGAAAAGATACAAAGTTGATCAAGGCTAAGTGGAAAGGATGGATTCAAGTGATCAACACACAAAGCTACATGTTGTACCATGTGGGATCTTGTGATCTATTGGTATGGTAAACAATCGTCTATATAGCTTTGTGAACTATCCCATATATATGTGTGTGGAGTATCTATGCGGGGTTAGGTATCTTCCCATGGGCGTGCATCAAAAGGAAGTTCCATATAACCCATGGCGGATGACGTCAAGCGGTGGTCGTCATCAAGATAATGCCCAAGTGAAGATGTTCCTAAAAGTGGCTCTCCCATATTGTGTATGGGGGAGCATTTCACAAGACTTCACCAAGCGGAGCGCAATCAAGAAAGGTGATCCAACTTGAGGTGATCAAGATCGTCATCATCTAGCTCAAGTGGATTGTGCAAGGCAAAGGTATGACCTTGATAGGGTTTCTATTTTACCGGTCTCATGGTGTTAGTGAGAGACCGCATTATAGGATAGATGCCACACTTTCAAGAGGGGCTCTCGAATGAGTAACTTGATCGTATCGTTCGGAGAGAGCTCAAACCTTTGCATTCTTGGCATCATCTTTCTTGGTTCTTATTGGCTTTTATCTTTGTGAGGTTTTAGTGCTTGTCGTGTTCGTCATGACAAGACCAAGTTCTTCGAAAACGGTTTTTGGTTTGAAAACTTGTTGTGTTCTAGGTGTTGGAAATATTGCCGGTCCTCCTCGGGATAAGGTCCACACCTTCCATGTGTGGTATCTCCTCTATATTTGTGACCCTTAATATTTTGTAGGCCTTCTCCTTGTCGTTACCTTTCCAACAAAATTGGTTTCACCTAATTTGGAGCTTCCATGCAAAAGTTGTTGCCGTTTTGGTGTTCGCTCTTTTCGTTGTTTTGCCTGTCGGCGGTAGTACCGCTGGAACAGGCGGTAGTACCGCCAGCAGGTACCGCCGCGGGTACCGCCGTTTTGTCTTTCAGAGTGTTCTTCCGGTACCGCCAGCGGTACCGCCGGCGGTACCAACCGGTACCGTGGGCGTGGGTTCGGAGAGGTTGAAGGCCGGTCGTTGACTGGCCAGGAGGCTGCGATGAAGAACCCAGCGGTAGTACCTCCTTTCCCAGCGGTACTACCGCTGGCACGGGTTTCTGTTGCCCAACGGTTGGATTCGTGGGGAACCTTTTTAAGGGGTCTTCTTCCCCAATGGTTCCCCAACTCTTCTTGCAAGTTTGCTCTCCATTGTTGTTCTCCAAAAAGCTTGCTTTCTCTCAATCCCTCCAATGATTCTTGCTCATTCTTGAGGGAAACAAGGGAGGAGATCTAGATTCACCACTCCACCAATCAATCTCTCCTCTAAGTGAGGGGAGCATATTGGATCTAGATCTTGGGATTCATTTGTTGTTTTCCTTGCTCTTCCTCCCATCTTCCTCCATAGCATTAGTTGCTTTGGTGGGATTTGAGAGTGAAGGGCTTTGAGCACTTCTTGTGTTCTTGCCATTGCATTAGGTGCATCGGTTTGAGTTCTCCACGGTGATTCGTGGAGGTGAAGTTTGAGAAGCTCATTACTCTTTGTGGTTCTCGTTGCCTCGTGGGTTAGTTGTAACCCTAGGAGGCCTTTGTGAGTTTCGGAGCTTTATCTTGTTGCTAAGCTCCGGGACAATGTTGGGAGGCTCCAACTCATTGTGGAGTTCCTCAACCTTGGTGTATCGGTGCTATTGGAGTGCCTAGGAGGCTCCACACCCCTCCAACGTAGACGTACTTCTATTGGGAAGGAACTACGGGAAACATCTCCTCGTGTCCACTTTGCGGTTACTTCTCTACCCAAACCTTTACTTATGCATTTACCTTTGTGATAGCCATCGAGCTTGAAGTTATCTATATTGCTATCACTTAGTTGTTATTCTTGCTTAGCATAAGTTGTTGGTGCACATAGGTGAACCTAACTTGTTTAGGTTTTGTGCTTGATAAATTAAATGCTAGTTTTATTCCGCATTTATTCAAGCCTAAACCGTAATTATTTTAAAACGCCTATTCACCCCCCTCTAGGCGACATCCTCGTTCTTTTAGTAGCCCTGACGCTTCCCATGCGAAGACGTCAGAGTTTTCCCGAAGGAAGGCGACGAGCGTGCTTTCCTATTTGTCGGTGAGGCGGGCGTCGATGGTGATCGAGCGACTCCCGTCACTGGTCAACGCCACTTTCTTGGTCATTTGCGGATCTTCATGAAATGACGCCTTCTTGAAGGAAGTTGATGTCGAGCCTCCGGAGTACCCTCCGTCTCCGGAGAATGCACCGACATCGGCTTCCTGTATATCTTGCGGAACGTCCGAGGTCGCCGCCACCATCTGGTTCAACTTCTGAACGCAAAAGATGGCGTCATCGACGTCAGCCTTGATCGTGATCACTCCCCAGACCGCGGGGATCTTCATCATGTTGTAGGCGAAGTGCGAGACGGCCATGAACTTGGCTAGAGCCGGTCGGCCAAGTATGCCATTGTATGGAAGCGGCGTGTCTGCAATGTCGAAGACGATGTCCTCGGTGCGAAAGTTCTCCTGGTCACCAAAGGTGACAGGGAGCGTGATCTTACCCAGCGGCCGAGCGATACTTCCATTCACGCCTTGGAACACGCCGGTGTCTTGCAGGCGAGAAAGAGGGATTTGCAGAATAGCCAGCACCTTCGCCGTCAAAAGGTTGAGGCTGGAGCCTCCGTCGACCAGCTTCTTGGTGACCTTGTAGTTATGGATGATGGGCGACACGATCAGAGGAAGCGTTTCCACCCCGGCCACATTGGCAGGATGGTCTTCCGGGTCGAAGGAGATGACCTGCCTAGACAATTCCAGGGGCTTGGGCGGAGCAGAAGCAACCGCGTTAAGCTCCCGGACCAGCCTCTTACACGCGCCGTTGGATGGAGGCAGAGAGGCTCCCCCGTGAATACGCCCGACAACTCTGGTGACTTCCTGGAACCTTCTTCCACCGCCTCCCTGAGGAGCCAGAGCTTCCTTGTTGGAGACGCCTTGTTGATTGTTCTGTTCACGACCGCCTTGGCCGCCGCGTCCTCCTCGTCCCCCGCGGCCACCGCCACGGCCCCATCCGCGGCCGCCTCCGCCTTGGCGACCCGTGGGACAGGCACGAGCGACGTGCCCAATGACGCCACAATTGTAGCAGCCGTCCAGGCTCACCCCGTCGGCCCGACGCTGCTCTCGTATGGCGAGGTTCTTGAGTTGGCGGCAGTCCTTGAGAGGGTGGTTGTCGTCAGGATGAATGTGGCACCATGGGTCGTCTTCTCCCTCAGAGGCAGCCACAGGCTTGGCCTTCTTAGGAAGGGGTTCGGTGACGAAGATGCGCTTGTCGGGTCCTGAGTCCCGCTTCTTGTTCTTGGTGGGGGCGGTTTTGTCCTCGGGTTCATCCTCCCCGGGGAACTTAGCCCCCTCCTCAGCTCGGGCGCATCGATCCGCCAGCTCCCAGAGCTCGCAGGTGGATTCGACACGGCGGTTGCTCAACTTTTCGCGCATCCGGGTATTGCGGACGTTGGCGTGAAAAGAAGCGATCACCAGCTCTTGCTTGATGCAGGGAATTTTGTTCATCTTCTGGGTGAAGCGTTGGATGAACTTGCGAAGAGTTTCACCCGGAAATTGCTTGAAGTCGTGGAGGTCGCTGGGAGCCCCCAGGCGCTCGTACCCGCCATGGAAAGCCCCCAGGAACTGTTCCTTCAGGGTCCTCTAGGAACAGATGGAGCACTTGGGAAGGTTGAGAAGCCATGTCTGGGCATCTCTCTTCAGGGCCATCGGGAACCAGCTGGTCATCATCATTTCATCGGCCCCGACGACTGCCGCAGCTAAGGAGTAGAGCTGCAGGAAGTCCCGGGGGTTCGTGGTGCCGTCGTAGCGGAGGACGTCGATCTTGAATTTCTTAGGCCAGGTGACCTGGCGGAACTCAGGGGCAAGGGCGAGGCACCCTTCAGCGATGTCGTCGTCCCGATCCTCCCGGCGATGGCGCTCGCGACACCGTTCGATGCGGGTGGGCATATCCTCGGTTCGACGGTTGTTGAGGTCGTGGCAAAGATCTTGGTTGCGCGTGGTAGATGACCCGACGGAGATGGCCTTGCTGCGGTCGCGGTTTAGCCGGTTCGCCATCGGTGGAGCGGTACGACGAGGCTCCGTCTCGCCCCGGCGCTCGCCACGGGGCTGACCCCGCGGTTCGCGCGCCTTGTGTCCTCCAGCCTCGGGGCCCTCGACGGTGGGAGCTCGAGTAATGTCGGGCTCAGGGCCGCCGTCGGCGAAGTCGAGGACTGCCTCCACACGGCTCTCCATTCTTGGTAGACCTTGGGGTCACCGGAACTCGGAGGGAACTGCATCAGAGCCTTGGCAGCGACAAGAGCGTCGTGGCGAGCTTGCGCGTCCGAGGGCTAGTGCGTAGAGGACTTGCTTTTGGTGCTTCGGGGAGCTCCGCTGGCACGGATGTGGTTTCGCTCCTCCCTGGCGTCATGACCCCTGCCCGCGCCGTTCCCGACGTTTTTCTCTCCAGAGCGTGGGGGCGACTCGGCGGACAGTCCGGGGGCCGCTGGGTCGTTGGGGTCGACGTTCTTGTGGGTGTTGGCCCTCTCCGACGCCACCTTCTCCGCCGGTGGCATCTGTGGAGGAGATGGCTGACGCGTACCCGCAACGCGACGCTCGGTGGAAGCCTAAGTGCGCGATGGAGACGCGGCCTTGGAGGTAGTGGCATCGGTCTTCCTCTTTGGCGGCATGCTTGACGAAGAACTTGAGGTTAATGAAGAAGAAGACGAATCCAGCGCTTGCACCCCCTACCTGGCGCGCCAGATGTCGTGTCTCGGATGACGGACACCGGGAGTAGATGGTACCCCCTTTTTAGGTTCGGTACGGGGCGCGAAGGAGGCTGGAAGACGCCTTACCCGGGAGCAAGGTCGTCAAGTTCTTCGTCGGTGGGCAAGGGCAAACAACACAGAAGGACACACGGAGTTACCCAGGTTCAGGCCGCCCGGAGGCTAAAATCCCTACTCCTGCATGTCTGGATTGAGAGGTTCATCATGGTGTAGTGTACAGGGTGTTCTGGGGTGAACCCGACAGAGTTTCGGCCAGAGGTAGACGAAGAGCAGATCCTGCCCTGGGGAGATCACCTCTCTCTCTCTACCCTCCAAACCCTAGTCTAGTCTTGCCTGAGCTCTATGTTGCTTCCTTCCCATTTTCCTCCTCGGTGCCATGGTCCTCCTTTTATAGGCTAAGGGGATCCAACATGGGCACGCGAGGGGCGTGAAGGGTTTTGGCGGGAAAACCCCTCGGCGGTCTTTGGAGGAGACGTGGCGTCCTCTCCTCCAAGCATTCTCTGGAGGGCAGCATGGTCGTCCGCCCTTGGAAAAGGTGGGACGGACAAAGCCTGTCCGCCCCACCAACTATGCTCGTGGCAACGTCACCAGGGCGCGGCCTTCATCTTGGCGCCCAAGTCTTCCACCTGCTTCCAGCGAGCTGGCGATCTTATCCTCTCAGCGGTACGGATGGAGGACCCGGGGGCGCGCTTGACCTCTTGCCGGGCGCACGGACCCGCGGGTATCCCGCCTTGTTCTCCGGGCGAGGGTGTGACCCCGGAAGGTCGCTTGGTCCTTAGCCGCAGAGCCTTGCTGTCGAACTTGTCGGGTTTCCTTGGGGCAGATGGGCTAACCCATCTGCTGTACTTGACTCCTTGCCTTGTCCATCTTCTTGGTGGGCCCCAGTGGAGGACCCACTTTGGCAGCATCAGGGGAACCCCATGTTCCACTGCTGCGACACAAACTGAACGCGTTAAAAGAAGAACTTTTAAGAACACATTTGCTTCATATGATGTATAGATACTTATGCTAAAGCCATGATCTTAAACTTTACATGATGAAACCCATGAAGATAAAGATACTAATAAGTATGTGAACTCATGAAAAGTTACCGACATATTAAAGATTAACAACATGAAGAATATTCATAAGCAGGATTGCAATGCACATAATAAAGTATGGTATGATGGTATCTCGCTTGCTCTTTGTTGGAATAGCAAAACATAAATGCCAGAACACCTCCGAGGTTTAAATGTAGACTAGACGTAAAGATATCAAAGATAGAAGCATCAAAATTACACCTTAAGTAATAATATTCTGGGACAAGCATATCACAGTAAGAATGACAACTATGCTCTCTAGGAAGTGCTCAAAGAAAGGACGGTGACTCAACATGAAAGTAGAAGATTGACCCTTCGTAGAGGGAAGTAGGGATTATGTCATGTGCTAGAGCTTTTCAGTTTTTGAAATCATAAAGAGAGTAAAAATATACTTTGAGAGGTGTATGTTAATGGTCAACGAATGGTAGTAAAAAATACAGTATTACCCATGTCAACCAGACTTTTTAAGAGCGGCTCCCATGAGGAACGTTATTTCTGCAGCAAGCAGATCATTCCTCTATCTCTTTGGTTTACACATGCAGATGTTTGACCGAATGCGCAGTTAACAAAATGTGAAGAGAGTTTATGATGAAAGTTGTAAATTAAGGGGGCTGGGCACCCTGCTGCCAGCTCTTTTTTGCAAAATTATAGATAAGCAGATGTAAGCTGCTAGTCTAAAGTAAAGTCTGATTGACAAGTGTAATAAATACCATCTACTACTTCCTCATGAGCTGGTAAACAGAGACACAAATAAGGAGTAATAACAATTTTGAATAGTTTAAAGGTAGCACATGACAAATTTACTTAGAATGGAAGGAAAATACCACATAGGAATTTATGGTGGACTTTTTGGAACAACTTGGTTTTAAGGATTTGGATGTACAAGCAGCATTCCCGCTCAATACAAGTGAATGCTAGCAATAGACTGGGAAGCGACAACTAAGAGAGCAATAACCATCATAATCATGTTTGCGACAAAATAATATTAAACGAGGCATAAAAGTGATACCAATACTCTGAGGCAAAATACATCACCGAGTCTTGATTAACTTTTTCTTTTAGTAATCATCATGCGTAAACATGTGCCAAGTCAAACCAAGTAAAATTTTCATAAAAGGATACCACCGCACCATACTATTTTATGAACAGAACAATTCAAGCAAACATCTATGCGACATATTATCAATCATTAGCAAATTGGGACTGATCATAAGACAACATGAACTTATTAAGTAATCACAAAATGCACAGTTTCACACATGACAGTCTAAGCATGATCATTTGGATAAGTATATTTACAAAAATGAAAACAAATAGAGTTCATACCAGCCTTCTTACCCCGTCTGAATCGTCGCATATCGTCATTATTGCTTTTTCACTTGCATGGCTGAATGGTATATAGTTGAAACCCAAGCCCAAACGGAGTCATGGAAGTCTTAGGAACCCTGAAACAACTATACAAAAATAGAGGAGGAACGACAAATATTTTTGGGTTTTTCGAGTTAAGATAAAATGCGAACAGAAACAAATAACAAAAGAAAATCTTTTTGGATTTTTGATAATTAGATAAAATAAACAAAGATGTAAGAGACTAAAGTTAAAAAGACCGAAAAGATGTAACAAATAAAAACCGAACCAACACAAAGGAAATATTTTTGGTCTTTTTGAAAGATAAAACGACAGAGAACTAAACATTAATGAAAAAGGAGGAAAAAGATAATAAAGGTGCAAACAACATATAGCGACGGTGAAACCACGAGAGATGTGTCGGTGAGACTACGTACTCCCCCCAAGCTTAGGCTCTTGGCCTAAGTTGGCAATCAGTGATGAGGGTACCATCCGCTCCATCCAGTCGCGTCCTCCTGGGACGGGGCTGCTCCGTAGTGGTACACAGAGATGCCACCTCCTGTAGCACTGCTCTCAGCGCTGTCCACCTGTGGCTGAGGTCTGTTGCGGGCTTCCTCCTCAAGTATTGTGTCCATCTCCTCCTCCGAGAAAGGCCATCCCTGCCTGGCAACATGATCAAACAAAAATGGTGCTGGCAAGCGAACATAACGCTCACCATTAGAGAAAAAATGCACTTGATAATACATTTCATCCCAGTTACAATCCCTGTGAAGAAATCCATGTCTTTTCATGTCATTAAAATCAAGTCTAGTAGCACAAATTTCAGGGTCATCAAGTCTACGAGTTTTCCCTTTTAAAGCAAGCAAAATAGAAGCAACTTTCCCCCCCATAAATCGGTTCCCTAATACCGTTGTTGCAAATACGGTGAGCAATTAAAGCACCAATGTTAACAGTTCTATCTCCATTGATTGCAGCAGAAATAATAGCCAAGTCTGAACTAGAAAGAGCACTAGTGTTCTTTCTACAAAGTATGCCTCTAGCAATATAATAAGCAAGGTACTTTACTGCAGGAAACTGAATGCTACTTATCTTATTCCGTCGCACGTCTCCGTAGCAAATCTCAGTGTGGAGAGCCTTCAGTGAATCCGGCTGTTCCTGCATCCTATGCGTCGACCCCTCACATGGTAGACCAAGGGCAATGCAGAAATCAACAAGGTTCATACCATATGCTTTGTCATAAAGCATAAAATCAATTCTGGGGTTATAATCATCATCTATAAATTTAAAACTCTGAACAAAAATATTAGTGAGCCTCAAATATTGCGGGCTCTCGTCCTGCACAAAATTTGTTAGTCCTGCATTAGAGATTAGTGCATCAAAGTCCTCCAAGATACCTGCAGCACTCAAAAACTCACGACATGGGTGCATAGCTGGATGCACAGTCTCATTTCGAGCTACAAAGGTGAGCTCCGGAGACTCAACATCTTCGTTGTAGGAGAGTCTAATGTGATTGCTTGAGCATGAAGCTCCAGTCTCACGAGAGGTAGTCGACCTCCTTCCAAACACCTTTGAAAGGTTGAGCTTGTTCATGCTTCTTCTCTGAAATTTTTAACCAACATCATAAAAAATGAAATTTCACTTCAAAAATCAAGGGCAACACTAGTAGAGACTATTGGAAGGCTAAAACATGCATCAAGACTAGTTAATAAATCCTAAAACAAGCATGCAAGCTATCTAAACAAGTCACCTACAGTAGCAAAATACCAAGGATATACTAAACCATTCAAAAATTTGTTTGGATAAACGAAGGAGTCACATACCAAGGATCAAAAGCCCAAAATATCAGCAAGATTGATGGGCTGAGGAAGGAGATCGAAAATCTCGAGCAACCACAGCAAGAACACGAGCTTGAGCAATGGTGGAGTGATTTTTTGGGAGAGAGAAAGGATGGGGAGGAAGGACACCTTTTGGGGGGCCTTGTGGGCCCCAGGCGGCCTGGTGGCGCGGCCAGGGCGTTGATACCCTATGACGTAATTACCTGCGTCAAAAGAATATGGGTTAGGTTGAGACTCCAAGTGCAGAGTGTATAGTATAGGAAAGACTGTTTTCCCCACGAGGGATGACTCGAGGGTTTAATATCGAACTCTCGGGGAACCAGTAGTGAAAGATTTATCTTCTTATCCTTCTCTTGAAAACCTACAAAACAAAGTAAATTGTTTTGTGCCCTCAACCTCACCAAGTGGTTGTCAAGCACAAGGTGTGAGAATGATATGAAAAGATAATGAATGCAAAACATAAATAAATATGCAATGATGATAAATAAATATGCAAGGATGGTGGAAACAATGATGGATGATATTTTTGGGTTTTGTATTGTGAATGCAAGATGTAAAAGTGTTTTTGTATTTTCGGATTTTTAAATGGCAGAAAATGAAAATGCTTAAAAGTTGTTGGAAAGGTGTTTCTTATGATTAAAAATGGACCGGGGTTCATGGTTTCACAAATGCACTCTCTCTTTAATAAAGTGGTAGATAATGGAACACTAGAATTGACATATGAGATTGCAACAAAAAGGTTTCATGACAAGTTACTAATTATATGGGCATCACGTCCTAACATAGAGATCTTTTGTTTATTAATCTCTCTTATACTCCACCAAGATGCGAACTAAATCACACCTAGTAATTAAGATAAATCAGAGTATAGCATTAAGTTCATGACATGAAGTTAAAATAAGAACATGCTAGATCTAGTCATGGAGTAGTGGCAATGGTCACACCCACATCTCCGGTAGCAAGGTATTTTTCTTTATCCCTAGTGAGGCAACAAAGTAAGGTAAAACCCAAGTGGATCGCGGAACTTCTCTCACTTTCACCGCACTAGCCACCCCCCGTTACTCCAACTAATGCACACGTTCCCCCTCACACGCTCTCATACACATGCTTGATCAAACAAGTAAACAAGAACGGGGTACATAATATGCATCTACTTTCATAACTGAAACAAAACTATTGCAATCTCAAACATATATTAACTCATAAAAAGATCCACCACAAAGGTATTACATAGATGACCGTAATCATGTTCAGCAGCTCATACGGTACTAATTAGTGAAGCTCAAGAGAGGAGAGATACATAAGTTACTTCCACAAACCCATAGTCCAGGGGTGGACTACTCCCTCTTCATCATGGAGACGGTGGAGAAGTCGTTGGAGAAGATGGAGACCACGCCGGCAGCGCCCCGCCGGAGTTTTCCCCCTCCAATCTGCAACTCCAGGTCTCTGTTTCGTGGTTTCTGTGTTTCTGCGGCGCTCCTTTCCGAAGCGTCGGGGACTATTTTTATAGTCGTTTTTAGGTCAAGACGGAGGCTCGGGAAAAGATCGACGGCAACGGAGCTCGAGGCCCAAGTGGGGGTCCCACGCGGCCAAGGAATCTGGCCGCGTGGGCCCACCTCTTTGGCCCTCGGGCCTCCGTTTGTTCGCTTCCTTCGCTCCACGCTTCGTTCCTTCCAAAAACTGATGCTCGTAAATATTAGGTCATTTGGACGTCGTTTGGGTCCCTGAAACATCAAAATATAGAAAATAGGGTTTTCTGCCTGCAGGGTTAATTCCAGAAAAATAGGGAAACTGAAATATTCCCAAAATCAATATAAAACAATGATATAACCCTTATATGATGCAAATATGATTGAAATATAAGTAATATAATGCAAAGTTCATGTATGCATTTTACATGCATCAACATCCCCAAGCTTAACCTATACTCGTCCTCGAGTATGAAGGTGATAAAACTAACATGGACTTTGCTTTTAATACTATCAATGGATATCAAAGATGATTACTATTGCTACATAGAGTCAAATGATTCATTCTTCAAAGGAATAGCAATATACAAGATAGATTATGAAGTGATATCAAATATTCAATGTAAGGATGTTCAATGATAATTCACAAAGTGTAACATAGAAGAAAGTACTATGGACCAAATGTATGCATAATGAAAAGTAAAAACATCCTATAATGGTCATAGAGTATTCTTGTAAATCTGAATATAAAAGGTGGACACTTTGGAAAGATATATAAATAGTAGAGGTAAAACATGAATAAGTTTCATCTAACTTCCAAATGCTTCTACTTAAGTTAATGTTTGCAATGTGGTATTCATTGGTGTCAAGCTCTCATTACCCCTATCATAGCATCTTGAATGGTTAAAGTTTAAAGTGAAAGCAAATATGAGTATGTGCTTGACAAAGTATGGGTTGAATGCTCATGCCCCGTGAATACGAGTACCTACACCACGGTGTTACTCAACTGGGCACAAAGCAAGTTCAAGTTAAGTCATTGTAAGTAATATAATAGCGTCATCAAGAGCGTCAACTGGGGTACCTCTTGCCTCAGGACATGGAACAAGCCCATGTCAAAATGACAAGACAAACAACAATGAACAATCTCACACCTTTTATTTACTATTGGTATAGCTTTTTATTATGGTGCATCACTGAAGGTTCACATGCGTGTAAATTTCCACCATGAATGATGCATGGCTTAGATTAGCGGCCCAGGCGTCTCTCTAGCCATTTATACAAACTCTAAACTTACTAAGTTTCCGCATTTATTTGGCACCATGATAAGCATCCATAAACAAAAGTACATGATATCAACTAAATATAATAAGAGCACGTTGAAAGCTTGCCATGTGACAGCACATATGAGCTAACTCCCAACCAAGACTCTTGTCAAGCTCACAACTTCATAATTTTAATCACAATGGTTCATGTTTATTAAGTGCAATAAAAGTAAAGTGTGCATCAAGTTCGTGAGAGCTTTTAACCAACTTTTCCCATAACAATCAATAACATAAGCATTTTAATTCAGAAGTATAGATAATAATATAACATGATAAACATACTCGGAATAGCATAAAGCTAATAGGTAGATATGGTGGACTCACTGGAAAAACTTTGGTTGAAGGTGTTGGAAAACAAGTTTTTACTTGTTGGAATTTTTGGGCTAGCAAGAGGGAGAAAGTTGACCGTCTAAATGCATGCATAAGTGTCCATAGAACTAACCAATCCATGTTAAACAAAGTAAAGTAACATTCAGCATCAAAACATGAATAAAAGATAGCTCTTGATAAAACACTTGCAAATTAATACTCATTAAAAGCACATGAATCATGCAACTATATGTATCTTTTTGAATCAACTCAAACATCCCTTTCCCAATCTTTTTAATAGCATCCAACTTAATTCAACCCAAATTTCCAGTAGCTCTCTCATATATAAATGATAGTGGTGGTCTCAAGACAAACAAAAATCAAACCGAAATAAAAAGCAAATAAAAGACGCTCCAAGTTTATGCGATAAAGTGCATTGATCGAAAAACAGAAGTTAGACGTGTGCAAACCGAGAGTGTGTTGGTCCAGTGGGGTTGTCTTCACATCCCCAAGCTTATGGTCTTCACCATCCTTGGATAGCTCTTGGTGCATCTCCTCTAATCCCTGTGAAAAAACTTCAAAACACCGTTTCTCCCATTTCTTTTCTGTGGGGTGACATTAGTAGTGATAGACAAATGAATTGCTTGCTGCATAAAATCCTTAAACAAAAATTCATATGAATGTCCAGAAAGTGTATAATGTTGTATGCCTACTTATAAACTCAATTGGATCAAAAAGATTCAAGTTAAAAGTTCAAAGAATGCATCAAACAAAATGGGACAGAATCTGTCCAGAAAAACAGCAGCAGCAAAACGTATTTTTCTACCCTACTTAAATATGTCGAAAAAATCTGAAAAATTCATGCTTACAGAGGATGAAAAGTTGCAACTACAGTTCAAATTCAGCTCATTCGGAGTTACAGAATAGGAATTAAAAATCATACCGTGCACAGATTCGTGCTGGAATAAAATCTCCGAATGCAAAAGCAACTTTTTCAAACCAAAATAGGTAAAACTTGGCACTTTATTAAAAATTCCAGAAACAAAACTAAAAACTAAGTCTCTTGTTACAGCAAGAGGACACAAAGAAAATCAAAAATAAAAACAACCGGGTTGCCTCCCGTAAAGCGCTTTCTTTATAGCCATGTAGCTAGGCTTCTTACTTGATATTTATTGTGGACGAAGCTCATGAGGGAGCTTGAACTTTGATGTGTCCCTCTTCCTTGGGAAGTGTTCCATGCACTTCTTGTGTGGAAACTGAAACTTCACATTCCCTTCTTTTGAATCAATGATAGCACCTGTGGTACGAAGAAAAGGTCTTCCAAGAATAATTGGACTAGAGGTTTTATTCCCCATATCCATGATTAGAAAATCAACAGGTACAAATGTCATATGCAACTCTACCATAACATCACTTACTTTTCCTAAAGCATGTTTAATGGAATCATCAGCAAGTGCAAGTTCAATAGAGCATTTTTCAAGATTCTTTAATTCAAGAACTTCATATAATTCTTTAGATAAAACAGAGACACTAGATCCTAGATCTAATATAGCATGGTGTGTCTCTTTTCCAATGGTTACTAGTACTTTGGGAATCCATATATCCCCAAGCTTAGGTGGTATCATAGCTTCTTGGTTGTACCTAGCAATCTTTTCTTTTAAAACATGATTAGCAATATAAGAACCAAAACCTGCTTGGTTAACATTAATGGAAGGATCACTTGCAAATTTTTGTAAGATAGATATTAATTCATGCAAGCTACAATTCTCTAAGTCAAGTAATGGTTCCTTGACTTCACTAAGCATTTTAACTTCCTCAACTTTTCTTTCCCTATTATATAGATTAAATATTTCATGACGGTCATCAAAAACATCTTCGGTACTTGGGCTTTTTCTAAACTTTCTTTAATTTTCACTTCCAAAAGCAAGCCATCAAGTAGAATATGAGTGTTAGCAGCAGTAGTATTCATAAAAGAACCCTCACATTCATTATCCAAAAAGACTCTAGAGGTTTCAGACAATCCTCTATAAAATATATGCATGAGCATCCAATCTCTAAGACCATGTTCCATTCCAAAAGCTATACCTCTAAACCTTTCCAAGTTTTTACCAAAGGTTCTTCTTCTCTTGTTTAAAGGTGATAACTATTTGTCTAAGATTACAAACTGTTTCAGTGGAACAAAATCTCAATGAATGAAGCTTTTAAATTAAACCAAGTGCTAAAATTCCAGGAGGCCATCTTAATATCCAATCTAAGGCTTTTCCAGCAAGGAGTAAGGAAAAAGCTTAACTTTAATCATATTAACATTGACATGGTTCAAATTTAACACTTTGCATCTTTCATTAAACTTCCTAAGATGAAGTATAGGATCTTCTTTTGGTTTCCCATAAAAACGGTGTTCATAAATCATTTTAGTGACATTATGATCTACTTCAATTCTTCAACAGGGATATTCATATCTTGAGGAAAGTTCTTAACACTAAATGGCCAAAAGTTCTTTTTCCATTATGCAAGTTTTTATGTGTTTTTAATTTTTTATGCAAAACTGAAAATAAAATGATACTAAACAATGCAAACCGAAATAACAAATGCAACACAAAATGCAAAACTGAAAATAAAATATGCAAACCGAAATATGCAAGACAATAACAAAACAAAATAAAATGATTTGAAGGTAAAGATGGATAAGATGATGCTCACGTAGGTGCAACCTCCCCAAGCTTAGGTGTTTGCACAAGTTGGTGATGAAGTTGACTTTGTTGTGAGATACTCTTCTACTAGTCCTTAGGCAACGGAACCAGAAAGTGTGGTGCGTGGCTTGAAACTAGTTGGATAAATCTTTACAACATGATTCCCCGGCAACGGCGCCAGAAAACGTCTTGATACCCTATGACGTAGTTACCTGCGTCAAAAGAATATGGGTTAGGTTGAGACTCCAAGTGCAGAGTGTACAGTATAGGAAAGACTGTTTTCCCCACGAGTAATGACATGAGGGTTTAATATCGAACTCTCGGGGAACCAGTAGTGAAAGATTTATCTTCTTATCCTTCTCTTGAAAACCTACAAAACAAAGTAAATTGTTTTGTGCCCTCAACCTCACCAAGTGGTTGTCAAACACAAGGTGTGAGTATGATATGAAAAGATAATGAATGCAAAACAATAAATAAATATGCAATGATGATAAATAAATATGCAAGGATGGTGGAAACAATGATGGATGATATTTTTGGGTTTTGTATTGTGAATGCAAGATGTAAAAGTGTTTTTGTATTTTCGGATTTTTAAATGGCAGAAAATGGAAAATGCTTAAAAGTTGTTGGAAATGTGTTTCTTATGATTAAAATGGACATGGGTTCATGGTTTCACAAATGCACTCTCTCTTTAATAAAGTGGTAGATAATGGAACACTAGAATTGACATATTAGATTGCAACAAAAAGGTTTCATGACAAGTTACTAATTATATGGGCATCACATCCTAACATAGAGATCTTTTGTTTATTAATCTCTCTTATACTCCACTAAGATGGGAATTAAATCGAGCCATCCTAGTATTAAGATAAATCAGAGTATAGCATTAAGTTCTATGACATGAAGTTAAAATAAGAACTTGCTAGATCTAGTCATGGAGTAGTGGCAAGGTCACACCCACATCTCCGGTAGAAGGTATTTTTCTTTATCCCTAGTGAGGCAACAATGTAAGGTAAAGTACCCAAGTGGATCGCGGAACTTCTGTCACTTTCACCGCACTAGCCACCCCCCGTTACTCCATCTAATGCACACGTTCCCCCTCACACGCTCTCATTCACAAGTTTGATCAGAACAAGTAAACAAGAACGGGTACATAATATGAATCTACTTTCATAACTGAAACAAAACTATTGCAATCTCAAACATATATTAACTCATAAAAAGATCCACCACAAAGGTATTACATAGAAGACCGTAATCATGTTCAGCAGCTCATACGGTGCTAATTAGTGAAGCTCAAAGAGTGGAGAGATACATAAGTTACTTCCACAAACCCATAGTCCAGGGGTGGACGACTCCCTCTTCATCATGGAGATGGTGGAGAAGTCGTTGGAGAAGATGGAGACCACCCCGGCAGCGCCCCGCCGGAGTTTTCCCCCTCCAATCTGCAACTCCAGGTCTCTGTTTCGTGGTTTTTGTGTTTCTGCGGCGCTCTCTTCCGAAAGCCGTCGGGGGACTATTTTTATAGTCGTTTTTAGGTCAAGACGGAGGCTCGGGGAAGAAGATCGATGACATCGGAGGCTCGAGGCCCAAGTTAGGGGCCCCATGCGGTCAAGGAATCTGACCGTGTGGGCCCACCTCTTTCGGCCCTCGGGTCTCCGTTTGTTCGCTTCCTTCGCTCATACACTTCGTTCCTTCCAAAAACTGATGCCCGTGAAATATTAGGTCATTTGGACGTCGTTTGGGTCCCTGAAATATAAAAATATAGAAAATAGGGTTTTCTGCCAGTGCAGGGTTAATTCCAGAAAAATAGGGAAACTGTGAAATATTCCCAAAATCAATATAAAATAATGATATAACCCTTATATGATGCAAATATGATTGAAATATAAGTAATATAATGCAAAGTTCATGTATGCATTTTACATGCATCAGGCGTACCCCACGCCCTGGGGTCGCCTGCCCCCCTGGTGGGTCCCTTGGTTGGCCACTAGCGCCACTAGACCTCATTTTAAGCACAAATTTTAATTTAATTTTTGTCGAAATTTTCGACGACTTTCAAAAATTGGTGATTCTAGGGTTTACTAAATGATGAAAAAGCAGGAAATGATTTCATAGAAGTATAAAAATAATTCTAAACCAAAATTGCAGGAGCAAATAAATAAACAAGGAGAGAGGAAGGATATGGTGGTCATAGTTTTATTCACTCTAAAAAAAAATTGTTGGCAAGGTTGATCAAGTCCTACCACCAGAAACATTTTATAGTTCATACATTTTTTGAAATCCACATAACCATTATGTTACCTCTATTTTGAGAGCTATTGTCCCAACCATAATAAATTGATATTCTTTATGCCTTTCATATATAGGGCAATCAATGTCTCCAATCTTGATTGTCTTGAAGTTTAACATTGAATTTATACCATATATCTTGTCAACCTTCTTTGGAAAATAAACAGTATGCTCTTTATCATTGACATTGAAAGTAACCTTCCCTTTATTGCAATCAATAATAGCCCATGTAGTGTTAAGAAAAGGTCTCCCAAGAATAATAGACATGCTTTCATCCTCAGGCATATCGAACACAACAAAGTCAGTTAAAATAAGGCAATTAGTAGTAACCTGAATAGGAACGTCCTCACAAATACCAATGGGAACAACAATAGATTTATCAGCCATTTGTAAAGAAATATCAGTTGGTATAAGTTTATCTAGATAGAGCCTTTTGTAAAGAGAGAATGGCATAACACTCACCCCTGCACCAAGATCACATAAAGCAGTTCTCACATAATTATTTTTGATGGAACAAGGGATAGTAGGAATACCTGGATCTCCAAGCTTTTTTGGAATTTTTCCATTGAAAGAATAATTAGCAAGCATAGTAGAAATCTCTTCATTAGGGATTTTTTTCTTGTTATAAACAATATCTTTCATATACTTAGAATAAGGAGGCAGTTTAATAGCATCAGTTAAAGGAATTTGCAAAAACAAAGGTCTCATCCAATCACAAAATTTATTGTGGTGCTCCTCTTCCTTAGAGCTATGTTTCTTGTTAGGAAAAGGCATAGGTTTTTGCACCCAAGGTTCTCTTTCACTACCATGCTTCCTAGGAATAAAATCCTCCTTGCTATACCTTTTATTTTTAGGAGGTTTTTCAGGTTCCTCCTCACTTTCTACTTTATCAGGGGCATCATCCTTTTCATTTTTATTCACAGTTTCAGCATCAGAAATAGATATATTATTAGGATTTTCAACAAGCTCTTTATAACTACTGGGTTCATTAGACTCTTTAGCATTTTTATGCTTCTTCTTCTTTTTCTTTTTAGAAGAACTAGCAAAGTTATTTTCATCTAATTAAGAATCTTGTTCAATTCTTTTAGGATGCCCCTCAGGGTACAGAGGATCCTGAGTCAAAGCACCACTCCTAGTTGCTATACCAAAAGCATGTTTATCATTATTTTTAGAAGCTTATGAAAGTAAATCTTGTTGCACTTTAGTAATTTGCTCAAGTTGAGTTTGAACCATCTGAAGATGTTTGAAAAGCCCTTTAACATCATTAGAAGTTCTTTCCAAAACATCATGCAATTTTTTAATAACACGAGAATTTTCTAGTAAATAGTTTTGAACTTGCATATTAAAATGATTTTGCTTAACAATAAAATTACCAAGTTCATCTAAACATTGATCCGGAGGCTTACGATGAGGAATATCTCTAGCATTAAAATCATGAAGAGAGTATACCTCTACCGTAGGAGGATAAATGGTGGGCTTACATAATTCTTCAATAGGAGGCAAATTCTTTACTTCTTCAGATTTAATACCCTTCTCTTTAAGGGATTTCTTAGCCTCTTCCATACGTTTAGGATCTAGCTCAATAACACCCTCTCCTTTGGTGTTGGGACCAATGGTGTTTTAGGTAAAGTCCAGTCTTCATGATTTTGGCCAATTTTAACCAATAATTCCTCAGCTTCTTCTGGAGTTCTTTTCCTGAAAACACAACCAGCACAACTATCCAAGAATGTCCTAGATTCAATAGTTAGTCCATTATAAAATAAATCAAGGAGTTCGTTTCTGGCTATCTGATGTTCAGGACGAGCTCTGAGTAGAGCGCCATATCTCCCCCAAGCTTCGGGGAGAGATTCTTTCTCAAGCTGCTTAAAATTGTAGATATTTTGCAACGCAGCATGTTGCACAGTAGCAGGATAATATTTTTCAAGGAAAACATTAATTAAACCTTGAGGGCTTGTAATTGATCCAGATACTAAATTGTTAAACCAGGTTTTAGCTTCATCTTCAAGTGAAAAGGGAAACAGCTTAGTAACCAAGTAACCACGTTTCTTAGATTCATTAGAAAACAAGTTACTAAGGGAAGAAAGTTTATTCAAGTGTTCTATAGCACTTTCATTTTCAGTTCCGAAACAGGGTTCCTTTTCAGCAAGAGTTATGACTGAGAGATCAACAGAAAATTCATATTCCTCTTCCTTAATATTTATTGGAGATGTAGCAAATGTGGGATCAGGAGTGAAATTATAATTCATAGCACGTTTCTCAATCAAATCTTTCATTGCATTCAAGTCTTTAGAGGAACCACATGCAGTATATTCTTCAATAAAATCATCAGTAATATCAATATAAGTATCTTCAGGGTAATCACTATCACAATTTCCTGCCTCAGGTGAGGCAACCGGCGTAATAAGGTTCTCATTAGAAATTTCAACACCTTCAATTTCTTTAGTTTTGGATATAGTGGCATCCAGAAAAGGTCCTAATGATCCACTTTCATCAAGCACAGTGGAAGCATCATCAAATTCATCAGTTTTAGTTTCAGATTCAGCAGAAGTAACATGTAAAGTGCGTGGAGGTGGTGGTGTAACAAGTTGACTTATAACAGATGGTGAATCAAGAGCAGCTGAAGTGTTTAGAGTTGTACCTTTCCTTGTAGTGGAAGGAAAGATGGTAACCTTGGTATCACGAGGCTTACCCATAGCGGATAAACAGCAGCAGACAATATAACTCTCCGGTGAACTTATAAATAGAGCTATGCTCCCCGGCAACGGCGCCAGAAAATAGTCTTGATGATCCACAAGTATAGGGGATCGCAACAGTCTTCGAGGGAAGTAAAACCCAAATTTATTGATTCGACACAAGGGGAGCCAAAGAATATTTATAAGCCTTAGCAGCCGAGTTGTCAATTCAGCCGCACCTGAAAGTAGACTTGCCTGGCACGATTTATCAGTAGCAACAGTAGTACAGCAGAAACGGTAGCAGAATAGTAACATCAGTAAAATAGAGACAACAGCAGTGACTTTAATAAACAGCAGGATTATAGATACTGTAGGCATAGGGATGGATGAACGGGCGTTGCATGAATAAGATAGCTCATGCAATAGTCATAACACAGGGCAATGCAGGTAAATAATGATAAAAGCATCCAAGTATTGATCATGTGTAGGCGTGTGTTCCGTATTTAGTTGTACGTGCTCGCAATGAGAAACTTGCACAACATCTATTGTCCTACCAGCCCGTTTGCAGCGGGGCAAAAAGGAACCTTCTGGTAATTAAGGTGCTCCTTTTTACAGAGAACCGGAACAAAGCATTAACGCTCTGTGAACACACATGATCCTCAAATTATAACTATCCCCCTTGGTTACCCCGATTGTTGTCACTCTGGGACCTCAGGTTCGAGACAATAACAGGTGTATACAACTTGTAGATATGATCCAAAACAATAATTATTCTCATGAAACAATAACATGTTCAGATCTAAAATCATGGCACTCGGGTCCTAAGTGTCTAGCATTAGGCATAACAAGTTGTAACAACAATAGATAGTACTAACAATGGATACTAAGCATCATGCCCTGACAATCTGACATCTATTACATGAACAATCTCATCCAATCCCTACCATCCCCTACAGCCTACAGCGGGGATTACTCACACATGAATGAGGGAATCATGGATGGTTGAAGGAGAGGTGATGATGATGAAGTCGGCGATGATCTCCTCCAAATCCCCGTCCCGGTAGGGTGCCGAAACAGGAACTGCAGACCCCCGAACTAGGGTTTTTCGATGGCGGCGGAGCTCGGGTGTGTGTTTCGTCAAAAGGAGTTCCGTCCGGACTTTTTTAGGTCAAGTGCTTTAAATAGTCCAGTGGGCGTCGCGAGTCGATGGCCGAGGGGGAGGCGGCCTAGGGGCGTGGCCAGGGGGTCACCCGTGCCGTGGGCCCGCCTGGTGCCTGTGGCCCACCCCCTCGGCTGCCCTCCTGGCTCCATGAGTCTTCTGGTATGGAAATCACTTTTCCAATTTTCTGGTATTTTTCTGGGAATATTGAATTTCTGCACAAAAACGAGACACCAAATCAATTCTGCTGAAAACTGCGTTAGTCCGCATTAGTTTCACCCAAATCATACAAATCAGAGGAGAAACAATAACAAAAGTGTATGGAAAAGTAGATACGTTTTGGACGTATCAGCGGTGCAGGTATAAGTTACAATAGGGACCTCAAAGAAACAAAAAATTACAACCAAGTCCATGGCTTTTACATAGGAGACCTTAGAAAAATTCTGGGAAAAGCAATCCGGTCCTCTGCACTCGCCGGAGTAAGACGAGCTCAAACAGCGGCCGCTCTAGCCGGCATCGGGGACGAAACCACTTGGCGCTGGAAGTACGTGAAGCGCCGCCGCAATCTCGGAAAGAGGCCTCCATGTGGAGGTTGAAGAAGCACATGCCTTCATTGTCGGCTTCAGGGGTGACCACTGATACGTCTCAAACATATATATAATTTTTTATGTTCCATGCTTGTTTCATAGCAAATGCTACATGTTTTATTTATGGTTTTATATCATTTTATGCATTTTCTGGAACTAACCTATTAACAAGATGCCCAGTGTCGGTTCCTGTTTTCTGCTGTCTTTTTGTTTCAGAAAAGTTATTAAGGAAATATTCTCTGAAAATCTGAAAATTTACAGGATTATTTTTACGAAGTAACAAAGGCACCGACCAAATATCAGCCAGAGGGGGGACCTACACCCTCCATGCGCCACCTAGGAGCGGCCAGGGGTGGGCCACGCCCCGCTGCCATCTGGATCCACCAGGTGGCCTCCTGCGGCGCCTCTTCGCCTATAAATTCTCCGTCTCCCAAAAACCCTAAGTACCCGATCAATTTCCGCGAAAGATATTTGAGGCCACCGTCATCACGAACCCTAGTTTGGGAGAGTTCTGGAACTTTTCCCAACACTCTGTCGGAGGGGAGATCATCACCGGAGGGTATCTACATCACCATGCTTGCCTCCAGAGTGATGCGTGAGTAGTTCATCCGTGAACTACGAGTCCATAACAGTTGCTAGATGGTTGTTTTCCACACCATACGTTTAATATCTTTGATTCACTAAGCCAGGGAGATTGACAACCTGTTTCGTTGGGGCAAAGTATTTTGTTTATGTTTGTGTGCAGGTCCATGTCAGAAGATCTTTTCTGGCATCATGTCGAAGCCTTATCCAAGTCCTACTAGTTCGATAAACCTTGGTTTCATAACTAAGGGAAACTTGCTACTACGCTGCTTCACACCTTCCTCTTGGGGTTCCCAACAGGATGTGTAGGCTGCAACAACCACTAGTTGGTCAAAGAGTCGGTCGCCAAGACCATGGGCGCCGAGAGTATTCATCAAGCTTGAGTAGCATCCAAACTCCACATCAGCCAAAAACGAGGGCAAACATCTACGCCAAGTTCCTTCCCCTTTCACCACCATGGCGCCTGGAACAAGGAGGCATAGGTTTACCTGCAACCACACTCTGACCGCTGAAACATGCCTTATTGGGGAGTAGCCTGTAGATCCCTGCGTCCCCGCATTCATCTCCGACCGCTGGAGCTCTACGTCGAGGAAGAGGACTAGCAGACAGTGCTAGATCTGGTCCAAGGGATCCCGCACAATCCTCCCAAGCAAGCTTATTAGAGGGCACAACAGAGGAGATTCACATAGCAGCTGGATAGATGCCACCACCGCCACCCAAATCGCCTCCACTAGCCACCCGACGTCGCTCGCACCCGCCGGTGGCATGCACCCAAATGGCACTAGGCCACACACCGGCATAAAGCCAAACACCATAGTGGAGGAACTAGCCCCAATATGTACACGAGAGCCATGGGCGCCTTCCCCATCTCTTCTCCATTCAGCAATGCCGGCGGATAGGATCCAGGTTCGGGCCGTGCGAGAAGCAAAGCCTAGGACGACTCTCAATGGGGGCGAGTTGGGAGCGTCTCCAACTGTGTAGGTAACAAGGATAGTTAGGGGCACATCACTTTTGTGTTTGGTGTGGGGCCACTTGATAAGTAGAGGCACCAATGCTTTATGCTCTGGATTGTCGCCCATTGGGAGGTGCCGAGCTCAACAAGCCCAAGGAAATTTTTGATCATGCATAAATCCGACTGATGAACGTGGAGGGTGGACAAGTAATTACTTATCGATTGCTCGTAATGATTCTTAATTGGGTGCATCGTAGTTGCATTGATGTGGAGTCAGGTGACGCACTTACGCCTCAAGAATCGGCCTGTCCGGGTGGCTTTCGTGAAATGTTGAGGGCCGATTTCTTGTCTTAGCCTATCCCGAGGGTATCCGCCATCAAATAATCACTTTACTACAATAGAATACTACCCGGTTTATCATTAATTATGTTACCACATATTGTTCCTGATTAAGCGCAACTAGTACCCCTCCGATCGAAAATGGTTGACACCGATTTGTCTAAATACGAATATATCTAGACATATATATTAGTGTGTAGATGCATCCGTAATTGTATAATCAGTTCAACCATTTCAGATCGGAGGGAGTACATGATACCCTCGGTAAGAGAGATTGAGAGACCTTAATTATGCCGGTAGCACTAGGAGAGCTAGTTTATGTTGGCATAACTATGTGCTTCGGAAACTTTATATCGGTGGTACTAGCTAGTTTCCTACGTTGTGTATTGAATATGCAAGAATGCGATTTTAGTAGCGTACTGGAATACCAACTTTAGCCGGCCTCTATGCCCTCAAAGATTTAGAATTGGGATCCTATATTACAATCATGTATTGCCCTGAAGAGAAAACGTAGAATATACGTGAGCAAGACATTGCTGGTCACACTGTTGCTATATACTACTGCATCTTGTAGGAGTATGGAAGTATTAGACACACTCTTCGCGGCGTATGGGTTGCACCCATACGCAACTTGCGTATGCATCTGCAGATCTGGCTAACCAGGAACGATTCTCGGGAATCTTTACGGATGGAAGACCCCAGCAAAGTCGCTCGCAGAAGTATTCATCCGATGGAAGAGTGGCGTAGTGTCCAGGAGTCGTCAATCAAAAAACAAAGGACTGAGAAAGAGCTGTGGAGGGCGCCAGACCAAGGGTGGACGAAGATCAATGCGGATGGCGCAACTCGCAAGGACTCAGAGGCTGGCTGTGGGGGCGTGGTCGCTAGAGACCATCATGGTCACTTCCTCGTGGGAGCATGCCATTTTTTCCCCTCATTACTGGACCCCGAGGACGCGGAACTCCGAGCTTGCCAGTTAGTTGTTTCGATGGCCAAAAGAATGAAGCTGAAGAAGGTGATTCTGGAGACAGTTAGTCAATCTGTCGTGGGAAAGCTGCTGAAGGAGGAGCGAGACATGTCGATGCATGGTCCAAGAATTGAAGCTGTCAAGGCTTCGTTGCGGGAACTAGATGAGTTCCAGGTTAGATGGGTTAGGCGTTCAGCTAATGGCGCTGCTCATGTGTTAGCTAAGGAAGGATGCGGCCTAGGAGTGAATAAGTATTGGGATGTCATGTATCCCGAGTGTATGGAGTATGTACTGAACCAGGACAGGTGTGGTGATTAATAAAGGCCCCAGCATTAAATCTCAAAAAAAAAAACTGAGACTAGCACAGGGAGAAGATTCTACAAAGCAAAAGTTAATGAGTACCCTTTCTGAGTTTCATGTATGTATGATTTTGTTAACCATCGACCATAATCCCTCTGTTGCACGGTGAGTGTAACTGATGAGCCTCATCTATAAAAGAGCATGGAAGATATCATTACATTACAAGCTCCGGTAAGTCTCTGACAGGTAAAATTGAAGTGCTGCGAGTCTATGAGTAATATGTGCAGATCACTACGAAATGTGCTGTGGAGTTCAGAGAGATTTGTTTCCTGAGAGGGGTGGTGGCCGCAGCTTATGCTCGCAGACTTCAAGGTGATCGGTTTCCTTTGCATCGCTTGCTACAGCGGGAGACTCCACTTGCCAGTTCGCCATTCGCCGTTTTTGTAACTTTTGTTGTTTGTACACTCCCCCATATTCCAGCGTGGGGATAAGCGGCAGAATGCTCCCTTTTCCATTACTTCTTCCTCGAAGAGATGGATCGCCGTAGGCGTTCCCTATCATTTGATCCTCTATCTGCAAGCTGGTGTCATCTCAGACCATCATGCTGCTGCATGATCTGCAGAGGATCACCATTGCTGAACACGGCATTACCCAAGGCACAGAACGTGCGGGAGTGTTTGTAGTACAAGCTCGATCACATGTTGTGTACAACAGCAGCGTATCGCAAACCAACTGCTGGCCCCGTCCGCTCATCTCATGCACCAATCATGAAATTTCATTTCAATCTTGGATCGTTTGGGAACGAGATCCTTACATGTCCCTCTGCTGCGTGAGGATGAGGGGAAGGGACTGGCATGATAGGATCCAGCGCGACGACAGATATTCCTGTAGCCTGAAGGGCCTAGCTAGGCGATAGATGCGTTGCGCGACTTGCAATATTGCCACGAATCTGTCGATCGGTGGTCGATTCTTTCGTACCCATGGCTCTCCGAGCAAGCAGATGATACTCGAACCCAACAGATTTTTTTTTTTTTTTGAGAATACTCGAACCCAACAGATGTGTGCAGATTTTTGTTGACAGAATGAGGATACATACCTGGAGACTGGAGTTGTGGGCCTGGAGACTGAGTTTTCTCAGAATCCGGAAGCTGAGAACTCCTATTTCACGTCCGTTGCAGACGCAACACCCAAGTACAGCCTGTGATTGGGCGGCCCAACAAGATAAGATCTTTTTCAATTTTTCTATATACTATTTTTTTCTTTTTTTTCTTTCTTTTTCCGCATTTTTTTACTTTTCTTCCATACTCCATGAGTTTTTTCCCCGTGGAGTATCTCTTATTCCATTTTTTACTTAATTTTTTCACTTTTAGTTTCCGGGGTGGCCTAGGAGGAGAGAGCCCTCCACGCGGGGCATGGACACATGCGAAAGGTTTTGTTATGTTTTTTCTTGGTTTTGGTCAGGTCTTTTCCCAATACAACTCGAATGCAAACAACTAAAAGCAAGACAATTAAAAGTAATGAAAATCACTAATGCTACGACGCAAAGAGACATAAAACACAGTGCAACTTAAAAATACACACAATGGAACCTAGAAAAGCAGTGCAAATCACGCACTCAGCCCATGGAAAAACCGCAAAAGACATGACATCTAAACGCAATGAATTATTTATGAGAGATGACCTCCCACTCTATAAGAGATCTTGTAATGAATGATTTGAACTCCCGTGCATCACACTGATCTATAAAGTTCCATGTTCTAAAAAAATAAAAATAATAAAAACGCAGTGCAACCGAACACAATGCAGAGCCGGCCTCCAAACGAAATGCACTCAAAGGAAGTGCTGACATGCACTTAGGACGTACGAAAGCTCCGCTTGGAAATGGGAGAGTTCGTTCGAAAGGTGCTTGATCAGATGCCCGACAGCGTGTTTGTGGTTAGACACACATGATTTCCAACTTCTCCTTGTGTATGGTGTTGCCTTAGTTGTGGATTTGTCGTCGCATTAGAATCATTTAGTTTTCGGTGTATGCACCGTAACTGTACTAAACAATGAGTTACCGTCCATTTGAAAATATAAATGGCCTGGGTCTGGCAGACACAATGTGGAAGCGGTACAAAAAATGAAACGCAGACGGTTCCAAATCCCGCTGTAACGCGGACGCGGATAGGAACGAGAAACACAGTGCCCGTGAAATTCCGGACGGTCTGCATACCTGGAAGCGGTTTGTAAAATGAACCGCTTGCCGGGAGGGAGACTTTTATTAGTCACGACCACGCCTGCGCACTTCCAGATCGTCCATGAAAATCCGGATGAACCGGACCTCGGAAGCGGTCATAGGCACTGGCCGCCTCTGCCGCCTGAGACGGCTCAAAAAATTGACAACCTCGGGTAGCAGAGTCGGGTCATTTTAAAAACCGTCTGAGGGGTTAGTTTCCTAATCGGATGGGAAAACCGGCTCCTCGCAGCTGGACTATCCTCAACTGTTGCTCCGAGTCGGATGGAAAAACCGGCTAAAGTCCATGGCCGAGATCCGACTTTAATGCTCGGTTCTATAGTAGTGATTGTACGCTTTGTACATGTATTTGTAATACTGTACATCATATATATATATATTTGAAATCAGCCTCACCCCTAGAGGTGTCGAGCCAGTTCCCCCAAACCCTAAGTTTATGTTGATGATATTATTCTGGTCAGCTCCTCGGACATTGCTACATATCGTCTCATTACAGCTCTGGGTCTGATTTTGCTGTTAAGGACTTGGGCAAGCTTCACTATTTCCTTGGTCTGGAGGTTACTTATCCTGATGGTGGTCTTTCTCTCTCTCAGAAGAAGTACTCCATGGATCTGCTACGTCATGCAGGAATGCTCAAGTGCAAGATAGCCACCACAACTATGTCTGCCACTCATCCGATTTCTGCTGTTGATGGATTTCTCATGTATGCTGCTGATGCCACTGAGTACCGCAGCATTGTTGGAGGTCTTCAGTATCTCCCTATCACCCGGCCTGATCTTTCCTTTGCAGTAAACCCCGTGCGTCAGTATCTTCATGCACCACGGGATACTCATTAATGTCAAGCGCATCCTGCGCTATGTACGCCACACTGCAGCCTATGGTCTGCATATTCGGCTAGCACCGTCCGCTCAGCTTTCTGTGTTTTCTGATGCTGATTGGGCTGGCAATCCTGATGATCGGTGATTCATGTGGGGGGCGTATGCAGTGTTCTTTGGTCCCAACTTGCTCGCCTAGAGTGCCCGCAAACAAGCGACAGTGTCCCACATTAGCACTGAAGCTGAATATAAGGTTGTGGCCTATGTCATAGCGGAGCTCATTTGGTACAGTCTTTACTCCGCGAGTTGGGAGTCTCTCATGATCAGTCTCATGTCTTTTGGTGTGACAACATCGGTGCTACATACCTATCATCGAATCCGGTATTTCATGCCTGAACGAAACACATCCAAGTTGATTATCATTTTGTGAGGGAACGTGTTGCACATAAGCTTCTTCAAATCAAGTTCATTTCTTCCAAAGATCAAATTGCTGACATTTTCACGAAGCCATTGTCACTACCTCTCTTTGAAGGTTGCAGACGCAATCTTAGCTTACTGATTACTTCAGGGTACAGTTAAGATTGAGGGAGGGTGTTAGACTTTGTATTTAGCTTCTGTGTATTGTACGCTTTTTACATGTATTGGTAGTCATGTACATCATATATATATGAGATGAGCCGCACCCCTAGAGGTGTCGAGCCAGTTCCCCTAAACCCTAAGTTTAATAGGGTGGGTGCAAGCTTCACACCGTTCTAGCCTAAACGAAGCAGATTGCCTTGCAGGGAGAAAGGACCACATGTACACAATACAGGCGCCATCAGTTTTAAGAGCGCCTCTGGCAAAATTATTACTCGCCACATAGAAGACAAAACCTTGTTCTGTCATACCAAGGTTAATTTGGCAATTGGCACTGCAATCAGATTTCATTATTTTTCATCATGGCGTCAGCTAAATGTGGCAAGGATGACGAGAAAAGAAGGTAAATGCCAAGCCTTTTCATGCAGTAGACATGTTTTATCTTAAGGACAATAGTACCCGAACGTCTTGGAGGCGGCAAAGTAACTTGATGATATGGTGGTATATGTTTCATGGGATACTTGTGTGCATCGACTCACCGTGAAGCACCCGAACGAGCTTGAAGTCGTCGTTTGACGACCAGCCTATCAATTGCGCTCTGCAGTGCAAGGCCACAACAAGAAATGTGTTGATATATGATCTTTTGATAGTGATCGTCAAAAAATTGATCAAAAGTGTATGATGTTTTAGCATCAGATTGTCATAAGCCGTTCACAGGGGGAAAACCTTGCAAAATTACGACAATTTGGGTCACGAAAGTCATAATTTTATAAGGTGAAATCGGCATAACCTTCGCTGGGCGGTGTGGCCTTATTTTTAGTTGATTACAACCAATTAAAATCGTCATAAAGTGCTGAATGTGTATGCATTGATATGACTGGGCGGCCACATCATCAATGTTGCCTACGTGTTGTGCCACATCATCAACTTCGCATATGTGTCATATCCAGTTGTCATTTTCACTTATGTGTCACTTCTATCAGTTGACTTGTTGACTAAACTTGGGACCCTCACCGGACCTGCCCGGCCACATCAATGTCGCTTACGTGTCGTGTCTACTCAAACGGCCACATCATCAACTTCGCCTATGTGTCATATCTAGTTGTCATTTTCGCTTATGTGTCACTTCTATCAGTTGAGTTGTTGACTAAACTGACCGGTGGGACCGGTCGGCAGCGTGTCGCCGAGGAAGGTAGGGCGACATGTTCACATGGTCATGATGAACGTCGGCGACAGCGACACGGCAAGTGTGTCCCTGTCGTGCGAACAGTAGGAGGGAGAGTTTAGGGTTACAGATGGTGCATGGTGTCATACATGCTCATTGATCCATATATGGAATCCTAGCTAGTCTTTATCGGCTAGCTTTGTGGCAGCCTACTTAGTATCGAACTAGATTAGCTTTGTGGCAGCTTACTTAGGCACGGACTAGATTAACTTTAGAACTACAAAAATACCCTGCAGCGGAATCCCTTTACGAACTATATTGTGTAAATAAAAGGGTATAAGAGGTGTGATACATTATGTTGTCTAAAAAATGTAAAATTGAATTGGACATAGTTGAGATACTAAATTTAATAGATATGATCAGATGAGTGTGTATTATAAATTATTAATGTAACCAATTGGACGGTTTAAAAAATGGATAATGTGTAGATTGCATGTGGTGACTAATAAATATTAATGGAAATGACATGTACAATTGATTGGCTAAGTGAATTAAGAATGTGAATATGTTGCATGTTGAGATAGAAAAATCATTAATACATGTTAGTGAGGTTTTTGCTTTACAAGAGATGTACTCCCTCCGTTCACAAAAGGATGTCTCAACTAACTCCAAATTTAGATGTATGTAGACACAATTTAGTGTGTAGATACATCCAAATTTGAAGTTAGTTAAGACATCCTTTTGTGAACAGAGGGAGTAGATAGGAAAAACATTGCATCAAGATCTGACGGGATGGCTTCACATAAAATAATTTGAATTCGTGCAAGAATGTGAAAATGATATTTCTTTGAAAATCATTTAAACCAAGTAGCTCTATAAACACAACCTTGGGAGTTGGGATAGTACACAATGTTATCAGGTCATCAAAAGAATGTTCTAGGTTTTGCTTGGCTCTAAAACGATTTTGACATGATCCGACTTTGCTAAATCCTACATCCAAACAATACCCAAAAGCAACAGAATCTGCATACATTATGCACACGGATCACTGAAACCAGATTACCTCCAATCTGGTCCCCCGCTGTGCCTGACAAGTTTTCCATACATAGAGCACAATTATGGAGCCCAAATGGTCTAGCTACCAAATCCGGTGACAGACGCGTGAGAAACCTCACGAGGAGTCAAGACAAACCGCAGCTCATCCCGCGGTCCCGCGAGAGGGGCTTTCACAGTTCTCCAACTCCCCCTCTCTGCATCGCATGCGATCTCTTCTGATTTGGACGCGCTCCCAGCACGATCTCGTCCTGATCTCGCAGCGCTTTCAGCGCCCCCGTTTAGGGGCATCCATCTCGGATTGGCAACGGGCTCGCCCCCTTTCTGCCCCCTCTTTTAGGTCGCCTCAACCACCTCCAGATCATGCAGTGTTCAGACTTCAGAAGTTCAGAGGATCGTCCTAGGATTCACCTCATTCACCGTGTACGTGTGAGCGACCTAACCTTATATGCAGATTGCAGCTTGTGCCCAGCTCGTGTGAAATTGCAGCAATCTCCGCGTGTCAGTGTGTGTGATTGATGCATGCATGCTTCTTTGAGCAAGCTAAGCTAGGTCCAGAATGCATGATCCTATGGATAGATTAGGTCGTTTTCATGGAAGAAAATACGGTTTATCAATCGAGAATCATGTCGGATTATTAGAGTATATACAAATATGACGAGTGGATGCGATGTCACTGTCCATGTATAACTCACACAAATTATTGAGTGCCAAGATTAGCCGAGTCTGCACATGTATGCCCAATTAACGGCAGAGGCTCCAGAGCAGGAGCAATGATAGCCGGCCGGCCGCAGATCCGCTGCACTGGGAAAATCTTGCTACTACATGCATGAACGGTGCAACGGCAATGCATGCCCTTGGCCAGTTGAACTGAAGATGCATGGTGTAAGAGCTATGAACCTGAAATATCCAGCTGTGTGCAACAGCAAAGGTTAAATTCAGTGGAGAGGAAAGTGTAGCTCCGTCTTTCGGGCATGGCATTCTCGAATCTCCCATGTCACCGCATATCTAACAACCATATAGTATTTCTCGAGTCCACCTCAGGAGGGACCCCAGATAATGGAGATCGAGATGAATTTTTCTTCAAGGCTACCTTGCGCGCGTTCAAAATGTATATTTCGCCGGTGGGCAGCTAGAGGTGGGGGGAGATTTAGGCGGGTGGATACTTGGATGAGTCATGGTACATAGGACCACTCGAAAATCTTTGGAGCTTCGAGAAAGATTCACCCAGATCGGATGACTCCATCCGCGATCCACAGCTAGCTACTGCCTCCATGGCTCCATCGCATGGCACACATGCGTGAATGCGTGGAGCGGTTTTTGGTCACGCAGGACGGCCATCTTTCGCGCCTGTCGGCTGTCACCTTGCCCATCGACCGGCCGGCCTCATCAGCATCGCCGGTGCGTGCACGCCCTACCAATGCCTTCCGCTTTCAGCTTGCCCGGATCGTGGATCTCGCGTCGCTGCCGCACAGATACACTGCTGCTTCTGAGGTTTTTTGATCTAGTAGTTGCTTCAGGTCTACACAAGGATCTCGATGCTCAGGATCGCGGGAAACCGGGTGTTTCCTTCTTCAAGTCCTTCATAATTTCACAACCAATAGCCCTTTTTAGGAAATTATCTCCAATAAGTATGTTGCCAACAAGTCTATTGTGCAACATTTTGCGTTTCTCGATTCTAGCGGCCACAGCCATTATTTCTACTGTAAGTCTGTAACAGACGTTCTAGGTAGTATATTAACATGGCAAGCCAGAGAAACTTGGTCCCTCGACTTTCGGAATGAATAATCGGCACCATAGACTTGCAGTTGAGAGCAGATATATGGTCAAAAATATGACTCATCCTTGTATCATGCTGATTAAGCGTCTCTTCTTTTGCATTTATATCATGGGTTCTATTTTCTTGCAATCTTGGGACAATATCCCTTGTCCTCCCCTTCTACTCCCTCTGTTCATAACTATATTGTCTTCTGGGTTTAGTCAAAGTTAAACTTTCTAAATTTTGATCAAAAACATATGAAAAATGTCAACCTTTGTTGTCAATGTGGAACATTTTGTGACAAATTCACATTCGAACACAGACATTTTAAAGCAGCACACAAACACATCTCAACTATATTGTACTCATTATGATAGTTGTATAAAAGTACACACCTAATAGCAGCACACAAACACACAAAATAATTATACCAATGCTCACGGGAACATTTAACAGAGCTATTTATGTTCCTATCTACCGCTTCTTGCGCACAACAATAATAGGTTCAGTTCCAGTCGATGAAATTACTATGTTTTTCCTGCTCCATGCCAAACCGGCAACTGCATCATGCTTATATTTTCCAGCTCTGAAGCTTCCACTTTGACACCATAAGTAATCAACATCTCAACATAATATTCAATCCAAAAACACAATCGCAACTCTCAGATACTTTTGGCCCCTCCACTTTCATATAGAAAATCGAATTCATAACCAAATGGGCATAACAGAGAATATAAATATATCAAAAATTGGATGAATCATAAAAATTACCTTGTGATCATTTGGACACTTGAAGTAGATCCAGCCTAGATTAAGACCTCAACCCGACATTCGACAAGCCGCATTTCTCCAGCGGCAGCTGATGCACTTGACAAGTGACAGAGCTGACCCGACGCCACCGAGCCAGGAGGAAGACGCCATCGATCCTCCCGACAAGCTCATGCTCTTGGACATGTCAAACACGAGTGGGGAGCGGAAACAGATTTGAGCAGAAAAATAAGGATGAGCCGCCAGTTTCTTATAATATTCAAGGTAGGTAAAATGTATCCTTCAGAAAAGGAAATGTATATTCCCAATCTCCATATTCAGTGCCAACAGTTTTCCCTTAATGCATGACGCCATTGAGTCAAGCATCGCACACGGTCATTCACAAATGTCCGTTCCCAAATATGACAAACGATCCTTAAAACCGTTTGTTGCGATGAATGCCTAGTCACGGGCCGCCTGACTAGACAGGCCACATTTGGCGCACGCAATTTTTTTAAACCGTGGTTCTATCATTGCCATTGCCATAGGGGGTGCCTTAGTATTTTTATGCAATAATAGTGTTAAACTTTCACTTCGTTGTAGATGCAATTCTGTCATATAATATTGTTAGATAGGTTGATTATAGTTAATTTGTTTTGCCTGGCTCATGATTAGAGAAGACGTTGTCCTACAAGGCGATCTTGAAAGAACACACCTATATAAACCACACCACTGGTCACAATGTCTGAGATTTGGGTGGACCTCCAGTAAGCTAATGAAAGGTCGAGGAGTATATATGACTTATATGATCCACCCCGCGGGGTAGCCTCGACAGCCTAGTACCGGTAACGATAGAGAAAAACTTGACACATAAGACCGGCAATTCAAGGTATAGTCCAATGTTCAGGCGTAGTTAAGCACAACTCCTTGTCTATGTGGAAGTTCAACTTAACAGTCTCCACTGAACTTATACTAAACAGTGATATGAAACAAGAGTGCAAAATGATATGCCTCCAAAATTTGGCAGGGGTTGTTGAATTTTAAACCTTTGGTCCATTTAGCCTAACAAATCTTGACATCTCAAATGCTCATTCAGCTTGGTTGCATGCTATGTACACAAAGTGGGAGTGCCACTAAATTTAGTCTCATGTAGCTAGTGGGGAGAGAGTTGGATCGGAGCGTTTATTAAGGGAGTTCTTCTATTCTAACTAAGTGAGTCAGAATAGGAGCAGTTCACGCGCACTCCTCCTCCGCCGCCCATCACGCCATGACACGCATCGTACGCACGTCGCGTTTCGTAAATTGAGTTCGAGTTAGAACTCGTCTTGGTGGAAAATTATTTTTTTGCATGGTGCATCAACTATGTGTTTACGTGTCAACATGCATGTGCCAGTCAACATGCATGTGCCAGCTTGAGACATGCTCTGTTTCTTCCACCGTGTGGCGTTTGTGTTCTCTGCCTCTCCAGGCATAGAGAATGGAACAGACAGATCAAAGAACCGCTAAAGTATCAAAACAAAATTTTGTATGCAAAGTTTGTGTCTGGAGAAGGTAAAATCTTATCGTTCTCCAGATAACCACTAAAAATAAACATGAACATGCCAGTAAGTTTCTTTTGTGCATGTTTGGTGTGTGCCAAATCGCCATTCGCCAACAATGACATTGGCTGCAGTGGTTACGTGCTGCAGTGGTTCAGTTTTGAAGAACTCTATCTCTGACGCCTCACTGAGAGCGCGCTTGTCGCTCCTACTATCGGGGCTCCTGCAACCTCGGAAGAAGGAGAGGGAGTGAGAGCAGGTAGGCTTGCGTGTGTGTGTCATGCGAGTCGAGAGAATAGGGAGCAAAGTGGAGCGAGGATTCGGGCGGCAAATTAGCAGGCGAACCAAAGAAACAACAAGATACGATCCCATCATCTCCCTCCCCGCCCCTCACTCTCTCTCTGTAGATCTCCCGCTCCGAGTCTCCCGGGCCTGGCACCACTCGCCACTCGCTCCCACACTCTTCTCGGCTCCCGCGCACCTATATATACCCCGCTCGTCGCGCCTCCATCCCACACACAGCCGCAGGTTTTCTTGATCCGGTAGCTAGGCTGCACGGACCGTGCTGCGGCCCCGCCGCGTTTGCGTTAGTTCCTTCCTACTCCACCCCCTTGCCGCACCGCCACCCACGAGCCTCCCCACCGATCTCGTTTTTTTTTTTGCATCCTCCTCGCCGCTGCATTTCTCTTCCGGCCGGTCATGTCTTCGTGATGCCGGAGACGCCAAGAACCGCGCGCCTCGCCGCTCATTCCTTGGTTCCCTCTCGCGCTCCGTGAGGCGCCGAGGCGCGCGCGCGCCGGCGTGAAGAACGTGACCCAGGCTCGATCTCATGTTCGGTTGATTTAGCGCGACAAGCGCAACGCGGAGACAATGGTACAGGAACACGCCAACAACCACCACCACCTGCAGCAGCAGCTGGCCAAGTACGGCGCTGGCGGCAACGGCAGCGGCAACGGCGCGGCCACCGGCGTGGCGCGGGCGTCAAGGAAGAACAAGCCCAAGAAGATCCCGCAGCGCGGCCTCGGCGTGGCGCAGCTCGAGAAGCTCCGCCTCGAGGAGCAGAAGAAGATGGGAGGAGGAACGGCCACGGCCACCGCCACGCCGTCGTCGCACGCGCTCAACGGAGGCGGCCTCTGCCAACTCCCCACGCTGCACCACCATCCGCCGCCGGCGCCCCCACTGAGCACTCTGTCGAGGCCGGCCGCGGACGGCGGCGCGCACTGCAGCTTCCCGCCGGTGCTCTGGAGCCGTGTGGATCCCACGAAACACCCGTACAAGAGAAACCTGTGTCCTCAACCTCCACTCCCAATGGTACGTGTTGTGTTCCTACCCTCAAAATGTCACCGTGCACGGCCACGGCACGGCCACGGCCTACCTTCATATGCAGAGCCATGTGTAAAAGTTCACTCAAAAATATGCAAATCTTTGGCTGATCAGGTGAGCACGGGCCTGTCTCTGACGGCGCCGTCGAGCCACCCAACGGAGCCCCCTTCAAACCAAATGTACAGCAGCAGCAGCAGCAGCAGAGCAGCCCCGCGGCACCGGCACCGGCGCCGACCGAGGACGAGAGCAGGGTACGTCTCACAGTGCCCCACCTCAACCTCTTGCTTCTGATGGATGGTCACTCAAAGTGGATTTGGGTAGAGTTTAGGAGACGGCCGGCGTGGACAGGTCATGGCCCTTCATGTTCGAGGGGATGACCGCCTTCAGGACGACGAGCAAAGCCCTCCCTCCTCCTCCTCCGGTGCCGCCTTTCACCGTCAGGACGGCCAGCGATGCTGGGTCGACTGATGTTAGTCCTGACCTGAGTAGATACGAGTTCAGAGCAGCTAATTATTTCAGGTAGATTTGCAAATTTAGCTCACTCATTTCAGTTGATAGGAGTTTCAATTCTGTATCAAGCAAAGTTAACTCATCGTAAACTGTTTCTTAGCTCTGCTTGCCCTCCATTTCTGGTCAAGTAATTCAACTGCATCATTATTTTCAGAATAGTACCTGTTCTTCTGTTCAGTAATATCACTACTCGGTGTAGGTAGCAGGAAAGATGGTGGAAAACATGCCACATTCATCCCTATCCTTTACCCCAGCATCACAAACATTTACAATTTCCATATTTCCTGTTGAAATTCACTATGCATGTTCTCTCTGCTTTTCTTCAGCATGAGTTTTCTCTGACCCAACACAGTACCGAGAAAAGCTAAGAAACCAATGTGTAACCATCTGCTTACCATGTTTGTCCTGACGAACAGTACAAAATTTTCTGCTGAATTTATCTGATTTTTCACATCCAGCAATGTAAGCGCGTACCCAAATTACCCAGAGTGGACATCAGAGTTGGCTTACTGTAAGGATGCCGGCCGTGGCAGAGACGCTGCCTTGCTCACCTTGAGCTCGCGGCCTCCACACCTCATCAAGCAGCCTCACGTGGCGGCATCAATGCACAGCCCGGAGTACAGAGACTTCAGTGCCAGCGCAATGCAATCCCAGGCAAGAGTTGTACCATGATCTTGTGAACCTGGTAAAATGTCTGAACTTTGGGTGTGAAAATGTGGTGGCTTAACTGACGAAAAAGTTTGATCAGCAGGGGAGCGCTTCAGCACCGTCGTCGTCGTCGCAGCCATTCTACACCTTCCTCCCGGTCGGCCCGTTCGCCGCGAGAGAGCCCCGAGCGAGTGCAAGACCGACGTGTCGGAAGGCGGTGTCGACTTGGAGCTGAAGCTATGGAAGGGCTGAAGGATCGGTCACACTTCCTCTGTGTTGCTTTCTGATAAACTTTGGGACCAAATCCCTAGTGAACAATGTCGAGTTGTGAGAGGGGAAATGTTGAGAGATGTGTTCCAAGTAGTAAGACCAGATGTAAAACAAGAGCTGCTATTTAGAAGATGTTTTCACTGCCAATAAACCTTTTGGTGATGGTTGTTTTCTTAGCTACTACTCCCTCCGTTTCTAAATGTAAGATGTTTTAGATGTTATAAATGTTGTCTAGATACATATACAAATGAGTGAACATATACATGAAAAGTGTCTAGATACATTTGTGTACATGTGTATGTGGACAAAGTGTAAAACATCTTATATTTGAAACGGAGGGAGTATGTTCATTTCTGGCCAAGTGAGGCAGTGTGCCTGCTGGAAGCAGGAAGCTTTTGTGTATGGTGCAGGTAAGCTTGTGCTAAATGTAGTAGAAACTCAACAGAAGTGCCAGCTGGGTAGACGATGCAGTGCTGAACCAGCAGCGGTTTCAGTAAGGAAAGGAGAACATGTGCAAAGGATGCACCACAGTTACCTTATGGGGTCTCTTCTGTGCAGATCTATAGCAAGTGGCACAATGAGATGTCTTCAGACACACATGACAAAGGGCGTGCTAAGAAAGGTGCCTTAGGTAAAACAAATGTGACAGTACAACCGATTAATCTTCCTAAGAAGAAAAACTCTAGATTAGCTGTGATGCAATTTCAAGTGCAACAAAAGGATAAATATGTAGGTCTCAATATATCCACCATATTATGTTCATCTCTGCTTGAATGAATACCAGCACTGAAGAAAAAGAAAAAACAGCACACAGAAATGCTACACCCAGACGAGATTTTTAAGATAGATACAGAGATACACAATCCACACCGTGGTTACACAAACATAAGCATCTCAAAGTATTGACAGATAAATTACAATGAGTCAAAAATTACGACAGGATTAAACTGAAAAGGAAGACCGGGAGCATGAGCCTATGACCACCCGAATTGGTAGTCGAGGACGTACACAACAACGAGCGACAGAGGGTACAGCATGTATGCCACTAGGCAGGTCCATAGCGGGAAATTGGTCCGGAAGCTTGTGAAGAGGCCCATGATGACACAGACGAGCAGAATGACGAGCACTTCCGATGAGAAGTCCCACGTCAGCTCCCTGAAGTAGATGAGTGCCAAGAACACGCCCAAGCACAGCGTGTTGTTCATGGTCGCACCGCCATATATCTGCAAACAAATATGTTGTTAGGTTTGCGGAAGTTGTTTAGTCCAGAACAGAGATACCAACAGTTTTAGAAGCTAAGAAGTTTGAGTATCCTGTGGCAGTGATGTACCTCGGAGAAAGTAAGTGAGCAGGTCCTTTGCTTCTTCCTGCTGGCGAAGATTATGGCAGACACGGCCTCGCTGGAGTTGGTTGCCAGTGGGAGGGCGATGAACGAGATAAAGAAAGAGGGTATGTGTGTGGCGTTAGAGAAGTTGTGGACAGCGTCGACGAGCGGGTCTGCAAATGCGGCACAAATGGCACTGCCCAGAAGCAGGAAACCCACAGCTTTGGCGATGTACAAGCCAGGGTTCTCCACACTCTCCACTGCCTCGTCAGATTTGTCAATCAACTGGTCATGATCCTCCCTTGTTCTCTGCAGAATTCGGACAATTGGATAAGTGTCCATGTCCCCCAAGTGTAGGTTGTATTCTTTGCTTATCTGAATCATGTTTCTGTTCACAAGGATCGAGACTAAAAACTTACCGTGTGGTAGTCATTGACAAACTTATCGGAGTAGGCACCACTAGCCGGCACCTTGTGCTTGGCTTCGTTAAGCCATATTTTCATCCCCTCGATAAACTCAGACTCCTCCACGGTGTCATTGCCTGAAGTGTCGAAGTCGTCCATGATCTTGTCAACTGCATCCTGCTTATCAAAGTCAATCTCCTCAAAGTTGATCCCGATAATAAGCGCATGGAGCTCCGCTCGTGACAGGTTACGGTTCCCATCCATGTCAATCTTGTAGAACAACCTGCACGTAAGAATAGTCAAGGTTCATGTCATGCCCATGACTGTTGTGTTATTTGCATATCGTGCCAATAAGATGATTTAAGAGCCACACTTTCTTATGACATTCTCATTGGGTGTGCCATCATCGTTAAGCAGACGCCCCAGTGCTTGCATTTGGGCATGCTTTAAGATCCCAGAGATCACATGTTTGTGCTTTGCGTATGCGAGCTTCCTCTTCTGAATCCAAGGCTGGAAAACCTGATGCAAAATGTAGAATATAACACTGTCAAAATTTATTCATGTGGCACAGATTTGTCATTTTTGTCATCATTCTGTGAATATTTACCTGATACAGGCAGTAGCCGAGTACAAGTGAGAACGACGCAATTAGGGCCAGCAAGATGGCTAGGCGGTCCCCATGGTGAGTCTTCAACATTTTCGGGAACTGAGCAATGACAAAGGGGAGAACAGATATGGCCATAATTCGTGCGGCGTAGCTGGTTTGCACATCAGTTGTAATGCCAGAGCCTGCAAAAAGGTGCAAACATTGTTGAAAGATCAATAGTTGACCTGTTGGATTTTTGCTTTTCGAGATAAAAACTAACAAGTGTTCGACTGCAGAATTTACAAAATTAACCAATTATCAAAAATTCCTCAAACCACGGTAGCAACACCATATGTACATGCATGAGGACAGCTTACCAGTCAAACTGAAGCCCTTAGTGTTTGTTGAATCGATAGCAAGACCATTTGGCCCAACATCACACTTGCCTACAACAACACAAGTTCCCCAAAGCAGGGTAAGAAGAAAGACGGTCGAACCAGCAAGCAGCCCCATGCCAATGAGGACCTGACTTTGTGCTGTCTCTTTAGTCCCCGAGAGACCAGATACTGTTAATATGACAGACAGAACAAGCAGATTAGAATTATGTGTGAACATGTGCATGAACACAGTTTGCATAGAAATGAATATTCACAGAGCATGGAGACAATAAACATCACATAAAGGTATTAATGTCGGCAACCAAGACATTGACATGAGGACTAAGGTAATGCATCATGAACCTAGTGGTAAATGCGGGATGCTAATTTCAGAGAATATCATTTACACCTATCTTGTAAAGAAAACAGTGCAGCAAGAAGCATGTCCCCAGAACTTAATTCCAATTACAAACTAAAAATCTCAATCAGGATGTACAATCCAAGGGGGAAAAAAGTGGGAAATTAGATCTTCATAAAGTCAAAAAATAAACCGTGTGCCTTAAAACTCACAAAGACAAAAATCTGTGTTGTGAAAAACGGTATGCACTCATCAGGCAAATGGGTAATGCTAATAATACACCCGTCTATGTTATTTTTTATATAAATAATAATCTGTTTATCATTACTACTGCAATGTATGTACAAAACTTGATCATTTAGTTTTATCATTTATCTAGATGATACGATGTACACAGTCCCACAATATTATGAAACAAATAACTGCAAAATGTTGGCTGTTTAACTGACCAAGTAATATAACACCTTCTGCATACATTATAGTGATGATATATTTATATTTACCCACCAACAACGATACATTAACCAACCCACTAGCGATACGGTCTCCCTTTCCTAGAATACTTAAAATACTGTCCTCGAAGAATGATCATACAAAAACACGATCAAAGGCAATAAAACCAACAATAATAGACAGAAAACAGGCCGAACCCAGCAGACAGCAGCTATCCATTACGTGCAGCCCATAAAAGAGAGGTCAATTATGCAAAGAAGCTAACAACAAAAGAGCTAGAACTGAAAAGAGGGGAAAAGTCAAAAGCCCAGCGACCACAAACACGGTGGAACTAAACTAAAAGCTAACATTCCAAAGAAAGCAGAGCATAATTTGCAAACTCGCAGACTAAGGCATGGCCTAGTGGTGGGGAGGGGTTGATGCCTTCCCACCCACCCGAGTTCAAGTCCTCATGCTTGCAATTTCGGTGATGTTGCACCCTCCTCTATCAAAAATCACGTGGTTCTCCCACATTGAAATCTTTTTTTTTTTTTTTGCAAACTCCCCTTGTTTGAGGGTGTCTGTGGTTGGTTGGGGGGCTTGCCGCCTTGGGGCTTAAGGTAGGTTGATCATATACTAACTAATCGAAAGTTCTCCAAATAGACTTGGACCGGCTAATGCCCCAGTTTAAGCCATGCATGTACTGAAGAAAAGAGCAAGCTGATGAGATCAGCGAGAGAAACCGGGCTAATGCACGAGCCCAAGGTCTACCAAACGGGTCCTAAAGCCTAAGCTGTGATCAGAGATCAACAGATCAAACCAGAGGGTTCAGATCTGAAACAAACCAAGAACCGAAAAGCGCAGGCATAAACGGGGAATTGTTTTTTTTTTTACTCTTCATTTTGTTTTCAACAAGCATTATTTACTTTCCGGTAAGATACCACTTCTATCAAGGAAATCAGCTCACTATTTGCTTGAAGAGCAAATTATTCTCTCTACAAGAGAGAAGTAATTGCTTCTTATTTTCTCCACAAGAAAGAATTGCTTTCTGAAGTCCCAAGACTTGAACCAGGTGTGCAGGTAAGGTAATCGGAGAATTCAAGCAAGGAAGCTAAAGCGAACGTACCGAGCACAAGGAGCGCGTCAGGGAGAGCGCCGAGGATGGGGAGGAGGAGGCCGCCGACGAGTCCGGGGCCCATGATCTCGAGCAGCAGCTCACTGCCGGCCGACAGGAAGGTGGCCGCCTTGAACATGAGGAAGCCGTAGGTGAGCACCAGGAACATGTTCCCGAACACGGTGGTGGTGCAGGGTAGGAAGCCGTACGACTGCTCGCACTCCCCGGCCTCAGCGGTGGCCGGCGAGGACGAGTTGAGGCGGATCACGGCGGACAAGGGGGACACGATGATGGAGGAGGACGGGGTGGCGGGCGTGCCGTCGGAGATGAGGCGGCCATAGGCGGCGACGGCGAGGAGGGAGACGAGGAAGGGGACGAGCGGGAAGGGGCGGCGCTGCCGGCGAATCGCCATTGCGGCAGAGGTGGGACTGGGAGGGCGTCGTGCGGTAGTTGTGGGAAGTGGGGGTGCCGCATTATATGCTGCGATCTGAGATATTTCACGCGTATTTTTCTTGCCTTGTATAAAGCTTTCCATTTAATATTTTCCTTTTCGGGGTCCATGGCGGGAAGAGAAGGGACTGCTCGGGTCGGGAAGAGGCGGATCCTTCCAAGTTCCAAGAATCGACGGTGATATGGTAACTAAGCAAGCTAAAAGTAAATATTTTTTCCTTACTACTCCCTCCGTTTCACAATGTAAGATGTTTCAGTTGTTACATGCATGTCTAGATTCATACTAAAAAGAATAGACACATACACTTAAACATGTCTAGATACATGTGTGTACATGTGCATGTGGAAAAAGACTAAAACATCTTACATTGTGGAACGGAGGGATTACTATAGTAGCGTGCAGTGAGCTATCGTTACTTTCCTTGCACGGTTGACCACGAAAGATCGATTTTCTTTAGAACAGTGCAAGTTTGCAACATAAACACAAGAACTCCATTACACACAAATCAGGTACCATGTATGTTCAATCACAAAAAAAACTATATTCCCCTACGGAAAAAGAACATTTTTTGGTATGCATCTTCCATGGTACTATTTTTCCATATGAACTTCAAAGAAGTCCTAGTACTTCGAGAGCTCAAGCCGCCAAAGCACGGCACATGAGCTCTCCGACCAACATTGTCGCTGCCCTACGCATTGGCCATGGCGGCAACATGACATGTCTGAAGGGTGGAAGAGAATATGGGGGTGGCCTGACTCCATACATCGGGCTCGAAAAAGGAATGTGTGAAAGGGGTGAGGTCAACGTGACGGCGTCGGGACAGGAGATGTGTGACGACATCAGTCGTGAAGCCCGTGCAACCGTGCCTTGGCTCGCGGTGATGAGCTAGATCGAGAGTTGCTCGGTCTCTATATCCAGGGGCTTCACGTTGGGCAACTGACTTGGTTGATGAGTGGGCAGCGACACGTGTGTCAATGTAGAATGTGGTTGATGTTCAGACTGACCGTCTAGGCTCGGGCTCAGGTTGGAGGTAGGAGAGGTGGTGCCATGTGGAAATATTTTCTAGATGGTGGGCGGAGTTGGTAACGACAGCACTCGAGGGCACTGCTTGGAGCCGTCACCAGGGCGATGTTCTCCTTTGGTCCATCTGGAACATTTCCAGGTGAAACCATTGATCCACAAATTGAGAGAAGACAAGACTTTTGCATAACTTATTTCTTGGGGGCAATGTATTTCAAGCGGGAACCAGTGGGAGAGGTAAGTGTTTGATGATGGTATGGTTGATGCCCTCTTTTGCATTGAGTGTGTGTGTGTGGGGGGGGGGGGAATGGAAGCTCCTTGCGGAATCAAAGTTGCAACATCGTTCGATGGAGTGCAGATGATAGTTTGGCTTGTACTGATGTGAATATTTCATACAGTTGTTGAGGTATAGTGTCCTCAATGGTCGTATGCAATGCGTTCGGACTCGCTGGATCAAGGGTAATGGGTGGTGATGATTACTCTTCTAGGCAATCTTTTTTGGCTAGGTCAGGCAATGTTTCCCTAGTGTTGCATTTCATATTCCACGATGAACGTTTTGGAGTGTTAATTTATCTCGATTTCTTCCTTTTTTCAATTAACGAGTAACCTATCTTCTTTTTAATTAATGAAAATGGTTATCTTTCCCCGTTTAAGCAAAAAGGAGTCATCCAGAGATATTCCTCCCTAGGAGAACTTTCAAAAGAACTATGTTGCATGAAAGGTTTAATGTTTTACTAATATTGTTAATCCACAACTAACTCAGAAATATTGTGTGGTAGTTACTTTAAACAACTAGAGATTCTTAATCCCATTTGTATAACACAGCTATACCTCTTCTTCTTCTCCTTGGTATCCACCCATCCGACTTGAGGATTTTGTTGTGTCGTGATGCATGGACACCGGGGATAATCGATACCCCCTTTTAGTTGGTTCGGCACGGGGCGTGGAGGAGGCTAAGATCGGTGGATTCCGAGAAAGGTTGAGATCGTCCTAGTCGAGCAACTCCGAAGAACAAAACAGAGGCTAAAAGTTGTACTCCTGCATGTCTGGATTGAAGAGTTCATCATGGTGTGGCTACAAAGTGGTTCCGGGTATGACCCGGGGAGTGGTTGGCTGGAAGAGGAAGAAGAGCAGATCCTGCCCCGAGAAGATAACCTCTTTCTTCCTCTACCTTAGCAATGGCTAGATCTACTCTGGCTTGGAGCTAGTATCAATCGTTTTTCTTCTCTCGGTGGTCTTGGTCCTGCCTTTATAGGCTAGGGGTTACCACATGCGGTCACACGAGAGGCATGCTTTGGTTTCGACGGGAAGACCAAAAGGTGGAACTGGACGGCGGCAACACGTTGCTTCATCTCCACCTTATGTCCGTCTTGGGTTGGTAGGATCCCAAAAGCGCGCCTGGTTTTGGGAGAGACATGACTGGCAGACGGCAGGCGGGCCTGACATCCCCACCACGGTTGTCCCCTGGGTGACACCTTCTTCGGCGTGATCTTGCTTCTTTCCTTTCTTGGCGCCTAAGCCTTCCCTTGATCTTTTCCCTTCGCTGACGCTGGCGTGCTGATCTTCTGGAGGTACGGAGGAGGAGGTGGCATGGAATGAGTCAAAACAGCCTCCGGGATTGGTTCCTCGCGGGTCTTGGTCTTGGTACCTGGGTAGCATCCCCAAAGGGATTTTCGGGTGGAGTCCTTAGTCGTTTGGTCGTTGGTGTAGATCTTGTCGGGTCATCAGCCCACTGCCATGGTTACTCAGCTTGGTCTTGCCCATCTTCGAGGTGGACCCATTGGTGGTGGACCCACTTTGGCTGGAGTAGGGAAACCCCTATTCCACTAGCTGTTGCGACAAATATCTCGTTGTTCAACCTTTCGTATTCATTTTTTGTTTTGGAACTAGGCCATTCTATTTTTAAATTTTGTTCCATTTGTAGTGGTGTATTTTTAAGTATTTCTATGAACTAAATGATATAATTTGGGGAATTCAATACAAGTCACACTTTGATTGTCTTTTTTCTTTTTAAAAAAAGGCCCACAAGTGAACCCTTGCTTATCACATTTATTTCATGAAACAGAAGTACATGGCATCCAACAATATTTTAGTGGCGCCCTGTAAAAACTATGAAGACGTATAAATTAAAATGCAACCTTGAGCAGTATGGTTGGTAATGACACAACTATGTTATTTTTCAAGACTAGAGGTATTACTAATCATTTTTCTTTGTTTGATACAGACACCTAGCAAAGAAATACGACCAAATGGAACACGTACCTCCACCGGTATCAGTTTTATAAAAAAATGATGATAGGCTGGAGGACATATCGCTGGTTAGGTTTATGCACCTCCAACTAGTCACAATGGGGAGTATCATATACTAGTATCATGCATATGATACTAGTCTATGTTACTACCTCCACAATGGGTAGTAACATAATTGTGGTATCATACAATGCTACATTTATTACGTTGTAGACTCATATTGCATTGGAATCGTTATGTTACGGTATCTACCTATGATACTACTATCACCTCTCTCATCATTAATTGCAGTGACACATCAGTTTTTTTTGCCAACATGGCATGCATGATACCTATGATACCCCATTGTGGCTAGTCTAAACGATTTGACAGACAGTTCTTCAGGCTGTTAGACTAGTCACAATAGGAGTAACTTAGCTAGTAACATCACACATCTCAAGACCATTTTGCTTATGTGGCATGTAGTTAATGAGGAGAGAGGTGTTTGGAGTAACTTAGCTAGTTACCGTAACATCACACTTATCAAGACAAAATGAGTCTATAGTGCAATAAATAAGATCTTATATGACACCACACCACAATGATGTTACTCCCCACTGTGAAGATGGTAACATAGACTAGTAACATCACCATGTTACTACTCTATGTTACTTCCCATTGTGACTAGTCTTATGTTAACCATTAATTGCGATTACAAATTGCTTAATGAGTACAAGGTCGTGCCAACCACCAACGTACTCTTAACTGGTGCACATGTGTATCGAACGTGTATGTCAACACATAATATAGAGAACAAAAAATAATTTGCTCTTGCAAGTTGTGAGTGGACAGTTGTACAGGAACACAACAAGTGCCTCTTTGCCAGATCAACGTCTTATGTAAGCGTCGCATGTATTAAGCGGTAACCTATCCTTTTCCTCTCCTCGGGCGACTCGCGAGGCGGCGGCGGTCGGGTCCTCCCAATCTCCACTGGCCAGGACGCTGGTCATGGTCCCCTCTACCTCCGGTTGTCGCTCCGGCGGCGGTAGAAGGGAGGGGGAAGCGGCGCACGTTCTGGCCTATTAGTTAGGGTTAGGTTTTATGTCCTCTAGTGCGTCGTTGGGTGGTGGAAGCGGCGCACGGGAAAATAAATCTGTCTCAACTCTATTACCAAACCGGCGTTGTCCTTCATGGCGACATCTTGAGTTGGTGGCACTGTGTGCTTACCGATCTTTTAGGTCGGTGGTTTTAGGGTTCTTGGATGGTGTTAGCGAGGCGGTGGTGGCGACTTCATCAGATGAGTCTTTCCTCCTGCTCTGTCCCCATTGCTGCGGCGTTGTCTCCGGCGCCATGGTGGAACAGAGAGGATTTATCCAAGAGTTCGTGCAGACGATTGTTTGTGCTGGTGACAGATGGAAGATGGTGCACCGTACGTGTGCTGGGTTTGTGGTTGGAGGTTGACGGTTCTGGCTCCATACTCCGACGTCGTCGTGCGGGGTGCCGGTTTTGAAGTTCGATGGCGTGTCCGGGGTCGTGCTGCTCCGTCTGATTCTTTCAACGACAAGGTTTGTCCTATGACAAACTACTTTGCAGGTCCAAAAAGCTGCTGATCAGCGATGGAGTCGCGTCGAGGTCAGGTGAAGAGGTGATCTGTCTCGCTTCATTTTAATGGCTGCTACGGTGGTGCCGAAAGAGAGGGATAGACGTTGTTTGTCACATAGGGTTACCCTACCTTTGCAGATCTGTAAGATTGGTGTGTACGTGTTTTGTATCTTGTTCTTCATTTATCGGAAAATGAGAATAGTATTAACTTGCAAAAAAAAAACCAGATCAAACGTCTTATGTCGCCTGGGCAGGAGATCACACATGTTCAAATGCTTCCAAGTGACCAGATCTACCGGCTAACATAACATAGCAGCACCATCAGGGCACCTGCCGCTTCCATAAAACGACTAACGTTTTGTATTCTTTGACGTAAGTGAGGTCATAAGTTGTGCCATGGAACATGCATGCATGGGTGTGCATCCATCATATGCAGAGCCATGTGCATGATCTCCCTATTTTGCGCCTACAAATGCACGATACCTTGAATCATACATGTCGCATGTCATCCAAAGTCTAAACATTGAGAGGAGAGGTGAAACTGACTAACAATAACTGTTTCTTGTTATTTACCGTCCAGTTGTGCACCGTACCACACCATAACTGTTTCTTGTTTACACAAACAACACCAAAAAATTAAAATGGGTTTTCTGTATCCGCGCGCACCAAAAAATCACAAAATATAGTTTGTAAAATTAATATATTTTTTGTGGGGAATTTGTAAAATTAATATTGAGTAGCAAGTTAGTTAATTTAGAATGGAGAGAGTACATTTTTATCTACGTCTGCTGTCACATGGTGATGGTGTTTGAACAACAATTTTGAAGGAAAAAAATAAGTGGAAGTCAAAGCGTTGCTACTAGCCATGTGTACCACCGATATCGATTAATTTGTCAGCCAGCGTTGCATGTTCGAAAGGATTTTCCTCCGCATGAGCTGAGCCTGAGCTCCCGATGGTTTTGCAGCTCAAGCTGATAAGTGACAATCACGTATTTGTCACCAACCAGTCAGATCTGGATAAGCTCAAATTTAAATGAGCTTCTATAACGAACACCCATTTATTGCTACCTCCACACAGCGCAAATGGCAGGCTGGGGACACGCTTGTGGCTTTCCATCATCGCCAGGCCTTTATCTCCTTTAAACAAAACGAAGAGGAAGTCGTTATGAGTGCCGCCTTTTGTAGCCGGACTAAATCAAGCTCGTTTTTCTATAAAAAAATTTAAATGACATTTTAAAGTTTTCAAAAAAATCTAAAAACAATTCTAGATATAGCCAATGATGTATTCTATCAATAAGCAAAATTTTAACTCAAAGTACATTGTATTTTAGGGTGCGTAAAAAACCAAAAGTGAAAATAGTAAGCAATGAACAGTGCAACAATTTGAACCCTCCAAAAGTTGTCAGATTTGTCTATTTTGTGTGGCTCAAAATACAAGGTGTTTCGAGTTGATATTTTGCATGTTGATACAATACATCATTGTCAATATCTAGAAAAAATTCTGAAATTTTTTAAACTTCAAAAACATCATTTTTTATTTTTATTTAAAAAAAGCTAGCCCGAGCTACACTTAGCCTTTTCTAAGTCGTTATCACCTATCTACATCGTAGCGCGATCGTGGCTGACGCTAATCCATTTTTGACTGAGAGGCATTAGCGAGCACAGCTTAGGCAGATGTGAGCATAAAGAAAAAGGCTTTGCAATAAAGTAAGCCGTCACTCGGAGCTTTAGAAGAAAGGAAACGGCACATAAGATTATGATATACCATAGTCAAACATTGCTAACAAGCGTTGGAACCGCGGAATGCCCGCGTTTTTCCAGGGTGTTGTACCCCGTCTTAATTACATCGCCACCGTATCTCCAATATGTGCTACAAACTAATACTCCCTCCGTTTCAATTTAATTGACTTTCTATCCACCATATGTGAATGTATCTATACATGTAACATGTCTATATACATCCATATTTGATGGATATCAAGTCAATTAAATTGAAACGGAGAGAGTAGATAATAACTTTTTACTTTATCAGGGACAAAAAATGGTGTCCAACAGCAGCCTGATTTAAATTTCGACAAAAAAAATTAGTGCATGATGTAAAATTGGCTCAGGTGATGTAAATATACATCACCAGGGGTCGTGTCCTAAATTCCATGCAGCCGCGCGCGTGACTCTAACCACCAATCTGAAACTTCACGCGCGTAGCTGAAAGGCGGGTTCGCCACTGTCGCCGCCGCCGCCTCTCTGCCACTGATATCTAGCCCTCCCCGGACCTGCCACCACCCCGCACCATTGCTACGACCCTGCCGCTACTCAGTTGCCCTAATTTTCGCCGTCGTCGGCCAGTCTCTCCGCCGTTGCCCCTTTGTCGCCGTCATCGGACTCCACCTGGCCGTTCCACGTCTATGCAGCCACCCCGTCACCCTCCGATTTCTCGACGGCCGTTGGAGGCCTGATTGAGCCACCACGGTCTGGTCAGTGCAGACGCTGATTTTTGCAGAATGAAAATATACATCACTTGGACCAGTAGGGCAGGCGTTGGATCACTCGGGCCCTGTCTTAGGGCTGCTGTTGGAGATGGTCGCTTTTGGTGCCCTATAAATTACATTTTTTTTCTTGGTGATGTATATTTTACATCACTTTTTTTACTGCTATTTAAGGGCACCTTTTGGAGATGCTCTTAGTATTACATTTGTTTCAAAATATAAAATGTTTTGTAGGCTAAACTAGTCTACTCCCTCTGTTCCAAATTACCCTACGTTTTTGGTTTGGTCAAAATCAAACTTTTTAAACTTTGACAAAACATATAAAGAAAAATACCAACATCTATAATTCAAAATTGATATAATACGATTATATATGTTATGATGATTCCACTAATATTTATTTTGTATTATAAAAATTGACATTTTTTCTTATATACTTGGTCCAAATTTACAAACTTTGACTTTGACTAAACCCAGAACGCAGGGTAATTTGGGACAGAAGAAGTACAAAATAATTTATATTTTGAAACGGAGGTAGTACTTTAGTTTTTACGGTTCTACTCGTATCATGGCGCGGTAGTGGGCGATCGACCTACGCGGGCATGATTTGCGAATCAAGGGCTCCGACTAAATGCAAATTTTCCGAATACGAAAGCACAAGTGGGCGATGTCGATCACCCTCGGTTCGAAAACAACATACAACGGTCAGCTCCCACAGGATTAATAACCACCCGCTGCACAAACAAGATCTACTATTGTACTCCTCAGTCCTCACAACAAAGACAGATAGATACATGTTCTGTCGGCAGTGAATGGTAATTTTGGATTTTTGTCTCTTTTTTTGCTTGGAATTATGTCTTAATCACAAGTAACCTCTCTCTTTCGGGGCGGAAGATACTCAAGCTCGATTACCGATGGCACCCGCACCCATTGGATGTGGGTAGAGCTTAACCAAACCCACACCCGCGTCCTCGTATTTTAATCACACCCGTACCCACACCCACGTCTGGGTATAGATTTTGTACCATACCCATGCCCGTGTGGGTATTAAAAACCCGCGGGTACACCCACCAAACAAATCATTCATGCACAATATATAAGAAAACCATCGACAAGTATGCTCATTCATCCACTGATTCAGCAAACGACACATATATATATGAAACGAAAACAATAAAATAACACTATGATATGAAAATGAACAACAAAACAACTCATTCATCCACGCGAAGCTCGCCTCCGCCAGTGTTCATGGCGAGCGGCCGCCGGCGTGGCCGAGGAAACAATGTGGGCAGGCCTTCCTGGGAATTGTGAATCAGGCCGCGAAAGTTAAGTGACCGAGCGTATGGGAAACAAACGAGAATTAAGTAGCCGGTTAGTATTTTGAATTTTTTCCTCGGAATAACCATCTAAAACCACGGTTCTACATGTCAAAAACAAAAAATAGATGGGTATGCGGGTGTGCGGGTATGGGTACTACGTTATCATACCCGCACCCGCAATACCCGCTGGGTACACACTTTTAACCATGTGCTTACCCATGGGTAAGTTTTCTTTACCAAACTCTTACCCTAATGGGTAAATACCCACTGGGTATGCGGGTAATGGATACCCATTGCCATCGGTAAGCTCGATCAGCTGCTTCATTAACGCGTGTCCCCCGCGCGAATCCGACACCGCGTCCGCCTCGTGCTTGGCCCGCGAACCGCCCGCGGGTTGTACACGCCCAAGGGAAACGTGGCAAAAGTTAACGTCACCGGGGACGCCGTACGGTGCTCGCACGGACAGGCTACTGGTCCGATCGGCTCAAAGACTTTCCGAATGGTCCTAGGCACATCCTGCTTAAAAAGTACACCTACACAGCGTATCACCTTTCAGCAAATTTATGGTGTGGAAATTTAGCCGGCAGAGTCCTGCAATCCTGACGATTGTAAAAATTTAACTGGTCTGGCGCCCGTGGCATTCCCTCAATAATTTGCAAAAGCGTGGCACGCCTCTAAAAGGCAAACGATAGTAGATTCAAAATATAACCAAGGAAATAAGATGACTTGCCGGCAGGACAAAGTGGAGATCCAAATTCTAACTACGGTACACGCTACACAAGATAAGTTAGAATACCTGATCTCACTATTTTTCTAAAAAATAAAATATATATTTAAAAGTTTCCAAAAAATCTGAAAAAAAGTATGCATGTTCTCAATGATGTATCCTATAAGCGTGTAAAATCACAATGCCAAAATACTTTACATTTTGAGCTAAGTAAAAATGATGTACATATTTGAATATAGTAAAGAATGCATATATATAGTGTCTGATCTCCAATTTTTGTCATTTTTGTGTATCTCATAATAGAAAGTAAATCGCATTGTAATTTTGCATACATCATTGAAAGCATGCAGAATTATTTTCTGAGTTTTTAAACCTTTATAAATATATATTTGAATTTAAAAAAAATAGAGGGATCCCTATACCTCGGGAGCCAAAAACTTTCCGACCACTCTGCCACTATCTTGCTGAATGAGAGAGCGGAAAACCGCACAAGAGGCGAGAGCAAACCCCTATGGCTACTACATACGGCACTACGATGGTCGATGGCATCGGGTTTGAAGCAACTCTTGCACACCTTTCCGTTTTTGGCAGAAGGGTGGTTACCTTAGACCAGCACAGCACTACTGCGTTAGATACGATGCTGACAGTCCACTCCTTAGATTTTCAGGACCTACCATATCAAATCAAACTGTTCTTTGCGTTATACTCGAGACAAAGTGCTCTTGAACTGTCTGCCGGATCCTCCACTTGTCAAAAGAGTTTCTTCCCCTGTTGACTAGCTCGATGCTTTGCTTAATCCATTGTGACAAAGAATCTAGTAGTGGCTATGGTTCAGATGGACAAGTCGACACTTGGAACATAACAAGGATCGCTGAAAGATGCTGGCAACCAAAGCGGATGGTTCCATCTCCAGGGACGAACGGAACTGAACCCGATGAACTTTACCCGGCCATCTTGCCATAGACAAGCAGAGGTGCCGGCGGATTGGTCAGTATGCCAGCTGAATGACTACATCTTGATACTTCACTTGACCAGTAATGCTACGGATCAGATAATTGAATAACAACTAAGCCAACTGAAAATCATAAGCTCTTGCCCGTTTCAAAACAAAAAGTCTAATAAATTGCACTCAACAGTTAAACACTTACAAAAAGGAAATCGCCATGAATTGGCAGAGCGGTCAAGCGGCTCCTCTGACATAGCTGCCGTAGGTGACCAAAGCAGCCACAATACCCGACGATGCACCGCACCAACACCAACAGGTGAACTGAAGCCCTACTTATGAGCCTTAGAGTCCCTGCTTGTCGGTGAATGTTGAATGCTGAAGTCATCATGGTGTAACGTGAAGCCAACAAAGGTTTGGACTTGCCACTGCATTTTTCATCGGATCAAGAGCATGAAACTTTTGTTCAGATTAAGATTGCTTGCTTCATGTACAGAATGTTGCTAGCTGAAAAGTTTGAAGCTCCATTGAAAATTAAAACGGTCGTCTGTATCATGAAGATCTTTATTGTCTAATGAGGATAAATGGCAGTTAAATATGATTACAAATTAATCCTCCATTCTATGATGCATGAATCCGTACGTGATACATGGCTCTGTCGATGTGGCGCTTCTTCCATTATGTCCATCAAGGACACATTGATCACTACTGCTGCTCACACCCTCATCCTCCATCTCCTATGACTACCGTAGCACAAGCGGATTGGACCACTACTCAGCTCTTGCGAGCAATTGTTGCTTTACACGAGTTCAATTTTGTTATCACCACGTAAGCGTTTGGTACATCGGTTGCATCTCATGATGCAAGAGAAGGAATTGATGTGGCAAGACTATTTGGAATATGTGGGCCTACAACTTCAAGCCTGCGACATCAGTAAGGGTAACCTGCTGAATTAATTTGCAGATGATGGTCTGATGTACTATGAAGCATGAATCACCCGTAGTTTATCATGGTAATCGCGAGAGGTTAATTAAGTCTCCCTCGTCCATTGTTGGTCATTAATTTATCATACTCTAACTGATTACATTAGTTCTCACCCTTGCGTTTTTGCATGAATAGTTCTATATGTGCATGTCTCCTTGAAGGTTTTACTTGTTCACCACTAACGATCAGATCACGAAGAACACAAGATACGTAGATTGCACATATATAGCCAGGAAACATACGATATTACCTTACATGAAGAGCCCACTAAATTGGCTTAACTTGGAAAAATCTCTCGCAGTCGATCACAGCAAGTTCCACACAGAAAGGCCGGATGCATATCCGAGCAGCTAGCTAGCAGTTACCGAGTCTACATTATTCAGAGCGCGCGGAGGAAACAGCTAGCTAGAACAACAGACGCGCGCGTGCACAACACTAAACAACGGACGAACAGAAGAGCTAATGGATCGGCAGGAGCTAGTAGAAGCGGAGGTGGCCACGAACGAACTCGCCGACGGAGAGTGAGCCTAGCAGTTGGTGATGCAGAAGCACTTGCGCGTGAGGCCGCGCGTCTTGCAGTCGCCGTCCGGGAAGTTCTCGGTCCGGCAGACGCTGGCGCAGTTGGTGCTGCTGATGCACGCGCCCCTGAAGCTGTGGCTCTGGGACACGCAGGTCCGAGCCTCCGTCGCCCCCATCTCTGCAACAGCTCGGAAGCAACAAAAGTCAGACATCAAAAACCAAGCAAAATCAAATCATTTCACGCGAGCCAAAGAAAGAAGAGCTAGTCGGATAGCACAGCTTGGCAGGAAGAAGAAGCCCTGCCTGTGGCGGTGAGGAGGACGAGCAGGAGGAGGGCGGACGCGGCCATGCGACGAGAGAGCGCCATCAGCTGGTACCTTCTTCACCCGATCGAGACTGGAACTAACTGGATCAAACTAACCGAGCTCACTGCTGCTGCCACTGGGAAACTTTGTTATCTGGAATAGCTGGCTGCTACGTTGAGTTGCTGATGGTTAGTGGAGCGCGGGTGGGGGGTTTATATAGGCGGCCGGAGCCGAGGTGGTCAGGGGTGTGTGCTTAAAAATCTAGTACCTGCCTACTGGAACAGCATGCATTGCCCATCGCGCATGTGGCCGCAATAATTCCATTGCCCGAATGGCGTCTGGCCATCTCACGGGCCAATTTAACTCAAATGCCCATCTAGTGTCTGGCCATTTCGCATGCGGGCGGGGACGGCCACGGAGGCTGGCTTACAGAGAAAAGTCACGAGCCGACGAGCCGTGCTAATTTGCTAGTACGCGCAACCTTTCGCTCCCGTCAAATGTGTTGGCCCTTCTTCGTGAAACGCACGTAGGATCGACAAGTAGAAGTGGGCGTGATCTGATCGCATTGCCTTGTGAGTGTATTGCGTGATTGAATTGAATTGATGTTTCAGCATGGTGCCTGCTGACAAGTCCCCGTACGTTCTTTGCAACTGATACAATCACACGTCCTGGTCACTATGAACACTCTGTCCAAGACATACAGTACCGCTAAACCTTGAGCCATGTGCAGTACAAGACTATCTATACACACTGGACGAAGTAAGTGCGTCATGGGTCATGCTACTGCTAATGCTATTCGCTGTCTGAAAAGACCAAAAACTGAAGCTATGTGAAAATACAAGAGCATTTCATTTGCACATGATGCATCCTTCTACTCAGATCAAAACACTCTTGTAGTTTTGTTAACTTCTCAAAAAAATCCAGAATGTAACTCAGCTACTACTCGTCAAGTCTTCAAGTGATTAAAAGAAATCATCTGTGTGACTGTGTATATGTCTTCAGACACTAGAACCCTGCATCATTAAGGGGGCATTTGATATTGCATAGCAGGTGGCAAGGCCCAAGCTCCATTACTTTCAGTGCATCTACACCGAGATGTTGAATTTGGTGGGAATGGCTGAATGTCTTTGGCACAACAGGAGCCGCTTACTGATTGTTGTGACATACGTGATAACGAATATCCTGTTGTAAGACAGCAATGCCACATATAAGCAATTCAGCATAGATAGTATAGACTCAAAATATACTCGTATCACTAATACAATAGGATAAAACCATAAGTTCGAATCATACACAAACATGGTGGTTCCATTTAATTAAAAAAAATTGTGCCTCTAAGCAATGGAAGTTCTCTAAAAAGCATAAAGGAAAAGGAAACCAAAAGTAGAGTCCTATTACATCACATAAATGTGCCCCAAATAAGCACTTACTTTCTTTGCCCTCCAAACGTGCACCAAATGATTTGCATCAAAGCCGCTAGCATTTGACAGTAAAAGCAAGTAATACTGATATGTATACTGGCCCAGTTTAACTGATGGAAAAGGTAAAATCCCAGCCGACCTTAGTACACTAGCCAAAAGAGCAAAAGGTGACATATCTTAGTACACTTCACATTAATGTGACATAACATAAAGAACTTCACAAAATTGTTACAATGGATAGAAAAGAAAACACTGTTGAGTAAGAAATTACCACAAGAAAGTTAGTGTGGAGCTGGATTGGGTGTCCGGAACTGATAAAAATGTGGTGCAGCTTCAGTAAGCCATGATGGTTCAATGGCAATAACATTACGCATATAGTGCTTGTCAGTTGAAACAAGAGACTGGTATACGACCCACTTTGGATTAACCCTACAATGTCAGGGCAATGTCATGAAGTGCATAAGCAGCTATACCACAAAGACACCCAACGAAATGATGAATATAGAAAAAGAACATTAAACTCACCGAAAGAGCACGGAAGATGGATGAATGTAAACTTCTTGTGATGTCCTAATAGTTTTATACATTCCATTCTGGCCATATTCCTATGTAGCAGAGGAAGTCAGTAAGGTCACTGGCAACTTTAATGTCAACTGCATGCAGCTGATAGCTGGACTTACTGACGATAAATGTAGAAAAATGTGCAAGGCACGTCAACCGCAAAAAAGACAAATTTAGTTCATAAGTTATTAGAAGTGTGGCCATCCCAGGGCCTTTGTCCTCTATGTTTTTGTTGGGATTCTCATCAGTAACTTATCACTTTCAAGGGTCTAATAATTCATTAAAGACTGGCATGTTCTTTTCGAATGTGAGACATGCCAGCCAGGTCGCAGGTGGGCCAGTTCAATAAAAAAAACTTAGGATGATGGCTGCAGGTAGTTTGATTTTCAATATTTTGGCAAGTATGGACTCGTACAACCTATCAAACAGTTTATGGATGTACCAAGGAAAATTTATTTCAGCTCTAATCACACACTAGGCTTTTATGTGAAAACAAAGCTCTGGTAGTCTGGTTACATGCTATATATGTATGATAAATGAAATATGCTCTATTATGTAATATATGTGAGTAAATACCTCCAGGTGACATGAATTAGCAAAAGAACCAGCAATAATGGCTTTTCTAACAGCCTGCAGAATAACAATATAACAATGCCATTAGCAGAAGTGCATGAAAGGTTCAGTAACCAGTGGGCATTATAGCAGCAGTTCATAAGAATCGATTCGGGCAGGAAGCTTCAAGCATTTCCAGCAGTACTTCGCACACGAGTAGGAACAGAACAGAGCAGACACTGAAAATAACTTGTTGCAAATAATTAGTTTTATAATAGTTGCTGAACTATCTGAATGTAAGTGTTGATATCTACTCCCTCCGTTCCAAATTAGATGACTTCCATTTGTCCACATGCGGATGTATCTAGACATGTTTCAAGTATAGATACATCCGCATGTGGACAAATGAAAGTCATCTAATTTGGAACGGAGGGAGTAACTGTCTAAAATGTATAATGTATACATATCCTCCTCAAATGAGGGTAATCTATGCCGGATTGGAATTCCAATGAATATTAAGCGAATCAAGTTGTACATAGTCAATCCATTTCATAATAGGATCTAATTTCCAAAATGCACATGAATAATGGAAAAAACTGAATAGTAAATGCATTTTAATTCAGTTAGGAATATCACTGAAATGACCAACTTATTAACAGCCAGTGGCCAAAGTTGTATTTTTTTCTAAAACGATAAATATACTCCCTCCGTTCGGATTTAGTCTACATTCTAGCACCAAAATTTGTTCGAATTAGTCTACATTTTGGGTGGGTCCTACCTCAATAATTAAGAGGGAGAAGGTTCAAACACCATGCATGCAACGGTTTGCTATTTCCCATGCATGAATTACATTAACTAAGCTTGGTTTAACCAATGGATGCTTTGTATATTGTGAGACCATAATTGTGTTGCATGGTTGGGTGTGCAAAAGTAGTACTAATAAATGCTAGCCTAATTTGTCTGAAATTTTCTAAAATGTAAACTAAATCCGAATGGAGGGAGTAACTATTTAAGAAAAAAAAAATGCAGAATGGCATTGGAGAAAACACTTGAAGTTGCCCTGGTATGCACAGAGGACTTGTACCATAATTATCAAAGAAAAAGCAATTTGAAACTGGAAAAAATCCTTACGTCTTTGATGGGGCACGCCCAGACTACCATACACTCGCGGAGGACATATTGCTCTAGGACAAGCAATGGAAGCTGGCCAGAGCCAAGTCCTTGAGGAGGCTGCAGTTTCATTCTAGGGCTCCAGACCTGTAAGAGACGCCGCAGCACTTCGCTCTTTTTTGCATTTTTCTTTCTGTTTTGTGGCTTAGCATAGGTTTTGTTTCTATAGCATAGAATTTTGTTTCAGCAGTTTCGTTGGTTTTTTGTTTTCTGTCTGCCCTATAAATTTTTTTGCACCTTGTCGGTGAGCTTCTTCTAATACAAAATAACATGCATCGGGATGCGTGTTTGAGAGAGAAAAATATCACACCTGCATATCTCGGTCGCACGATTTCAGCGGTATGCCAAACCTCTTCATTACCCTGACAAGCTGTGCCCTGATTTCAATAACCTTCTTCTGCAGCAGAGAACACAATATTGTGGAAAATGGATTTTTGCAGCAAATGAAGGTAACAAAGATTTGGATAATGGATATGCACATATTCTTAATTCAAAATATATGTCTTTATACAATGAACACGTACCAGTGCTTGGTGATTCAGAAAGTTCTTGTAACACCACTGACTCGATTTTCCAGACTGGTGAAATCCTTTGTAAATATTCAAGAATGTTACATGATCACCCTGCGGTACAATACAAATACAGCAGTTGGGAGCATTGGCATGAAGAAGCAACCAAAAGCAAATATAATTAAGATGCATACTTCTCAAAATTTGCACAAGCATGTGGAACATACATGGAAGGAGGTTCTTGAATAAGATGGTGCTGGTCATATGGATTTTCATGATCTAAGTTCTCAAGTTTTGTTCCATAATACTAAATCATTTGTTCTAGAACTAGCCAATCTATCACCAGTACTACGGTCCCAAACCCATAATGATCAGTGAATGAAAGCGTTTAAACAGAACATCATTGAGGATGTAGCTGAAATCTGAAAACAAGAGTAACTGTCCAGTACCCCATCTATCTACTTTAGGAACTCGACCATAGGTTAACTGAAATAAAGACCAGGATGTACTAAGTAACATGGTATTCCTATACTATGGTCTATGGGTGTCACACAGTAGTTGTCCACACTAAGCCCCAAAACGTATGTCAATATTAACAGCCAAGTATTCTGTAAAAAGCAGCACAGTAAATCAAGGTTCCTGAGTAAACAAGAAATTTAGCAGCAAGTTGATCCTGCAAACCTCAGCAGCAGCAAACCGAAGTTTGGCCTCATCAAATTCCTTCTTCACTCCCCTCATAGAAACCCACACAGACTACAAAGTGGCGGGTGTCAGAACAATTCGAAGAATAAAATAGCACAAAAAATGAAGGGCATACGAGATATAGATCCTAACCTGAACAGATAGAAATGCTGCTATAGTCAATATCTCATCAGAGCATCCAAAATCATTGGCTGACAAGATCATTTTTGAGATCATGGGATCCTGCATAGAATCAAAACGTAGTCAATAACCTCTTGACTTGAGAAGAGGACGTTATTCACCGCAGATGCACATAAAAAGCTATACAAGTACAACAGTATATGCTGGTACAAGTACAAAAAGACAGAAAATCCTGCAAGTAAATGTCCAACATAGCAGTAAAGCCATCAACCACGTTCAGCAGAGTAACAATGTATACCTGATGATTATGTACATTGATCATCATAGGAGCATAGACAAAACTCATCAAACAAGATGCACAACAACTAAACTTCTAGGTAATGAACCTTCAATAGCAGCAGCCTCTGACGCAAACATGAATAAGCTCTACCTAAAAGTTTAAACATTGAGGCTGTGTTTGGTAGCAAAATATTTATAAAGTATTTCGAGCTTATCGCAGTTTCTACAAATACCATAGTTTTGAATACTTTGAGGTGTTTGGCTATGACTAAAAACTGTGGTTCTAATACTGCAGTATCTCCGAAACTGTGTTTGGCAGTATTAAAACAAGAACCCCTGGGCCTCTTTTTCGAAACTATGAGCACGAGAAAAACGAAGCCCTCCGCCTCGCTCGTAACCTTGAGCCGCACCGCCTGTCTTCTCCGAAGACCGTCTCATCAACACGCAAGGTGTCGTTTCCCGTGGAACCCGGGGTCCCCATGCCCATGCCATGCTCGGGCCACGGCCACCCTTCCGACCGGACCCGTGGGACCATTGCTTGCTGCGGCACCAAGAAGGAACTCACCCACCACCAACTTCACGGTGGTATGCAGATCTTTGACAAGACTCTAGACTCGGCATAGCTTCCTACATCCCTGGCGCCCAAGGAAGCCTTGCCCGCAGGCTTGCCCGACCCTTCCCTGGCTGGGCTCCGAGCTCATCCTACCCCGGGCGCGTTGCCTCGTTTACAACGCGAGTCGTCGCTCCCGAGAGCAGCCTCTGGAGACCTCACATGGTCCCGAGGAATCCGCTTCGTCCCCAGGGGGGGCGCGTCGCATCGGGCACGACACGCGTTGAAGAAACTCTTGGGGCTCCAGCCCCGAGCCCATGGACGGTGCAGTCACGACGCGACTCTGTCATGCTGACCTGCCTGCCGCGTGCCGTGTCTCATACGCGCAGGCCGAGTAACGACTCCCCATGCACCGCCCAAAGGTTTGCACAACGTGTAAGGTGGCAGCTGTGGTAACCGCTTGTGATATAAAAGGAGGTCCAAAGCTACGAGGAGGGGAGAGCCTTCTTCCACCACAAGCTAGCCAGGCAGAGGGCAAGAACAAGAGAGAGAAGCAAGTAGAGGTGCAGGAACACAACCCCCGGCAACGAAGCTTGCCTCCTGTAAACACCACTCAGATCCACCATATATTCAGACAAGCATGACGTAGGGTTTTGCGCTTCCGATCGGCTGAACCTGGGTAAAATCGGTTGTCTTTGTGCACGCTTTGCTAAAGTTCGCTTGGTGCAAGTCTGGTTTGTGTTGCGTTGCCGAATCTACAAAGGGGGTGTGAAACACTCCCGGTGTCCGCCTTCGAGGACGCGCACAAGGAGAAAGCAAGCCATTGTCGATGAGGCTTCTCTTGCTCTCCAGTGCTGACGGAATATTCGCACCCGTGGGCTATACATCGATTCATCGAGATTAGCTATGTACATGAGTAGTACTAGTTGATCGATCTCATCATGACTCCTAGCTAGCTAGCATTGCTACCAAAACTCGTTGTCCAGCTAGGTTAGCTTTGTACAGGAGATGTCGATCTGCAGCTAGCTTTGCTATGCAAGTCGCCGATGGTGTCTTGTCCCAGAGCAACTTGCAAACGCCCGGCGTTGCAGCCGAGGGCTTGAAGTAGCAGCACGGCGAATGTCCGCCTTTTTCTTGCCGCCGTTACCGCACCTCTCTTCGATCCTGGACACATCAGCGAGGAGGTTTCGCTCCGCCACGCCCGCTCTCACTGGCGGCAGCCTTCGCAATCACGGAGGGGGCGAAGTAGTCCGAGGGGAGGAAGTGTAACTCGTTCTCGTTGCCATTGTGGTGGCCGATCTGCGTCATCGGGTCGACATACAGGGCGAGTTTGGGGGAAGAACATGGGTGTTGAGTGCAGGAATTTGCAACAGAATTTTAACGGATAGCTAATTTATATTGCTAAATGCTAAATACAACACTCGCCAAACAGGTCACAGTATTCTCAATACTCCAACATACTCTGATACGTCAAAATTGTCATGTGCCTACAGACTAAAATACCGTAGTTCTCTATACTTTGGTTTTTTAAATAATTTGGTACTAAACATAGCCGGAAGTTCTATTTGAACCTAGCAAATGGCAATGCAAAAATATATCAGCTATATTCTTGTACTATTTTGAAATAGACTATCATGCATGTTTTTTTTCTTACAAATTGTTCTATGCAGTTGGAATTATTAATTTGAGTATCTTTCATCATATATGACTTAAAATATTCCTTCAGCACAGAATTACTTTATCATTTGTACTTGAGCCTTTGATCTAGAAGGACTCTAGATACTCATACATGATTTTGGTAAACCACTAGTCCAAATTCCTGAGCTACTAGAGTTACCGTCAAATGGGTTGTAAGTTTGTAACAATTTCTAGGTGGGAGCTGGCATGTCACTAGTCAATCGTTGAGCTTTTCTTGCAAGATTTTTATGTGTGTGCAGTTCTTGCTAGAAGTATATCATTAAATTCTGATACTCAAGAGAGAAACAACCAAAAAAACTTGCACGTCCCAAATTCAGAAAGGAATCGATTTGACTCGGCTGTATGACAGGAATGCCCTATTAGTTAGTACTACAACAAACTTGATTTGTTCCTTGAACTAGTTAAGTAGCCAATTGCGATATATTCTGAAGAAACAAAAATAGGTACAATATGACGAAAAAATAGTAGAAATACACACATACCAAAGGCATCTCAGCAACTTGGAAACCAATGGGAACTGTTAGTTTGGCATCTTCATCAAGGATTCCTAGTGAAAATAGAATTTCCAGAGCCCGAATCATTGCCTCTGGTGATGGAGAAGCTGGCCAATCAAACCCCAAAATGTTGTCTATGCCTAGCGCTTTTAACTGTCATCCAAAATATATATGTCAGGAAATTAGATCAGTCATACTCAATGTAGGCATGCTTCAGTGCATATATTCCAGAGAATTTGTGCCTGATACTCTAGAGTCTCTTATTAATTACACATTTGTGGACACCTGGGGCATTTTCCAGGTTCCATGGCTCAACAAGTCAAGTGCAAGAACGCTCCATGTTTCATTGTCAAAGTATGGCCGTTATGCATGATGCAGGAAATTGACACAGTAGTTATAAGTCAAATGCCCAAACGAGTGTCGAGAATTTATCATACAAGTTGCATGGTATGTATCTATGCGTGATTTTAATCACCCTTGGTTTAGAGACATGAAGACAAGCCCTAACAGTCTAGCTTGGTTAGTGTGCTGATGAACATCAGATATACTAACATATATTTATTATTTATTAATTGTGTATTTAGTGGCTTCCATGGGCTAATTTTCTAGTAGTAATAATTAAGTTTTCACATTGACTAGTACTTTAATTTGGAAACTGGCAATTAGTGTATTTTAAAATTTGATACACGCGTAAAGACTATTTTTAGTACTCGGCATGAAACAATATGGCATGCATATGTGTTTTATGATATTAAAAGTTGATCTGCATATAAGGCCACAAACTTACAAAAGTTCCCTTGTACAGCGTAAGCACCAAAAGGAGGGTGGTTATAAAATTTGGCAAAAATCATTTTCTTTGAAGCACTAGAGGCTAAGAAATAATAATAAATTAATAACTGCAAATTATGTTAATATATGTTATTTGCTTATCTATTTACAATGCAACAAAATAGATGAGCCCAAGATACCTGTATTATGCAGGAAACAAGGTTAGACCTTTGCATTTCTGGAATGCCATCTGACTGCATTTCATTTAGGTAATATTCCTCTGTATAAAGCCTGCAGGAGATATCAGCTTATGAGATGCACAAAAATGATAAAGTATTTCACACCAAGGTAAATACATTACAGTCCACAGAATACTGGATCTACCAAATTTAAACTTGATTGTTTGGCTTTAAAAATATTCAAAAGTAGGGGTGGAAAAAAGAAAAACAACAGTGGATAAAAGAGCATTCAGTACAGAAAATATTTGAGTTAAGAACTGGGACTTATAAATGGAACAGCACAAAAAATCAAGAACTGACGTAAAAGAGGAGACATAAATTAACAATCCCAATATTCCAATAACAAAACTGCTGATTATACCTAAAGCATTTCCCAGGTCGCACCCTTCCAGCTCTGCCTGCTCGTTGCCTTGCAGAAGCTTTAGATATTGGTGCGACAACTAAACTCTCGAGGTCAGAAATCTGCACAACAAGATGTAGAGTCAGTTAAGCTACAACAAAGAAGGCTATACACACGAAAAAAAATAACTACACCAAAAACTTTGATCTCCGATTTAATTGCCCTCAAGCTTAAAGAGGGGTGGGGGTAGATGTCACCAGGAATGTCTGAATGTGTTAGCGCCGAAGATTGTTATAAAAGCAGTGAAATATAAACAGAACCATAAGTACAGAAAGAGAGGGATCCTTAATTAACTCGTCTAGATTGCTTTTACTGATATAGGGCAGTTACTGGATTCCCAAATCAAGGATTTTCTGATGGATGCGCAAGGCACTATTCAAAGATCATTAAAGCAGTTGGCATTCAAATTTCAGAGTTTCACAAAGAAAACTTACAAAAAAGAAACAAAAGTAAAGCTATATCTAGGTAGCCAGATCGAATAACTGCAAAAGAACAGATAGAATGTACCGGGTTATAGCATTTCTGCTTAGAAAATCCACTATCAACAACATACACCACGCCCTACACAATTTCGAGAGAAATCGGTCAGAAACTCACTATCAACATCATATTTGTTAGGAAAGACATGCAGTACCTCCAGAGTCAATGACGTCTCAGCAATGTTGGTTGATATCACAACTTTCCTTTTCCCTTTTGAAGTAGGAGCAAAAATGAGATCCTAGAAAAGCATACAAATACTAAATAGTGTCAACATGAAGCGACAACTAATGATCAATGAAAACATATTTTATTGTAACAGGAGTGAGGACCGCTTACTTGGTCTCCCCGCGGAAGGCCAGAGTACAAGGGCAAAATCACCAAATCTGAGAATCAAAGCAATTCTGAATGCATTACAAATCATGATTAACTACCGCAAGCTGATTTTTTTCCCAAGGACTAGACACCCATTTCAAGAGCAACCTATAATATCGTAAACATGCAGAACAGAGAGTTACCAAAATAGTGTTTTCCAAGGTGTTGAATTTCATCATTTAGCATCCTAAGAGCAGCCTCTATGTCATCCTGGCCAGTTAAAAACACCAAAACATCCCCTGGTGGTTCCTGCGGAAATTAGTTAATGAGTGATAACAAGAGATAGCTATCCAGTATTTAATTACTGGCAAGAGTAAAATGCAAAATAATAAATATGCAACAAAATATGGGAATACGCACTGCCATAAGACCACAAAGGTAAACGGTGATAGCTCCAAATTTACCTCAAAGACTAGAACATTATCAAAAGGAACAGAAAAATTATGGCTGTTTATCTGATGGACAGTGATCATATCAGTTTTCCTTCCTTTAACCACTTTGTCTGATATTATTAACTAATGTTGAGAAGTGAGGCAACCGAGATGCTTACTGTGTAAGGAAAATATGCCTACACAGTCCATTTAGATCCCAAGCTTCATGGAATCAGTTCTTTTTTTAGTTGGAAATTATATTTTTAAAATTCTAAAATTCTAAAAATATATATACAAGTACATATGCATGTCTAGTATGTGCATATAAATATTCATCCGCATAGCTTCTCAGATGTGATCTACAAAAAAATATGGGATGCAAAATCAAGTTTTGGAGCTACAATTTTGTCTTTGTTGCGTAGCGCAAGCTACAATGTATTTTAAACCAAAAAATTAAGGATACGTAGAAAATTTTGAATATCTTTTTCAAAAAAAATTAAAATCCGGGCTGGAGGCAAAACAATGTACTCTACAAATCTCTCTTACATACAAGAGATAAGATATGTTTTGTTATATTAGTTCCTCCATAAGTGTGTTGATTAATCAGGTGGGTATGTCTCCCTTGATCAACAACAATCATATTAATTTTAACGTTTACAGTTTTTTATTTCAATTTTGTGGGTAGAAATGCGACGTGATTGCAGCTGATATGTATAATTTGAGCTTCCACGCTTACAAGATTTAGTATGTAATTTCCCATGTAACTCCTGCTACTCATAGAGTAGCAAACAATTGACATCCACACATCTAATTCAGCGGTACTTGTGGTTAATTTTATATAAGCTGCAGCGCAGCATCTAAAATCTGAATACCCTTGCAATTTGTTTCATAAGAAGCATAGCCTAAGAGAAGTAAATAATAACTGTGAGTGGCATACTGCAATGAGGTGATGGACCAGAGAACTCAAGTGTAATATGGGACATAAAGGAAACCAAAAGCTCCAAAATGATCAAAAACATTCTTGGGAAGCATGATACCCTACACAGGCCCGAAAGGGCAACCTGTACAGGGTGTGTGCCTGCACAGGGCCTCGAAATATTTTATTGGGTACTAGTATTTAGCACAATGTTGAGTTGTAATCAAAGCATTAGGCAGCTCTCCAGGGTAGAATCCTCCCCTACGCCTCCTCATCTCTCCTATGTTTCTCTCTCCGCATACCTTTTCTCTTCTTCTCCCAGCACAGTTCATCTTGTCCTTCCAATCCCAGCTCCTGATTCTTCAATCTCCACCTCCAAGCCACTCCCGCTGATTAATCCAAAATAAATTCGTTGTTCGCAATGAGGTATGCTCCACTGTCAAACTACCATCTATTTATTCAGTGTTTTTTTATGTTTCTCTCACATCTCACACTGCACACAACCCCATGCTTGTTTCAATCTCCTCTGCCAAGTCGTCACGCATGGCTTTTACTGCTCCAGCAAAAATGGAGTTTGGGTGAAGGTTGCAAATGAAGAACTAACTAGTTGAATGTCCGTGCTTTGCTACGGATTCTATTTTGTTATAATGTTTATCACGCGAAGATTCATGTATAAGAAATGACAGCCACGAAATATTCTATAAACCCAAAAGATTCCACCTTGTTTGAAGTGTATGTTGATTAAAGTTATAGTTTGAAATTGTTCGAACATAAAATAAGCATCCGACTAATATCTACTCCTTGACGTTATTTAGATATTGGCGTACAATGTCAGGGATATTGTCTTGTGCTTCATTTTCCTGGTACTTGAACAAGTATAACTAAATTTTCTTACTCAGATCGGAACCATCCTGCACAACAATACTTGTCGTTAGCATGAATATATCATGTGAAAATAAAAAAATGTGCAGCACAGAATACGCACCGTGCATACTGGATGAACCAATTATTTACCATTATATGAGAGCATAATGTAAAAACAAGATAACCAGACAAATTCTTGTAGATAAATGCCACATTATTATGTTGAAAAGTAAATGTAGAAAGTAAAATACTAAAATTTATTTCAAAAGTCATTCACATGTCTTAACTTTTTGAAATACCAATTGTGGATCTCTACGTGCCAGAAAAATATATCGGAATCCCAGTTGGGTTGTGCTAATGCGAGAGCCTCATTTAGCTAGAAAGAAATTCTTTGTAATTTCGATTTCAGACATAAGATCGCATCATTTTACTCTCCAGCAACGGCGGTACAAAAGGAGGATCCAAAACATATACACAAGATGTGTGCTTGTCGATGAAAAACAAGATGAAGTGGTGGATGGATGCATAAGGACGAAAACCTTCATAGGGACAACCATTAAAAAGAAATAAAACGTGACAACGTTAGACAAGTGAATTATATTTAACAATTTGCGTGACGAGATTTTATAGTTTATTCCAGGCCAGCTATGGAATAACGTTGCCAACGACCGAATATTTCGAATTTTGGCTTTATGCGCCGTTTGTGACCTCGTGTGGAATCGAGCACTGTCGTTTAATAATAAAACATTTTAGAAACATGGTGATACCAATGATAATACGAGATTATAGCAACTTACACAAAACCGATCCATGTAGTGCACATCAGTCTTTACCAGCTGCAGGATCTTATCATATGCCACTGTGCGTATGGCCAAGTTGACACAATCATTGTCCATAGGCTGGTTTCAATTTGGCCATAAGCACAGTGGCATGCGACGCGATCCTGCAGCTGATAGAGACTGATGTGCACTACAAGGATCTACGGTTTTGTGTAAGTTGCTATAATGTCGTATTATCATTGGCATAACCCTGTTTCTAAAAAGTGTTTTTCCTATACGACGACGGTCGATTCCACAAGAGGTCACAAATGGCACGTAAAGCCAAATATTCGATCGTTGACAACATTATTCCATATCTGGCCTTAGATAAACTACAAAATCTCATCACGCAAATTGGTAAATATAGTTCACTTGTCTATCATTGTCACATTTTATTTATTTCAAATGGTTGTCCCTATGAAGGTTTTTCTTCCTTATGCATCCATCGACCACTTCAGCTTGTTTTCCATCCACAAGCAAACATCTTGTGTATATGTTTTGAATACTCATTTTGTACCGCTGTCACTGGAGAGTAAAATGATGCGATCTCATGGCCTTGAATTGAAACTACAAAGAATTTCTTTCTAACTAAACGAGACACTCGCATTAGCACAACCTGACTGGGATTCTGATATATTTTTCTAGCCACGTAGATCAACAATTGGTAGTACAAAATGTCCAAACAGGTGAATGTCTTTCGAAATAAACTTACGTGTTTTACTTTGTCTATTTACTATTCAACATAATGATGTGACTTTCATCTACAAGAATTTGTCTGGTTATCTTTTTTTTACATTATGTTCTCATGGAATGGTGAAGAATTGGTTCATCCATTATGCACGGTGCGTATTTTATGTTGCACTTTTTATTATTTCCACATGATATATTCATGCTAACGACAAAAACTGTTGTGTAGAGTGGTTCCAAGCTGACTAAGAAGATTTTGTTACACTTGCTCAAGTACCATGAAAATGAAGCACACAACAACATCTCTGACATTATACGACAATATCTAAATAGTGTAGAGGCGTAGATATTAGTCGGCTGCTTATTTCATGTTAACGATGACAAATTATATCATTAATCGACATAAACTTCAAACGAGGTGGAATATTATGGGTTATAATATATCTTGTGGTTGTCTTTTTCTTATACATGAATGTTCGCCTGTATTATATTGACAAACATTATGAGAAAAATAAAATTTATAGCAACACACGGTCATTCAGGTGCTTCATGTGAAAAATATTGTTTGATTTTCTTTGTTATTCAGAAAGAACCCATAGGCATAGCATATCCAATGGCTAGGCTGTGTAGGTTGCAGGTGCGTTCACTCTTGACGATCAAGGAAGGACCAGTTAGAGATTTCAAAACAGGTATACTTCAAATCCCTTTTTTTTTCGCAAGCTATACATAAGAATCATTTTGGTTTACTTATCTGATGTTGGTTAGAACCGTTGTCTCGTACCTTCTCCTATCATATTTTCTTAGTGTGTAAAAGCATTGCCAAGAAACAAGCACGCTATCCGAGGGAGAGGGATGGCATAAATATTGAAGCAATGAGAAGCATCAGCAAATCTCTAACATTAGGCACTCAAATATGCAGGTACTAGTATTGCTACTGCTTCTTTCTGTAGGACTGTTAGGTCACCACGGTTTAGTTATGATTAGTTCAGTTTATATCCATTGTCTGAGTTTCACATGATCTGATGGGCATGGTTTCAACTTGTCATGCTTGTTCTCTTCTAACATTATGCATTGATTTTGTACGATCTGCATGGGGTAGGAACAGGATGTGATTGTGTAGCTATAATAGTAGATTCGAAAATAGTAAAATCAGGCCTTTACGCACGAATCTGAATCCTAGAGGTGGTTGTGCTGGTAGAAGGTTTACGTGAATTTGAATCAGGCCTTTACAGCAACCATACCGAGAAAATACAAATCTGTCGAGCTGTTCAGGGGTACCGTGATGGTGGCGACGGAGAATTGGTTGACGTACTTGGACAGAGAAGAGTGACAACGCCACAACGGAGAATCTGGCGAGCAACCTGTGCACGGGTGACTGCTTGAGAGGAGCAGCAACGACATGTCCGTGTGGGTGACGGCCGAATGGGAGCAGCAGCGATGAGATCATATTTCGGGGATTTGTTGTTTGTTGTGAAGATACCTTTCTGCGGCAGTGCACCGTGATTAATGTTAATTAATTGGTGTAATTCACCGTGATCAAAATTAAGAATCAGCTAGCGATGCAAGGAAGTATATCCAAATTAATGTTGATTACTTTCCATTCAACCCCGTGGTTAGAGTCACGATAGTGTGCGTCATGTGAAAAAACGATCTGACGATTTAGGTGGGTTAGACGCTGAGTGGAAAAGTTGAGTCAATATATGACGGTCAGGATGATGTCCATGACGACCATCAAAGTGAATGTACCATCCCCAACTCCGATTTAATAGTAAAGATTTAAGATTTTGAATCAACGAATACTAGAAGAACGGCACGTATCAGCTAAAGGATATATTACTTCAGAGTTTCGAGATTTGTTTGCTATAAGATGTAAATCAAACAATTATTTTGCTGATACGGTATATATAATGAAAAGATAGTTATTTTCGTAATTGCCTTTCGTTATATATAGATCCTAAATTTATATTACCCACTGGGCCTCCATTTTTACTGGTATGGCTATGGAATCTACTGTTTTTTATAGTGTGAAACAACTAACCTTTTCGTGAATAATAAGAACAGTATTCACAGCAGCCTGCAAGTAGTCTGAGACAGGCTCTTCCACATAATGAGTTTCCACTGTGTACCCTCTACCCTGTAGAACCAAGTTATACTCTCATCAATAACAAAGAGACCCCTTCCATCTATATTTCAGCCACAAGTAAAACATACTTCAACAGAAAGTATAGCAGGTTCTGGGTTGGGCACACCATCAGCAGACTCGACCAAGGAATTCTTCCGCCTGCGCGTGAAGATAAACGGAAATTTAAAGATCAGGCCCTCACTAAATTGCTTGCGCAAATCATAGTGCATATGATATTTAGGGACAAGAAACCAGTACATCAGAGTTAACAATTTGCATCCTAATGTTACCATGTAGCGACTTTGTGAACACTGTAAACCATAAGGATACAAAGGAACTAATTCTTAGACAGGGAATGACCTAATGCTGAAAAAGGTTGACATTGATCTTGCTTCAATTGTTGCAGAGGAAATGATTAGACGCAACTCCGGCCGACGGCGTTGAATCTGGTCAATTGATGTAAAGAAACAAGAAAAATGGAATCAAAACATTATTCACAGCTGACTTGAAAAGAAATCAGACTTGCATGTTCAAAAGTGCGAACCTTTTTCAAGAGTCCCAGCAATATGTCAGTTGAAATGGATCTTTCGTGAGCTTCATCTATCATAATTACACTAACAGAACAGAAACACATGGATTGGATCGTGAATAAAGTAAAATCAGTATGGAACCATCCAAGTGAGAAAGGTGTTTACTCTCCACTATGATTATCACCAGAAATGCATAATCACGATAAAGTTATACAATTTGACCAAACATGATTGAGTAATGATGAGAAATAGACAGCTGACAATTTGGACCGCCACTTAAGTTCATACTAATATTGAGGGTAATAATATGGTACCTATATTTGGTCAAAAGAGGATCGTCCATCATTTCTCTAATCAGTACCCCATCTGTGAGAAATTTTATCTTGGTCATACCCTGTCAAACCGTGTAGGGGATAAGTAGAGTAAATAGGGGATGGAACCCAATTGACTGAATGTGTTACATGCTACAGAATTCAGATAAAGAAAACCAGCCATAGAGAAAAACTTGATCATACCGGGTTTGTTTGATCCTCAAACCGGATCGTATAACCTACTTCTTCGCCAAGTTTCACACCAACTTCTTCAGCCACTCTTGATGCAACAGTCTGTTCAAATTATTAAGATGGATCGAAAGGGAAATTTGATCAGAAAATATAAGCATTTGCAATGAAGCCTACGAACACAAAAGAGGACATGAACAATAAGAAAATTAGTACACGAGAGCAGTAAATTTTTCACTCAGCTACCATCCTTTAAGCAGTACGGATATGATTGTGTCAGCTGACTTTCTGAAATAGGATTCCAGAAATCACTATAGGTGTTGTGGACGCTAGTAACATGGATGCGGCCGGCCGGATGACAAGAATACCAGGATGGTCGTATTGTGTTAGGAGACGTCAAGAGTCCTTTTGGAAAGTATAGGATTAGGAAGGAGTCCAATTATATTAGGAAAGGTCTAGATCTAATCGTATTAGGAGAGGTCAAGGTCTGAACATCCATTATATAAGGATGACATGTATCCATGTTTTAGACAAGCAAGAACAATCAGACTAATCTCTTCCTCATAATTCTCTCTTCTCAACCTATGTCTACCCAATCCCTCGCAGCCATGCCGTCTGGCTATCTTCTGCACGGTAGTTATTCCGTTGTGGATCTAAGTCCACAACATATGGTATCAGAGCCGACCACCATGGCTTTTGCTGCCGAGAAGATGCCGCGACGGATACTCCTCGTCACGATTCAGCATGTTCTCTACCCTATCACCGAGAGTGTGCTTCATCAGATCTTCGATCCTTATGGAGCCGTAGAGACGATTGAAATTTTTTCAGCAAAATCAAGGATTGTGGTCTTCATCAAATCTTGGTATCGAGTTGCTCCCTGTATCGCCGAGCTCAGATGCAACCAAGTTAACGGTGATGACACAACAAGCTACCACAATTGTAGACGCACCTCAACAAAAGGCAGAAGCAAAGGTGCAGCAGCAACCAGAGGCAGCGCAGACGAGTGCGAGTACAGCAGCGGCAAGCGCAATCAGTACAATGGCCAGGCAACCAGGCGTGGCAGAGCTGCTAGCGGCGGCAGTGGCTCAGCCAGGAATAAAAACACCGGATCGCAAGCCAGAACAGAGCAGCTAGGTGCTGATGTAAAAACGGTGGCAGAATCCTCAGCGGTAGCGACGTTGATGCCAGATGGGAAAATCTTATGTGCTGTGCCTAGGGCGAGTGTTGAAGATGTCCATGAAATTGATCCATGCTATGCATGTTTGCTGGTCGACTCAAACATGAGTTTGGTTCTGAATCCATATGTGCAATCAGGAAAGGATCGTTTGGTGCATGCAATATTTAGAAGCCATCGCTCATGTTGGGAAGAGAAGTACAAGAATAATTCTGCATGCACGAGAATGAAATCAGATAGGATTCGTTCTGGTTCAAGCTATTCCTCCTTTCATACAGGAAAAGACTCCTTCCATAAAACAGCAAATAGCTTCAGGTGGTTTGCATGGCGTCCATCAGATGAACAAGTCTGCATGAATATCAAGCGTCTATGCATGGTTGGTGCTTTTTGTTTCCAAACCGAAGCCAGAATGGAGATAAATTTGTACATGATTCCAGATGATACTTTTGGAGATAATAGAACATGCGTTCTGTTAAAGCACCTAGCAGATCAGAAAATCTAGAGATCGACAAGTGCTGCATGAGAGGATTGGGGGACGACAGCTAGCAAATTTGGGAGATGGAATCAGAGTATCACATCAGTGTGGGGATATGGAGGACTTCAACCATGGCCGCCACCCTGCAGCTTGAGGACAAGCTGCTTGTCCAGGAGGGGTGTAGTGTTGTGGACGCTAGTAACATGGATGCAGCCGGCCGGATGACAAGAATACCAGGATGGTCGTATTGTGTTAGGAGACGTCAAGAGTCCTTTTGGAAAGTATAGGATTAGGAAGGAGTCCAATTATATTAGGAAAGGTCTAGATCTAATCGTATTAGGAGAGGTCAAGGTCTGAACATCCATTATATAAGGATGACATGTATTGATGTATCCACGTTTTAGACAAGCAAGAACAATCAGTCTAACCTCTTCCTCATAATTCTCTCTTCTCAACCTATGTCTACCCAATCCCTCGCAGCCATGCCGTCTGGCTATCTTCTGCACGGTAGTTATTCCGTTGTGGATCTAAGTCCACAACAATAGGAGCGCAAGAATAAGTTTGCAGCAGAATGCTCTCAATGTTGGATGTTTTTGGTTCCTACACATGTGGTTCTCAAGGTACATAATTTTGCCAGCATACCGTTCCTGTTACAGACGCATTTTTGGGCACCAGAAGGGGGCAGGTGGATAAACCACCTTCATGACTGAGAAAATCCAAGCTCATCTTTAGAAAGTCATCTACCTATATTATGCAGATTTTTCTCTCTTGTTCTTACATGCATATTGTTTGTATTGATTTGTGTTTGAATTTACTGTGAACTCCTTGCCATATAAAGAGAGATAGATTGTGCTAGGAGATCCGAAATACAGAAACTCATCAGACGGTAAAAAGAGAGAGACCTAGTTTTATACAGAATCTAGAAAAGGATGCACAAAGGTATGAAGATTTAAACATTTGATACCTGCACAGCTAATCGTCTTGGCTGGGTACAACCTATAAGTCGACCACCTTCAGCCCAACCAGCCTCCTTAAGATACTGGTTCAAAATACAACGAAGTTAGAAATGATACATGATTTGCAAGTAAGATGATGGGTTATGCAATAGCCATAAGAGGTTTGTCGTTCATGCTTACGTTCTTTCGAATTATTATGAAAATTAGCTTTTCAACCATCAAAAACTAAACTCTACATTCTGCCTTCAAGTATGTACATTGAAATTAAAAAATTGGAGTACATGTCAATTCAACTATAGGTGCGACCAAGCAAAGTACTTCGGTTTCAGCATGGAGTCAAATGTCAATGTGAAACAATATCCAGGATAGATTACAAAAATAGTTCTCAGTTCAGCCAACCTTTCTACAATTTTCCAAGCCAAACTGAATGTTTGTAAAGATACAAATTAAAATGAGAAAGGGACTTAAGTTACTGTTTATAGTGGAAATTCATTTCCCTCTTAAATTAGTCTGAGAAATTAACATGAAAATTTACCAGGTGCTACAGCACCCCCAAGACTCTGAATAACCTTTTCAGTAACTTTTGGCGTTGATTAAAAGCTGGAAAGAAATGGGTTTGCCTGGTTGTGCCTACCTTGAGTTTGCATTGTATTGATATGTTCTCCCTATAAAATAATCACATTTATTACTACGAAAGTTGTCAAAGTTATAAACACGAAGAATGCCAACACATTAGACATACGAAATTATTTGCCACATGGTAACTTGAGAATAAGCAGAACTTTTGTTGGAGAGTGAAGAGCCAATTTTTGTACCAAGTTATGGGAGTCCAAAATGATGAGTATCAGTTTTTGGCGTCCAAGATAATGAACAGGAGGTTAAGTTCAAGACAGTGTAAAGTGTAAAGTTCATGTAAGTGGTAGACTGCTGAAAGAGTGATGGGTAAACAAGTACTTTACTGATGCTAAAAAGGGAAGAAAACTTATAATCTGGTGGAGTTCTAAACAGGTTTTCGCCTCTTGTTATTTTTATTCTGTAACTTCCATTTCCCTTGCTCTTATATGTCATAATGCACGTAGGTGATCCACAGGCAATTGTCCATGGTTTACTACCCTACTGTGACGGTCACACAAATAGTACATGCTCCTACATAAGAGGCCTCTAATCAAATGCAGGAAGGAGGAACCATAACTACAAATATATAATCTATACTAGCATAGTGAAGGTGAGGTGTTAATTCGAGTCCAAACGGAAAACAATCACCAAATACAACACATCACACGCACGCGCACGGCAGTTGTTCGACCATATGCGCCTACAGCCCCGAGAGAGTAAACTTTCAAATGATGTAGGGACCCAATTGACGTTCGAGAGAGAGAGAAGAGTCTAGAGCACGCACCTGAGGGATCTGCGTGGACTTGCCGCTACCGGTCTCGCCGACGACGATGGTCGTGGCATGCCGCTCGACCAGGTAGAGGATGGCCTTGCGGTACCTGTACTGTACACCGGCAGCCGCTGCCTCAGCCTCTCCAAGTTCGCGTGCCCAAACCTACACCAGCCGCAACAGAAGCAGCAACACCCAGACACGAGTTTAGGAACCAAAAGTAGGGAGCGCGAAGGAGGGAGGGGTGGAGGCAGAGGGTCTAGGGTTTGGGGAGCGCACCCGGAGGAGGAGGAAGAGCTGGTGCTGTTCGGGAGGAAGAGGACGCCACCCTCCTCGTCATCGACGAGCGAGGCGCTCGGCTTCTCCGACCCCGGTCTCCAGAACTTCGACATGGGCGGCGCTTGGGTGGCTTGGCGGTGGCGGAGCTGGTGGCGTTGGAGGAGAGGAATCGGGAGCTAGAGAAAGCTCTCCGGGTAGGCCCATTTACTAGTGTTTTGGTTACCTGCTTTATTCTGATCTTGGGCCGACGTTTATGGGCCACGGATCCAGTGGTGTTCACTTTGCTATTCCTCCAGGCATGCTTTTAATTATTTTCCGCAACTGGTTGTGTAGGCACCCCGTGTTCGTGTTGGATGGGAATTTTTCGAGTTTTCAAAATTCCAAAAACATTCATGGGCATAAATTGTGTTGTATCTTGAGAAAAAATTTCATCTAAAAGGTATGGTTAATTGTGACCTGTGCTATAAAATGAAAAGGTGGGTGAATAGTATTATGTATTATTCACGTATTCCTTGTTGCTTTAGTGCAGGAAACATATATCTATGGATTTATATTTTCGAAAAACTTGGAAATACCACATTCAACGTGGGTACACGTGTAACTAGTTGCATATTAATAAATGTGAATCTTTACGAGCCGCCGAAATGTACATAAATATATGGCGACTCTAACATATATGTTTGTCTTCTTAATTTACAAGATGAGACAAATACTATGTTTCGAAAAAATAACTCAGTTATAGACATGCAAAATTTTGAAATTCTATCCATTGGGAAAACACAAAGCAAGCACACGGTCACTCAGTAAGTTCATCGGTACGTAAAGTTTAAAAAACTGAAGAAAAAATCATGCATGTTATCAATGATGTATCCCACAAACGTGCGAAAAATCTTGATTTCAAATACTTTATATTCTGAGCTATACAAAAATGATAAATATGTGTATAAATATGTACATACTTTCAAATCTTCAAAATATACAAGATTTTGTCATTGTTATGTAGTCAGAATATGAAGTATTTCAAGCACATATTTTGCACATGTGTGGAATATAATACACCATTGAAACATGCCGGGTTTTTTTCAGAATTATTTAAAACTTATGAATATGATTTTTTATTTAAAAAATAGAGTGAGCACTAGAGCTCTCCGGAGCCAAAATGACTTTCTCCTATATTCTGCATCGACAAGCAGCCTTATTTACGGTGCACTCGATGACCCACAACCAATAATGGCAATCATCCCAAAAAGAAGAAAACACTGGCAATCAGCTGTCATGTGGCTACATCACTTCTGCAGTTGCAAATTCTCGGTAAATTTATCATCGCCGCCCTATGCATGGCTATCTCCAACCAATCCACAGGAGTTAACCGGTGATCACGTACGAGCATGTTCACATCACATCGATCGCATCGATTGAAGGGACGTGCGAGTGCGAAAAGGCGACGCCTCAATTGGGTGAACAAGGTTCTATGCACGTCACCTCATCATTTGATGTCCGTAATTTGCACGCCAAAAGCTGAGCAGAATCAGTACGTGCATGGGTCTCCCTGTCGAGCTTTCCCTGGAGATTTAGCTTTGCATTGCCTATAAGGATCTAGTTGGACATGAGAGCATGGCATATTGGATGTACACTACAGGAATGCGTAGCTACGCCGACATTGCCGTCGGCATAGGCTATGCCGACGGCAGCCGTCGGCGTAACTCCCTCGGCGTATCAGGGTCTCGGCTCAGCCTCTAATGTCGTCGGCGTAGGAAAGCCGTCGGCGTACTAAGCTATGCCGACGGCTTTGCCCTTGACATAGGTCTAGGCTAGATTTTTTTCCCCAATTTTTTTTCCAAAATTTTATTTTAAAAAAATTGAACTTTTTTATATTTTTTAATTTATTAATTTATTTCGAAATTTCTCACTTGGCCACACACTTAATCTCTGATTACACACTTAATCTTAGGTCAAAGTACTTACCCTGGTCAAACTTCGCATTCGGTCACCCATCCTCAAATTGCTCCAGCCCAAACACGTTTCACATTTGAGTTCCTTACAAATTAGATTCCAAATGAGAAATTAGAACTTACTAATAATATTAGTATCCTATCAATCATATTAACCCTGGGTCATGATGTTACACTTTTTATTGTTTAAATTTTAAAAATATATTTGAATAAATAACAATGATTATGTAATAATATTTTTTGAATAAATAACAGTGATTATGTAATAATATTTAATATGAAATAATTCATATCTTTAAATCCGTCAATCGAAATTTGCCAAATAAAATGTCTAAATCGATTAGAAAATGAGAAGAAGTCAAATATGCCATCCATATCATCTTTTGCATCACAGAAAAATCGATAAACTTGCTATGAAAAAAAACCTCTAGCATGAAGCCAAATGATCAAGTTATGGCAATTCCCACGGCATAGTTTATAATAAAGTTCTCATATTCGACAAATAGGTGTATCTTGTATAGGAAATAATGGTTCCGAAGGGATTTTTCAAATTATTTTTAAAAATATCATTTTCCTTTTTCTAAGTGGCAAAGATGACTTTTTTTGTGAACCAAGTATAAAATATATGGTGCAAAATGGCACCCCTCACAAGGAGTAGTCCACATTTGATGGATAATCGCCAAGTATTACGAATTTTCTTGATTTCTATCTAATTTCGTCTAGTTAAATAATTTATGCTGATTTTTTGAAAGTAATCCAATTTTGAACTACAAATGTTTGATAGTTTGGTCTGAATTTTTTTTAAAATCGTTTTAAGGTACACAACTAGTGGTTATATCACAAAAATATCGATAGTTTTAGAACATTTGACCTCTTTCGATGAATTGTGATGGTGGCCATTTTGACCTTTTTTGAAAAAAATAAATAAAGCGAAAAAAAAACCTCAAAAAAAGATATCCTCTGGCATGGAGTCCTTTTATGTGTACTAGTTGCTATGAAAAATGATAAACTTGATTTTTTGACAAATTGTTCAAAAAAAACTTCACCAAAATGTCTATCATGTGTAAACATCTATAAGTTTCAAGCCAAATGATCAACTTATAACCATTCCCACGGCATAGTTTTGATAAAGTTCTCATATTCGACAAATAGGTGTATCTTGGTACAGGAAACAATGGTTTCGAAGGGATTTTTAAATTATTTTTATAAATATCATTTCTTTTTTCTAAGTAGCAAAAATGACTTTTTTTGTGAACCAAGTACAAAAAAATATGGTGCAAAATGGCACTCATCTAATTCTCACAAGGAGTAGTCCACATTTGATGGATAATCCCCAAGTATTAGGAATTTTCTTGATTTCTATCTAATTTCGCCTAGTTAAATGAGTTTATGCCGATTTTCTGAAAGTAATCCAAATTTGAACTACAAGTGTTTGATAGTTGATATGAAACTTTAAAAAAAATTATTTTAAGGCACACAACTAGTGGTTATATCACAGAAACATCGATAGTTTTAGAAAATTTGACCTCTTTCGATGAATTATCATGGTGGCCATTTTGACAGTTTTTGAAAAAAATCAAATAAAGTGAAAAAAAACCTCAAAAAAAGATATCCCTTGGCATGGAGTCCTTTTATTTGTACTAGTTGCTATGAAAATGATAAACTTGATTTTTGACAAATTTTCAAAAAATATATTCATAAAAAGGTCTATCATGTATAAACATCTATAAGTTTCAAGCCAAATGATCAAGTTATAACCATTCCCACGGCATAGTTTGTGATAAAGTTCTCATGTTCAACAAATAGGTGTATCTTGGTATAGGAAACAATGGTTCCGAAGGGATTTTTCAAATTATTTTTATAAATATGATTTTCCTTTTTGTAAGTGGTAAAAATGACGTTTTTGTGAACCAAGTACAAAAAATATAGTGCAAAATGGCACCCATCTAATTCTCACAGAACATTTGACGGATAATCCCAAGTATTAGGAATTTTCTTGATTTGTATCTAATTTCGCCTAGTTAAATGAGTTTATGCTGATTTTCCGAAAGTAATCCAAATTTGAACTACAAGTGTGTGATAGTTTGGTCTGATTTTAAAAAAAAACATTTTAAGGTACACAACTAGTGGTTATATCACAGAAACATCGATAGTTTTAGAAAATTTGACCCCTTTCGATGAATTGTCAGGGTGGCCATTTTGACCTTTTTTGAAAAAAAAATCAAATAAAGTGATTTAACTAGGCGATGATTTTTTTCGAATAATATAGCATGAACAATGTGTATGATGATGTAGGTCTCCTTCTCCTCTTCGAAACGAGCTAAAGAATATCAAAATCCGAATTCGAATGCAAAAGTTATAATCAAAACGGTCAAAACAATTTTTTAGCGCAGGCTATGCCGAGGGCATTGTCGTCGGTATAGATCAAAAGAGAGCTATGCCGAGGGCAATGCCATCGGCGTAGCTCCCTGGAGATTTACGCCGAAAGTTTTTTGTGGGCTGGCCTGTTTGGGGTCTATGCCGACGGCCCCGACAAAAAGCCATCGGCGTAGACCTGGCCGTCGGCATAGCTCCGCTTTCCTGTAGTGGTAAATGAATGACCTTCAGGAGGAGCGAGATGTAGGTAGGCAGAGAAATGTAGAAAATCCTTAAAACATTTAATCCTCCATATCAAAATATAAGACTCTCTACCTACTTTCTACACACATTTATCTAGACATGTTTTAGTGCAAATTTGCACTAAAAACATGTCTAGATACATGTGTGTAGAAAGTAGGTAGAGAGTCTTATATTTTGATACGGAGGGAGTACATTGTTTAAGATGTCATGTATCTTAAGCTAAGACTTGCCCATACAAAATTTCGTAAGGTAAGTTTTATGATAATGGGGAAAATAAGAATTTTACGGTTCAAGTTTTCTTACGGTGTAGCAACTCTTGTTTTCTAAGTTTTTTCTGCTAAATTTTGTAAGTGGGTCTCGGTGTACCTAGGCTCCGGACTTCCACTCGCCCGAATCACGAAGTGGTGCGGTGGCTAAGATTATGAGAACATGAGCGACTAAGTTTAAACATTCCGATGTATTATTGGTCTCTGAAATCGATCACCAGAACTGGAAGAGCGCAACAAGCCAGCCCGTCATCGATGGCAATAATGGTCACGATCATATATCAATGGCCCAAAAATGAGCCAATCTTTTCACACGATTAATAACGCATATATGGATCATATTGTAACTTCTATTTTGTTTGGTTAAATTTGCTCTTGCGCGCGTATTTATGCTCGGACGGCGGTGGTCATGAATCAAAAAACGTTATCTAACGTCCTAACGATGCACACACCTTTCTTATATCACGGTCATGGTAGCGTGGTGATGAACTACATATTGCATCTTTGGCGCAAACTGTGGCACTTGCACGAGAGAAATCGATCTACATCTAGCGCCATTGCGAAAGGGACGGGATTCCGCGTGTGCGATTATGTTTGGTAGGACAAGCAAGCTTTCTACCCACTCATTATGTACCCAACCAAACCCCGGCGGCTCATCAATTTATCCTTTCCTTCGGTTAAGCAACGTGATATCGCCACTCACGTCACATGATCGATCATGCATGGTGATCTATCCCGATTCAAGTTGCCTCAACCGCGTGTGCGATCTTGCATTCGTCGCTTATCTCCCATCACCATCAACACATGCACTCTCCGAGGCACATGCATAAGGACGATCACACGAGCACTGATCCAAATCCAATCGATCTATGGTCGAGCTCCCAACCACTGTAGGCGGCAGCCAATAAGGACGAAGCAAATGCAAATATACACGGCCGGAGGACACGCACTGCATCTGCATGCATGGAAGCTCCCGAGCGAGGTCCCACATGCAAGTTGCTGCATCAATGCATGCATGCATGCCATTAAAACGAAAAAGTAACACAGCCCACGTTGTGCAACCCATGCACCATTACCAAGCACTGGATGTACCAACATGCTAAGAGCAAGTACAATCGTAGTACATGTCACTTTTTCTGATGTTGAGGAGAGGCAATAGACAACGATGATTAAGCTAATAGACAACCCTATGAGTGATAAGTAGTGCTAACTTTTTATGACATGGTGGTTTTATATAGCCGAATGCTAGCTATATTATTAGACTTACTCCAATGGAGACTTATTGGCCCAACAACATGTATGTTGCAATGGCGGCCGGGACATTGGCCGTGGCCGTCTTTCTCATGCTTTGCCACATTCGACTCTCGGTGATCGATGTGGAGGAGAGAAAATCCAGCATACCAATAGTCAACACATTTTTGGGACTTGCGAGTCAGCGAGACGGCTATTGTGTTTACCATTTTGTGTGGTGGCGACTGTCACTAACATATTAACAGGATATCCTCGCAAACACAAATGTTAACCGGATTTGATGTGGTACGAAGAATATTATCTATATATTATGCAATGTTAGATGCTGCAAAAACTAGTATATGCTACAAAAGATGGCAATTGAGGACAATCGATTGACAATAGCCAAGAAAGAAAGAAAGAAAGAAAGTACGCATGTGTGGTGCATGTGGTGGATCGTGGCTAGCTTGCGGGGACCAACAAGGGGAGATTATTGTTATTTGCGTGTGATCCCACATAGAGTGGCACATGGTGGAGACACCACTTAAATACTCATCCAATCTGCTATTCCAATCCAATCTTGCCGTCTCCTGTGTTTTTTTATTCTTTCTCCATTGATAACCAGGGATTTCTTGATATGCCTACTATTATGCAAAGTTCAGAAGGTATGCATGATATGAAATGCAAAGGTCAAATGTGAATGTTAATACGCAGTACTGCACAAAATGGTACAACTGATACCTCTCTATGCGTCTATTACTCTATTTGCATTGTTACCCTATAAGGTTGTTGTTTTGGTAAAGACAAAGTAAAAAAATTAAAATCTTGACTGCTACTATATTTGTGAATAAGATTTCAGGAATATATCCCTAAAAGGAATTTCACTCTATACATTTGTTCATATTTTGTAGAGATATCATAATAGAAATATAAATGGTCAAGGATATATTTTCAACATCATGGCCATCATTAAAATGACAAATTTTAAAAGACTGAATCATAACATATTTAGAATACATAATTACAATACTACACCACACTACTAGCACCTATCGGTATTTGCCATGCATAATCCTAATTTTATGAACAAGATTGGCATTTTACAAATTCACCATGCAAGGGGAAATGAATTTCAAAAAGGACTTGTAAGTTTACCTTTTTGAACTAGATGGGAGCACTGAAACGAACCCACAATGGAAAGGGAAAACAGAATAAGCTAGGTCATGTGACGTCCACGTGCCACAAATATTTCCTCTTGTTTTCCTGGAATCTCTGTAGTCTTTAAAACACATCAGTCCGGTATTGTTTAAAAATTAGATATTTTGTGTCCAGTGTGCGATGGAGAATATCAGAAGAAGTCTTCTTCGATTCCTTTGTCATATCTCATACGATAATGCGATAAAATAGTCTATTCATGTCATCTCATCACTCATGTGTAACACATGCTGGAAAATTTCTCACTGTTAGCGATAACTAAACATACTATGGTATTTTTTTCTTCCAAATACACTCCTCACTAGCAGTATTTTTCATCCATCGGCGATCACAATACATCATTGGCGGATCGTTTAAACCCTTACCTCGCCATATAGCCATGGTTAGCTTTGGATCAACAAGTTACCATCCTATCACGTCAAACATTTGTTGTTGTGCTCCCTGTGTCGGGCAATTGCGGGTTGTTTGCGGGAATTACTACCAATATTTGTATTTTTGGCTTTTGAGTTAGTGGATGGGGACTAAGGATGAAAAAGAAAATCCGGTGACATATGTAAATAACCTCATATAGCTTTTCCAAATTTGATAAAATCGTTTGCACCACAACAAACTGCGGCCCTAAAACAACTGCTATTCATTATCACCATTCTTGGGCTCCAATAGATAGTTGTCTCGTTTGGTAATTAGCATGACTGTAGAAGAGAAAATGAAATAAAATCATGCGGACGCTGCATTTTCTTATGAGAAAAGGTCACAAGCTCGTTAGGAAAAATATCCAACTAGGTATCTCATATCTCCATGTTTATGGGTTGAGTGGTTTTTCTTGATATTGTCTCGTGTCTAATTTAATTACTAATTTGGTTTTCCGAAGATACACTCGACTGAGCTAGCTGGCTACACTGGAATTGCGACTGGTGATAATTTGTACACACGAAGTATGAACCTCTCTCAGTTAGAGGCGGCCCAAAAGAGTAAGAAGACGGCCACCAACTCAGAAATTTATAAGTAGGACATACTAGCGTACCGGATAGTGAAGACATAGACACCACGGTTGCAAAATTGTTTAGTATAACTTCAAAACTTCACGCAGCAGCTAGCAAACATTCACTAACGCAGTGGTAGATCCGGTGGATTCGGAGCTATTAGACAAGATGTGCTTAGCACGAGCCACCAGCATGCATGCATGCATACATTTTATGTCGGGCATTGATCTAAATCAGATTTGCCAATTGATCCTGCACATCGTGGTCCACTGATTATACTAACGTTTTGTCTGTTCACTACAGGAATGGCCACCTATGCCGACGGCCTTTTGCCGTCGGCACAGGTCTTTTTACCGTCGGCATAGGCTATGCCGACGGCCACCGTCGGCATAGGTCCGTCGGCATAGGTGCCCGTAGGCATAGCCTAGAAACCCGTCGGCACAGGTCTAGCCGTCGGCATAGGCTATGCCAACGGCAAAGCCGTCGGCATATGTTTTCAAAAAAAAAAAAAAATTTAAATCTCTAATTTATGTTTTTTAATTTTGAAATTTCCAACTTAGCCACACACAATTTCTAATTACATATTAGACACTTAATCTCAGGTCAAAGTACTTATTTCGGTCAAACTTTCCGTTCGGTCACCCATCCTCAGATTGCTCCAGCCCAAGCACGCTTAACTTTTGAGTTCCTTCTAAATAAGCTTCCAAATGAGATGTTAGAACTTACTGATGTTATTATTCTATCGAACATATTAACCCCTGGGTCATGATGTTACACTTTTATTGTCTAAATTTTGAAAATTTATTTGAATAAATAACAATGATTATGTAATAATAATATTTGAATAAATAACAATAAAATTTAATTTACTTTATTTTCTTCTTTTTACATTTAATATGCAATATTTCATATCTTCAAATCCGTAAATCAAAATTTAATAAATAAAATGTCTAAATCCATCAGAAAAATGGGAGGAATCCAAATATGACATCCATAACATCTTTTTCATCATGCATATGACTTTTTGTAACATATTTTTGGTATTTTCTTAATAAAAAAGTTATTTTTACACTTAAAAAATGAAAAATGATGTTTATAAAATTATTTTTGGCAACAATGTTTGTCATACCAAGACACATCTATGTGTCAAATATGGGCACATTATCACAAACTATGGCACGGGGATGATCGTATCTAGGTCATTTGACTCGAAACTTATCCATGTTTATAGATGATTGATCATTTTGTGAAGAAGTTTTGTGGAAATTTTGTCAAAACTCAATTTTATCATTTTCCCTAGCAACTAGTACACATATAAGGACTCCATGCCAAAGGATTTGTTTTTTTAAGTATTTTTTCACTTTCTTTTATTTTTTTCAAAAACAGTCAAAATGGCCGTCGTGCGTATTCATCTAAAAGGGTCGCATTTTTAAAAACCATCGATGGTTCTGTGATATAAGCACTATTGTTGTATCTTAAAATGATTTTTGTAAAATTTTCAGAGTAAACTATCATACACTTGTAGTTCAAAATTGAATTACTTTCGGAAAATAGACATAAAGTCATTTAAGTAGGCGAAATTAGTTAGAAACCGAGAAAATTCATAATATTTCTGGATTGTCCATCAAATATGATCTAATTTGTGTGGAAATTGGATGGGTGCCAGTTTGCACCATATTTGTTGTACTTGCTTCACAAAAAATGTCATTTTTTACAATTAAGAAATGAAAAATGATATTTATAATCATAATTTGAAAAACTTAGTTCTGCAACATTGTTTGTCATACCAAGACACACCTATGTGTCAAATATGGGCACATTATCACAAACTATGGTACATAGGTGATCATATCTAGGTCATTTGACTCGAAACTTATACATGTTTATAGATGATTGATTTTTTTGTGAAGAAGTTTTGTGGATTTTTTTTCAAAACTCAAGTTTATCATTTTTCCTAGCAACTAGTACACATATAAGGAGTCCATGCCAAAGGATTTATTTTTTGGGTATTTTTTCACTTTCTTTTAATTTTTCGAAAAGACGATCAAAATGGCCGTCGTGTGTATTCATTCAAAGGGGTCGCATTTTTAAAAACCATCGATGGTTCTGTGATATAACCACTATTGTTGTATCTTAAAATGATTTTTGTAAAATTTTCAGATTAAACTATCACACACTTGTAGTTCAAAATTGAATTAATTTCGGAAAATAGACATAAAGTCATTTAAGTAGGCGAAATTAGTTAGAAACCGAGAAAATTCATAATATTTCTGGATTGTCCATCAAATATGATCTAATTTGTGTGGAAATTGGATGGGTGCCAGTTTGCACCATATTTGTTGTACTTGCTTCACAAAAAATGTCATTTTTTACAATTAAGAAATGAAAAATGATATTTATAATCATAATTTGAAAAAACTTAGTTCTGCAACATTGTTTTTCATACCAAGACACACCTATGTGTCAAATAAGGACATATTATCACAAACTATGGTACATAGATGATCATATCTAGGTCATTTGACTCGAAACTTATACATGTTTATAGATGATTGATCTTTTTGTGAAGAAGTTTTGTGGAATTTTTTTCAAAACTCAACTTTATAATTTTTCCTAGCAACTAGTACACATATAAGGAGTCCATGCCAAAGGATTTATTTTTTTGGGTATTTTTTCACATTCTTTTATTTTTTTGAAAAAATGGTCAAAGTAGACCCGTGGCATAATTTGTTGCAAAAAGTCATATGCATGATGAAAAAGATGATATGGATGTCATATTTGGATTCCTCTCATTTTTCTAATCAATTTAGACATTTTATTTGTTAAATGTCGATTTATAGATTTAAAGATATGAATTATTTCATATTAAACGAAAACAGAAAAAAAAAAAACATAGCTATGCCTACGGCTTTGCCGTCGGCATAGCCTTTTGAACCTATGCTTTGCCGTTGGCATAGACCCTGTGCCGACGGCTAAACCTGTGCCGACGGCCGCGTCGATGGACATTCCTCGTCGAAGCCTATGCCGACGGCCCCGACAAAAAGCCGTCGGCATAGAGTCCGGCCGTCGGCATAGCTCGCCATTCCTGTAGTGGTTGCTGGGCCGTACAAAAAGTACGGCGTGCATATATTTACCCTGAAATCCTGAACTCTGAGTAATAATTTGTGTATAAATACTACTCCCTCCGATACATATTTTTTGTCAACTAAAATCACGATAAGAATTATAGAATTTGAATTAAAACCACGATAAGAATTGTGAAACAGAGGTAGTAGTACAAATTGATCAACTTAAACCCCTAAATCGCACACGGATGGAGAGTTCCGTGTACGCTATGACATATCACTTACGATACAGTTTTATGGTCGTTAGCAATTTCTAAATCCGTATGTGATGCCTTGTCCATTGCACAACTGTCGGGCTCAACGAAATGTGTGACATATATTGCACACGATTATTATAAATAACCCATCTGCAAAATTGGACGACATCACACACGAGTTTATGTTAATCCAACTGTGTGTATTGCTGGATAAAGTTTTGCCCACAGTCCTGCCCATCAAGCTAACCTAGTAGCAAAGAAGATACCTAATTAATCTACATGATATCATGGGGTTGTGCCACTAATGTGTGATATAAGTTGGGACTCCCAACATGGACTGGTGTAGTTTTGGCAGTTTTCCTCTGAGTGGTGACTCTAGGTTTATCGAACCAACATGTAGTACGAGCATCATGTCTTTGTCTAGAAATGTTTAAATAAAACTAAAATTTAACTTGCTGCACTCAATGGTACCAATTTGTTTGCCAATTATAAAGGTATGATGAGGTTGCAAGACATGTAAGATAACAGGAAATATATATATTATAGTACGTTTTGTTAAAACATCGAATAGAGCAAAGTAGAAGGATTTTCTTATGGAGGAAATTAGACTAGGTTCCTCGGTTCACTTGACCTATCTATCATAAATACAGTGACAAGTAAAACACAGTACATATATGAGTAATGCTTCATCAAAAATGCAAATAATATGATTGATAAAAATATGATAACATCTATATATATGAGCATCATGTCCACAAATCCACAAGCACCACTCCACGTGAGCATGTGCTAATACTCCCCCCTAAGATGTGATCCATGTCACTGGGATCCACAATCAAAGGTACATAAGGTTGATCATAATCATGTAGGGTAGCTAATATGACTATAAACATCAAATCACATGGAGTGATATGATATGAGATACTAACACAAACACATAGTACAGGGGGTGAACCACTCACTATTGATGGAAGGGTACAACATGGTGTCGGTGAGGGTGGTAAAGATACATCCGGTGGTGATTCCGGCATCAGTTCCCCCTCCACTCTTCTCCCAGTGGCGGTAAAACACGTATAAATAAGTGGTAATTTTAGGATGGGAGGAGTCGATCTCTCAGTCAAAGGGTGAAGGCATTGTCATCGTGTGGTACCCGCATCCCCTTTGCTACCGTCAGCTCTAGGGCACGTCCCATGGGGTCGCGGCCCCTAGGTGGCACCTTTCGCAAGCCTCCTCGATTGTCCTAATACGGACTCCTAATATTTTTCCCAATTTTCTGCATTCCAAAAGGTTCCTAACATGTTAAAGAAAGAAAAGAGAATTCCTCCCTTTAGGTGATGATTAAGTCCAAATAATTAATAAAAATGGTATAACATTGAAATATGGCCCTAAACTTTAAAAGGACTAAATACGTTTGTGGCGTCCCACCAACCTCTCGTGCATGCTTATGCAGATGAGGTGAACATATAGCGATATCGGTGGCAAGGACCGCCACTCAGTCACCCATTATGGCAAATGTATGTTTTTTTTAGGGAAGGCAAATGTATGTTGTTATCGTTCAACCCTGATCAAAATTAGAACTACTATGACAATACAACAAACAAGTCCAATAATATATTTTCTAGTTTGTTAGTGCCATTCGATGTTTCAAATTGATGACTTATTGCCAAAAGATTACAAGTAGCGTATACCAATTTGACTATATCCGGTTGTCACTGTTAGGCAAACAACTTTTTGGTGGACGGTGTTAAATTATGGGGGTAGAATTCCACCACAGGGTTCAAATCTTGGTGGTTATATTAAATACACAAGTACTCCCCCTTGTTCCATAATATAAGATGTTGTAGACATTTTAATACAGATCAAATACGGAACACAATGAGTGAACTGCCCACTAAAATACGTCTAGATATGTATGAATCGGGAAAATGCTAACAAAGCTAAAAAAAAGGTTTATATTTAGGAGTGGAGAGAGTAGTATTTATGTTTTACCGATAGCATAATAGTTTTGTGAATATATCCCATATATGCATAGTTGGGTGCATGTATGTGTTTTGGTGTGACGGTGCTGTATGCACATGTGTACTTGTAACCACCTTATAAAATGACAGTTTTTATCGCATATTTTTGCACGATGGGTTTTCGTAATATTTCTGTGTTTTTTGTATATTCGACGGTACTTTGTCGTACTGTGTATATGTCACATGCGGGTTGACACCAAACTATGACCAGGCTTATATATGTGCACATGCGTGTGCGTCTACCCTCAGACTAGATGTTTTAAAACAGAACTGATCTTCTCTTGGCAAAATCCAAACTAAACTGTGTGCAGCGAGACCAGTTTGGCAAAAAAAAAAAAAAAAAACTCGGAGCGCTGAGTACCACTGTCGCACTGTGAACTAGACACGAGAATACGAGAGTGGAGTCCCCACAGCGAAAGAAGATGGAGTATGAGAGCAGAGAGGAGGAGGTATTCGACAAGAAAAAGAAAAACGCAATCAAAACCGAGGGCGTTTGGACCAAGGGAAAACCTAGGTGTCACGTCAGCACGTGGGGGCCGGTCCCGTCTGTTTAATTTATTTAACCGCACAGCCACAGACTTTTGAGCGCGGCCGTTACGCCCTGAAGCTTTCGTTTAATTTGGTCGGCGGTGACAATGGACACTGTTCATGACCGCCTTCGTGCGCCGATGCCGACACGGTTTGCGCTTGAAGTTCCGGGAGCGCCACGCATAGTTTCTCTTCGATGGCAAGAAGCTCCAAAATTTGACCACTAGTTGATCATAATATGTTCATTGTGCTAGAAAAATGTTCGGTAAACTCACACAGAAAACATAATGGATAACATGGCATAGCATATTTAATGTGGAATGAGAAAATAAATCCACTATTTATGAAAACAATATTGGTGAAAGAAGTAGTATTAGTTTTTTAAATTAATAATAAAAATGACTACAGTAATACCGATTTATAAAGCACATGTGAAATAAATACTAAAACCTTAAAGCGGAAGGTTTTTATAATTAAACGTAAACCTAATAAGCTAATGGATTGAAAGAATAAATTAATGAAAAGTGAACAGTGAAAAAGGAAATGGAAAAGCAAAGGTAATCTTCGTCCTAAACTGACAAAATGGGGAGACGTGGCGCACCTATAGTTACCACCGAGGTCGCTAAATAGAATTTGCCCCTTATTAAACTTACAAATAAACCGTCATACCAAAACTCGTCTAACTCTAAATCAACCAGCTGCAAAAGTAAACACAATCTTAGTAAGGCTGAGAACTTCATCCATTTCGACTCTAAGAGCATCTTCAAAAACACTTTCGAGTATATATGAAATTTGTTAGAAACCGTACGGTGCACATACGTGCTGGCTCCACCATTGATTTTTTTTTTTTTGCATAAATCCACCATTGATTGATCATCCACCTACACATCTCCATATGTATTGTATATGGAGAGACACCCATGTCTCTTTATTTCTCCATGCTGTTGGACAGACTCGCTAGTAAAGGTTGTGGAACATATTTTACAGTCTTTTGGTGCTTTGATAGCACAAATCAGATTTAAAACATGGAGGATAATTATTCACAAAAGTAGACTCCATCTTAGGAAGCCCAAGAACTTCATCCTTTTTAACTCTCAACGGCAGCTTCAAAAACACTTTCGACACCACCCGCTAGAACATGAATTTTGTTGGGAAACCGTACGGTGTACATAAGTGCAGACTCCACCGTTACTTGAGGGAGAGGTTATTATCTATATTGATCATCATCCACCTTCCCATATCTACATATGTATTGTATGTAGATAAACACACGAATTAATAATAAAGATTAGTTCACCTTATATTCTGCATGTTCCTTTATTGTTCGCATACGTGATTGTGTCGAGTGTACAACTACTTCGGTTACTCTCTCGCTCCACGATGTTGGACCGGACTCGCCAATAAAGGTTGTGAACATATTTTACAGTCTTTTGGTGCTTTGATAGCACAAATCAGATTTAAAAACATGGAAGATAATTATTCACAAAAGAGAAACATGGAGGCCCACATGTCAGTGCTCCGGTCCACCAATGGACCCTATGGGCCTAACCCACACAACGTTCTCCCCTCAGCTCCCGCCACTTCACCTTGTAACTGCAAGCTGTTGCTAGCTGTTTCTCTCCTCTTGTCATGTGACCTCGCTCCCCATCTCTGCTTTCTATTTCTCTCTTTGCACAAACCGCAGGCACACACAGACACAGCACAATTCGAGTCGTTCCTCTCTCCCCCTGTCCCTATCATTCCCGTTGCCCGATTTAGCTTAGTGGCCACAGTTTGCGCGGCGGCGCCGGCGGCGGCGCCAGGAATAGAAACGTGAGCTAAAACGAGGACGGCTCGTTTGGGCACGGCCCCAGGCAAGCTACATTACCGCTCGTGTCCCCAGCGCTGCAAAGGTTTGGGCGTTGCGCCATCGATCGCGCGCTCCCGTTGCGTCGGTTGATTGGATTCGGGCGCGCGGGTTCCGGCCATGGCGCAGCTGCCGCCCAAGATCCCCACCATGGCGCCGGCCTGGCCGGAGTTCGGGGGCGGGCACCACCACAGCGCCCACGCCCGCCACCACCATCACCAGCGCAGCCCCTCCATGGGCGCGTTCCTCGCCGCGCCAATGCAGCCGCTCCCGCCGCCGTCGGACCCCAACGGGGCGCAGCAGCAGCCGTCGTGGGTCGACGAGTTCCTCGACTTCTCGGCCGCCAAGCGCGGCGCGCACCGCCGCACCATGAGCGACTCCGTCGCCTTCCTCGACGACAACAATGCCGGCGTCGGGGCGCCGAGTTCGACCGCCTGGACGACGACCAGCTCATGTCCATGTTCTCCGACGACCTGCCGCCGCAGCACAAGCAGCAGCAGCAGGCCGGGAGCGCGTCGTCGCCGTCCGATCACAACAGCATCAACGACGACAAGGGCGACAACGAGGAGGCACAGAGCGACTGCAATGGCGACGGCAGACTGCCGTCCTCGCCCTCCGGAGTCGATCCCAAGCGGGTCAAGAGGTGACCTTTTTACCTCCTCTGCTCCCTCCTCACTGAATTACGACAATGCACACACATCGGAAAGGCAGAATTCCTCAATTTCTCAGCGTCGTCGTCGCCACAATTGCAGGATCCTGGCGAACCGGCAGTCGGCGCAGCGGTCGCGCGTGCGCAAGCTGCAGTACATCTCGGAGCTGGAGCGCAGCGTCACGTCGCTCCAGGTGCGAAAAATTATGCATATTTCGAGCTTAATTTTGGCCATGGACGCCGTGAATTTGACCGCGAATTGTATGCAGACCGAGGTGTCGGCCTTGTCCCCGCGCGTCGCCTTCCTCGGCCACCAACGCTCGCTGCTGACGCTGGGGAACAGCCACCTAAAGCAGCGCATCACGGCGCTCGCGCAGGACAAGATCTTCAAAGATGGTGACCGCCATTGCCACCCACCTCTCGCACTTGTTACTTACTGCAATTCTCACTGTGCAATTCTCACCGTCCAAAATTCAACTGCTATATATGCTCAGCTCATCAGGAGGCACTGAAGACGGAGATAGAGAGGCTGAGGCAAATCTACCAGCAGCAGAGTCTCAAGAACGCGGAACCCCCGGCGGCACCCGACGCCCACTTGGCCCGCAGCAGCGACAACGGCTTCATCCCCAGCGAGGGGACCGCGGCGCCCTCGTGATCGATTGAGATCCGGCCGCTCCAGTGGAGCGGAGTGGAGGCGTCGGCCTCAGGACAACCAAGTGTTGTCGCTGTTCTTGCTGCTGCTGCTGTCGTTGTTGATAGGATTTGGTGCTTTGCTTGGGTTTGCGATTCTTTGGGGCGTGATGTATGTATGTAAGTCGATTCGTTCGTTCCGGTTTGGCTTGTTTGTTCATTCCTGCATCCTCTGCTGGTGGTAGCTCCTGATTCTTCTCTACTCCCCCTGATTTGTAATTTTATCCCGGCATTTTGGGCGAAGGTTGTAGCTAAGAATTGTGTAATTCAGATTGGTTGGAGTGGAGTGGCTGGTGTCGCTTTGTATCTGATCAATCAAAATGCATGCTTTCCGTATCTCGATCTCGAGCGACTTTTATCTGTTCTTGTTGTTGTTGCTTTTGGTAACTTTTCGTGCGACCGACCAACCTTGATGAAGCTTTGTTAATCTTCGCGTGTAACTTACTGATGAAGCAGGTTTGGTTGCATTAGTGTTGTCACATGCAGAGCAATTGGGCGGGCCGTGAAGGGAACATGCAGGGGGATCTCATTCCTTGCTGTTTCATCACAGGATTTTAAAACGCGGTGACAGCGAAGGAGGTGCCTTCCTTTTGCTGCAAGGGATAGGCATGTTCGTCTGGGTCATGTGCATGTGCGCGTGCCCGCTCTACCTGTACCCGTATCCGCCGCTGCAAGTTACAGTGTCCATCACACAGATTTGGGCCTAGCGTACATTACTGGTATCCTGCTCTGTTGGTACATCCTGTCCCTAGGTAGAGTAAACAAGATCTCCGTGTCTCGTCTACATCTACTCAACTGTATCGTCTCCACAAAATAGTCCCTAGGTAGAGTAAACAAGATCTCCGTGTCTCGTCTACATCTACTCAACTGTATCGTCTCCACAAAATAGTCTCAACCGCACATCGTTTATCAACTGTCTGAACTACATAGCGTACTAAACTACAGTACTTTCTCCATTCTAAATTAGTTGACTTAAATTTATCTATACGAATGTATATAAACATGTTTTAGTGTGTAGATAGATCTATATATAGACAAATTTTGTCAATTAACTAAGAACGGAGGGAGTACAACTCAACGTTAAGGATGGCAATGGGTAGTGTATGGCGCGGTAGAGCAATACTATACACATACTGACATACCCGTATAGTTAGCGGTAGAAAACTCTACCCAAACCTATACCCACGGGTACGAAACTCTACCCACACTCATACCTGGCGGGTACCCATACCCATTGGGTACCTAACGGGTAGATAAAATAGTGCATAAGTTATTCACAATTTTACATTAGTTGATAACACATTTGAGAAAAGAATCATTTATCTAAACTCAATAACAGATATATTATTACACAACAATTATCAAAATTTAGAAATCATAGCCTCATTCTCATAAGTCAGTAGATGAGTCACATGGCATTTATGACAGCTTGACGGGTAGGGTATGGGCAAACCCACGGGTACACGATGATACCCATGCCCTACCCACAACTTGACGGGTAGGGTATGGGGGTATTCCCCATGGGTACATAAGTGTGCCCATACTCTGCCCATACGGGGTAGAAACCCGCGGGTAACTGTACCCATGGGTAAAATTGACATCCTTACTCAACGTCTCAAATTCAACTCGTGTCTCTTCTCAATTGCCACTCGGTCTCAACTACATTGTCTCGCCTGCCTGCAACTAACAACCACAACTCGTGTCTCAACTAACTTGAGAAGATTGTTTAGTGTATTTTATGAGGCAAACACACACTACTTAGCAAAAGCCAAAAAAATAAGAAACATAACCGAGCCTTAACACGCCTTAAATTAATCTATGTTACATAGGTGGCGTGAGGAGAGGAGTCCACGTATGCCCCTTGTGATGCTACCAAGTTACTAATAAATGGTGTGTAGCACTACCAAATAGTCGTGAAAAACTAAAACATCTTATTGAATATATTGTAGCATAATCTAACTGTAATCCAAATACAACACATGTCAAGATACACAAAAGAGAAGGATAGTTTTTCGTGAACACTGACATATAATGTAATGGCATACGAAAACATATTTTGTATATTATCCAAAAATTCGTTGTGATCTACATGAAGAACTGTGTCGAGACAAATGAATACTTCCTGTGGATGGTGAAACTTTTAAAAATGCACACATACTTTTTGTTTCTTAACCATGACACTTATACAATGTTTATCACAACCATGACCATTACATGTACTATTATTTTACTGTTTTCATCAAATAAATTTTGTTAGAAATTATTAAAATGTTTATGATACTTATTTTTTCATCGGGAGATATTTTTGTGTTGAACTGTTTTTTTTGTTTTGAGCCAACAAAATGTCATCTCCATGTGAGCGAGATGAAATATTTTATTTAATACATAATATTATTTTTATTATATCAAAACATTTTCGACGAGTCATATATATTTTATACGATACATATTAACACATGGATGAACAAAATTTATACAATAGATAAAGAATACAAAAAATGTTCATGTATTTTATAAAATTCATATCGATAGAGATATTTATGCATTTATTATTTCGAAATATATCGATGTGCGTATTAAAATTAAATAACACATAAAATAAAAAGCATTTTAGACACAGATGACTAATGTAATTGAAATAGAACGAAATGTATTTTTTATAAATTATTAAAATAAAAGTTAGGATATATCAAGATAAAACATAACATTATAAATGATAATAAAATGAAAAGATGGAAAAAACAAAAAGAAAAACAGCAAGAGAAGAAAAGTAAGAGGAATAAAAGAACAAGAAAAAATAAGGAAGACCTCCTACCTTCTTGGACTGGCCCAATAGTACCGGATGGGTGCACGGAGCCTCCTTCCCGGCCTCCGGCCCGGCTCCACGAATTGAACATACCCGCCGGATTCTTTGTGGTCTAAACCAGAGCAGCGAACATGGACTTACTCTAGTGGATATTTCCGAAACATGGTACGCAGCCCCATAGACTAATGGGCGGCTATTTGGTAGGCATGACCGTCCTTCGTCAACTGCAAGCCTGCGAAAATGATCTACGACAAATTGACCAGTGGGACGAACGTCACTGAACACGCAGGCACCCACACAATGACATGCGGCGAGGCAGTAATATATACAGTATATACGAACCATCTATTATAAGCACGGATACTTTCGGAAAATTCATGAGGACAGCGATACTTTCGTATGGAAGTTAACATCCACGCGTAGATTCACGGTCAAATGGATGTATCTTGACCTTACGAATCGTTGTATCTTGACCTTATGAATGATACTTCCTCCATTTTTTAATATAAGATGTTTTAGGGGTTGCACATGTTGTCTACATACATGCTAAAGTTGGTGGACACACATACTAAAACATGTCTATATACATTAGTACACATGTGAATGTGGACAAATACTAAAACATCTTATATTAAAAAACGGAGAAAGTATGACCTACTGCTTTCTTATGCAAATTAACATCCGCAGGTAGGCTTCACTTAAAATTAGAATATTCATGTGGTTTCTTCATCGCAAGGTTTTGTTAAGAAAGAATAACTTGTTAAAGAGAAATTTACTCTGCCTCTGTACGGTAAGCGAACCCAGTTTGCATATGGCGTCTGGCGATGCTTTTGACTAGGTAGCTGCATGTCGTCGATCTTTTGCCCCGGCTGCTTGCAGTGGTACAAACACGACAGCCTCAAGGTCATCTTCCGTTGCCCACGCCGATCGCTCCCTTGCGGTTCATGTCCTTTCAAAGTTCCGATCAGTTGACAAGCCCCCCACAAAAGAAAAGCTAGACAAGCACACGAGGAGTTCCTTCGACAGGTTCAGCACGACCTTACCCTGACAGGGATATTCACGCACCAGCCTTACATCAGAGACAACGTCGATCACTACGTCCATCTTAGGACCCGCCTCATAAAGTGCAGGCTTGCAGCGCCCCGCGACCGGCCGTGTGATTCGCGTGCAAATCCTGTTGAGCCTGAAGCATCAAGCAATAGCTGAATTTTGACGACGAGTTGCTTTCTCCATTGATTTCACAATAGAAAGCTTGATTGACCGACATACAGGATAATGGGATATTGAGCAACAGTTTTCCGACGACCCGGCCAGTTGGCCCCTACTGCATGAGGCCTCGCCCTGAGACGACGGCCGGCTGCGCGGCAGATCAGCAGAGCTTTTGCATTGATGCGTGTGCTGTGCTAGCTTGAAGAAGCTAAACGTGATGAACGATGTACTCCTAGTATTGGTGCCCACACGAGTTGGCAGACATTCATGCCAGCTCTGTGATCACGCATGCCGCGACGGAGCCTGCCGTGCCATGTCATCGCCTCGTCACGGTTTCGCATAGCACCAATGCAATCACCAGGTGTCACTTTCGTTTCTCTGAATAAACAAACAAACAGCTATCCTTAAGAAAAACAAAATCAAGTAAACCACGCAAGTTTTAAAATTACACAGATGACAATGGTACCTTTGAGACTGGTCAGAGGGCCAGTGGTTAGCTAGCCGGTGCTGGCTGCCCAGCGACCCGGGTTCGAGTCTCGGCTCGGACGCTGCTTGCAGCTCCTTTTCTTCTATAAAAAGTAAGCCCTGGGTGCTAGTGCCCTTGGGTCTCGTTTTTTTTTTTTGACAATGGTACCTTTGACCTGTTTTGGATGAAGGCGGGCAGGGTCATGCATGACAGATGGAACGAACAAGACTCAACTCTAGTATTTCAACGCTCTGACCGCTTCACATCCTCAAGCTGCCGGCCGCTCCAGAACGTTCCGCTGGCTGGTTTCAACGCGAAAGGGGATCGATTAGGGGAATGTTCTACTACTATTCTACTACGCCAAATTGAACGTCAGAAAACGACCGCCGCCGTCGGAATCCCCACGCGACCCGCGCCGAGATCAAATTTGCCACTGCAGCTGCAGGGATCAGCGACCGTTTAACCAACCAGCCAGCCAGCCAGTCGTCTGATGGCGATTGCTGCCATCGCCGCCGCCGCTGCTCCGCCTCGTTTGATCAGAGTATTCCTCTTCCCGGCGAAAAGCTGCACTATGGCTAATGGCCGGCCACCTGAATCGTGGCGTGGCTGCCAACGCCATGCATGACAGCACGAGGCGCCGATCGGTTAGACCAACTTAGACGATTGGGGAGCTCTGTCGGCGTTGGTTCGTTATCAACTTATCATGCACGGCGTATGCATGTATGCGCTGAGCCGATGGACCAAGCAAAACACTGTACAGGATCAATCTCCTCGATCTTATGTGGCGTGCGAGACAAATGAATAGTACTACTAAATTTCTCGAGGATTTGAACCGTACACGGAAAAGGTTCCAGCTGGACACTGTTTGGAATAATATTTGTGTTTGTTAAATCCACTTGGCTTTCTTTGGTTTATCTCTCCCCAGGGTAACACCTTGTGGTTGACTTGTAGAGTATAAAGTAAGATTGCATCTGGATAAATTATCTCATAAACAAAGGATCTACCTTAAAAATTACATAAATAATGTCCTAATCATGTAGGGAATGTCATACGGTCTACACCAATGGTAGCATATAGAGAGCTATGGTCAACCTACTACCACACCTATCTATGGTGGAGTTTGACAAGTTCCGTTGAGGGATTTTATCGACAATAGATAGATGGAGTTGATGAGCATAATAGATCCTGATGGTAGCACTCGAACACATGTTTATACAGATTTGAGTTTCTCGTCGATATATGAAAGCCCTACTCTTATTTTATGGCAGCTTTTATTTCTTATGCTCAATTACGATCTCGAGAGGCGATCTAGATCACATTATGGTGATGGTGTTGTGAGGGTTGATGATGAAGCTCATGTGTGGAGAGATGAGATGATGTTGTGTGCATACAACTTGTCAGGCCCCACCCCGCCCTATATACGCTGCTAGGGATTAGGGTAAATAATGACCGAGTGGGTTTAAAGATTGATATGACTAATATAGATCCGATCTGAGCCGGTTACAATCATACCGTAGGAATTCTTACAAGTAATATTAACTTGTTTTGTACTCAAAGTTTATGCGTGTGCTGTGCTAGCTTGAAGAAGCTAAACGTGAACGATGTACTCCTAGTATTGGTGCATAGTGTCTGCCAAACGAGTTGGCAGACATTCATGGCAGCTCTGTGATCACGCATGCCGCGACGGAGCCCGCCGTGCCATGTCATCGCCTCGTCATGGTTTCGCATAGCACCAATGCAATCACCAGGTGTCACTTTCGTTTCTCTGAATAAACAAACAAACAGCTATCCTTAAGAAAAACAAAATCAAGTAAACCTTTGACCTGTTTTGGAGGATATGGATGAAGGCAGGCAGGGTCATGCATGACAGATGGAACGAACAAGACTCAACTCTAGTATTTCAACGCCCTGACCGCTTCACATCCTCAAGCTGCCGGCCGCTCCAGAACGTTCCGCTGGCTGGTTTCAACGCGGAAGGGGATCGATTAGGGGAATGTTCTATTCTACTACGCCAAATTGAACGTCAGAAAACGACCGTCGCCGTCGAAATACCCACGCGACCCGCGCCGATATCAAATTTGCCACTGCAGGGATCGATCAGCGACCGTTTAACCAACCAACCAGCCAGCCAGTCGTCTGATGGCGATTGCTGCCATCGCCGTCCACTATGGCTAATGGCCGGGCACCTGCATCGCGGCGTGGCTGGCGACGCCGGCCATGCATGGCAGCACGAGGCGCCGATCGGTTAGACGATTGGGGAGCTCTGTCGGCGCTGGTTGGTTCGCTTCGTGGTCATGCGCGGCGTATATATGTGGACCAAGGCAAACACTGTACAGGATCCACGGACCTCCTCGATCTTATTATGTGGCGTGCGAGGCAAATGAACGAAATGAATGCTAAATTTCTGGAGGTCGATGGATAGATGGGGTCGATGAGGCTAATAGATCATGATGGTAGCAGTCAGACACATGCTTATACATGTCCAAGCCTCTCATGGAATTATATAAAAAACCTACTCTTTACTTTGTGGCTGCTTCTATTTCTTATGCTCAATTACGATCTCGAGAGGCGGTCTGGATCACATTATGGTGAGGATTGAATATGAAGCTTATGTGTGGAGAGATGAGATGATGTTATGTGCATACGAATCGGCAGGCCCCATCCCCGCCCTATATACACTGCTAGGGATTAGGGTTAATAATGTTCGAGTTGGTTTAAAGATTGATGGGGAAATCTAAAGAAAGGCGCCGCTCCGCGCATCCACCCGAGCGGCGGCTCGTCAAGATTCGCGAAACGAATCGAGCGCCTTTCCTCGTCTCGCGCAACGCTCGGCCGCACATCGCTCTCTCATGCGGACAGTGCTTTCTAGTAGGGCCCAGCTGTCAGCCTAACTAGGGACGGAGAAGGGGTGCACCAGGCAGTTCTAGCCTGACCTCACTCTCCTCTCCCCTGCTTCTCCGCTCGATCCTCTCCGGCGATTCGCCACTTCTGGCCGCAGTACGACGGATCCGCTCCGGCGGAGAGGTCGTCGTCGCAGTACCCGTCGTGGTGAGCCCCGAAACCTGCTTGATTTTGCTATTTTTCGTCGTATAATTCGTCGCTCGGGAGACCACCGTTTGTCTCGGCGGTGATTTCCGCATTTTCTGGCCACGCTGACCGCGGTTTGGCGATTCCTCGCTGGCAGAGGATCCCGTCGTTGCAATCCCTGTAGTTGTGAGCTCCGCACACGCTCGATTTGCGTGGTTTATTTTGTATTGAAATTTGCACCGCAGTTCGTTTCTGTCCCGATTCGACCACACAATTTATATCCCCCTCTCTATCTCTGCCATTGGGGAGCAGCGCAGCGTGAGGGAGGTTGCGGGATGCCGCGCTGGGAGGCACGAGTGGGTCTCCGCAGGCGAGAGGCGCCGCGCCGGGTGTTGAGGAACTCCTGCACCAGGAGGCACGCGAGGAGATGGTCCCCGCCGCCGTGCTCGCAGCAGGGAGGTGCCTCGGCTGGAGGCACGAGAGGATTGGTTGGTCGCCGCCGAGCTCGCAGCGGGGAGATGCCTCGCCGGGAGGTTGAAGAACTCGTCGCTGTGAAGCACAAGAGGAGCTGGTTGCGGCCACTGAGCTCGCAGCGGGGAGACGAGTGCCTCGCCGGGAGGTTGAAGAAGGAGTACGAAAGGAGCACAGAGGCGCCGCCCGGGGAGGCACGAGAAGAGGTGGCCGCTGTCGGCGAGCTTGCTGCAGATAGGCGCCGCGCCAGGCCCAAGAGGCATGAGACGAGGAGGCCGCCGTGGAGCAGGCAACGGGAGGCGCGTGGACGAGCGCATTGAGCCACACCTGCGAGGGAAGATGTGTTCATCTACTTCTTCAGAACTGGTGCTGTAGTGTGCGACATCCATCCTAGTTATGATTTTTGAGTGCAGGTTTATACGCCGGGTAATTTCAGAGTAATAACATGGTTATTGTTAAGTGTTAATCTGATAATTGTTAGGACGAGATTAACCTGAACCACTGCATGCCTAGATTCTATAGAACCATTTTACCGGACAACTATTGAAGACCAACCCATAGTGACTCAAAAAAGTGTGTTGGAATCTGTTTGCTAATTATTTAGGCAATTTGTGGTGACTGACTATTTATGTGGTGATCCTGAGTAATTATTACAATGACTGTGACTATTTGATCTGGTGACTGGTAGTAGGTTAACCGGTAACTGTAAATAATATGATTATTCGGTATATGGTCATGACAAATTAATCATGTGACTGACTATATATGTGGTGATCGTGACAAATTATTCCGGTGACTGTGACTATTTAAGGTGGCTGATACTAGGTTAATCGGTAAGTGTGAATAATCGATTATTCGTGTATATGGTGATCGTGGCAAATTATTCCGGTGACTGTGACAAATTATTCTGGTGATTGTAACTATTTAATCTGGTGGCTGCTACTAGGTTAACCGTTAAGTGTGAATAATCGATTATTCGCGTATATGGTGATCCTGACTTATTAATCCGGTGACTTTGACTATTTAATCTGGTGGCTGATACTAGGTTAACCGCTAAGTGTGAATAATCGATTATTCGTGTATATGGTGATCGTGACTAATTAATCCGGTGACTGTTACTATTTAACTTGATCACTGATACTAGGCTAATCGGTAAGCGTCGATAATACGATGATTCAGGGTACGTCATGGTCGTGGCTATTTAATCAGGTCAATGTGACTATTTAATCTGGTAGCTGATATTAGGTTAATCTGTAAGAGTAAATAATGTGATGATTTAAATCATGTGGTATTTGTGACTAATTAATCCGGTAAGTGTAACCAAGATAACCCTCGAAGTGCTCTTTGCATCCGTGTAGAAAAGATGTCCACTTAATATCATTGCTTGTCTTCACAAATTGTGAGCTCGGGTTGTTGATTGGTTGGTACATAGGACGAGGGTTTGAGATCAGCACGACACGCCGAACACCATTGAGTTCGATTGTGTTGTCGGTGATGTTGTTTTTGATGTTGATTTAGTTAGGGTTATGTTTTTCATGTTGGATCCTTGGGGCTTGGGGTAGAGAGGGGGTATTATTTTGTATACGTGGTGCTTGTGCTACTTGTGTTGGTGGTGGTACTGTTTTTTCTAATTCTCGAGGCAAATTATTTGAATAATGTATTTTGTAGGATGGCTTAGTTTGTGCTTCTTGTTTTCAGTTTCATCAAGTTGTACAAATGGTGAATGTGATTCTGTTTTTTCCCGACCAGGGTTTGTGCGATGGCTAAGAGGAAGGGAAGCCGGAATAAAGCAGGCGGTGATGCCAAGGGGAAGGGTGTAAAGAATGAGGCGTACTGTTATTTGTTTCGTCTGAATTTTTTTATGCAATACTAGTGTAGATGCCAAGAGGGAAGGGCACTGGTGTTGTTGTAGGAACATTTTTCTTACATAGGACTTAAGAATCTGTTAACTACCTTGAATTAACCTGATATCTATCACAAAATAATATAGTGACCAACTTGGAATAGCGTGGTAGTTAGCTGTTAGCTCACATTTTAACCACTAGCAAAATAACATGATATGTACAAGCAAATAACATGGTATCCAAGGTAGCCATCAGGGAATAACACCTGTAAATAAGCTGATAACTACTAGGAGTAGAGAACACATCAACCGGCAGATGGAAAACCTGAAAATTAATTGTATATAACATGATAGCTAGGCATGAATAACATGGTAGCCATCAGGGAATAACATGGTAACTATTTAATTGTGTGTAAATAATCAGATAACTGTGTCTAACTAATTAACCTAGAAACTATCTGGTCATTGTGTCTACCTAATACTGAGAAAATCTGAAAACTGTAATCTGGTTGTATTGCATATATATGATAGCTAGCTTATTTCAACCTGGTGGCTTGTTGTCCTATTTTGTTTAACTTGCTAGTATTTAACCTGATAGTTACCATCGTTTAACTTAGTATGTTCGTTGAAATAATCTGGTAGTTAGCATCAATTTAACTCGGTATTGTTCTAGATAGACTACTGATGGATGGTGTCAGTGTGTTAGTGCTATATGTTGTATTTTATGGTTTTTGTTGTGTGGTTAATTTGTAATAGGTGTTTTTGAGAGCAGCACAACATGTCTGACTCCATGTTATAATATGACTGTTGTGGTTTGTGTTTTTTGCACTGAGCAACCTGATATGGGTATTGGTCGTCTCTTCGCCGTTTTGCTTTGTCTTTGTTTTCCTTTTTATGTCTGTTGCTTTCTAGTTAATTGGATTCTTTTTTCTCACATGTAGGGTTAGTGTGATGGCTAGGAGGAAGGGAAGACGGAACAAAGAGACAATATTCAGTTATGGTAACTAGAACAAGTTTAACCTGTTTTGTTTTATCTGGATCGAATCTGAGCTGATAGCTATAATGAACCAACGTGGCATCTGTACTCACTTATCCTGATATGTAGCATGAATTAACCTGGTAGTTGGCTTTTTTGTAAAATCGACTGGCAATGATTTAACCTGTTAGGTTTAGCTACAATGAAACTCGTAGCTGGAATGAATGACCCTGATAGTGAACATGAATTAAAATGACATCTGTATTTGTTTAATCTGATAGCTAGCATGTTTTTCATCCTGGCTGCTATTTTTTTGAGTGATCCCATAACTATCATTTTCTTAACCTGGAATAAAGGTTTAAAAAATCATCCAGTAAAGATTTAACCTGATAGCTAGCATCAATGAAATTGGTACTTGTTCTTCAAAAAACATGGTAGATAGCACAAATATATATTTGCAATGATTTAAACGTCCAAATAGCATGTATTAAAATTAAGATGAATATGGTAGCCACCATGAAATTAAGTTGATAGGTAGCATACAACAACTTGGTAACCAGTGGTTAATCTCATACCTTAGTTGCTTGAGACCCATTGCCGGAAACGGCAATGATTTCTACATCGATTGCTCTGTCCATATCTTTTTACGTGTAGATATAAATTGTGCAGCCATAATAGTGTTGCTAACTCAAGCTTTTTTATGCAACAGAATTTGAATGGAGATGGTTTGGATATTAATGAAGAATTGATACACTGATGTGTCTGGCTGTCATTGAAGAACCAATTTTTATGGGTTTTATGTCTATGACTCTATGACTCTGCATGTATAAAATCCTGTATGGGTAACCTTGACCCTTTGCACCGTGTGTGAATCCTGGGAATACTTATATGTTATTCCCACCAGCTAGTGTTACTCTATTTATGGAGCTACGTGTTTCATGGGGAAAGTAATTCTGTGGTGTTCTATTCATGTTCAGTGTTGCTTGATTCTTATGGTAGCAGCAGAAGATGCACATATTGTGTCCCTTGCTTGAGCTATACTTGGTTCTGAATTTTGTTGGTATTTTGTTTTGATCCTGAGGAGGGGAATCAGCAATAGATGTAGTCCTAAACTGATCTTGTTCCAGATTCTTTTCCTGTGATTTTCTCGGCGAATTCTGTGTCCTTTTATTGCTTCTCCTTGAACGCCTACGCAGTGAGCTGTGATCGGCTGCGGCTGTCCTTAGGTGGAAGATAGCCCAGGCTAGATGACAAGGTCACGCTCTGGCTGATCGTGCTGGGCCGTAGAGAGTAATTGATCGAGCCCAGGAAATTTCACGGCCCAATAACGCCTCACGCGGTCACACCTGCGCGCACGCTAACGCTGGAATTTTTGCGCGCTGGGCGGGGCTGGTCGCGTTGACCGCCGCTCGACAGGACACAGGTGCGGCGCCGCTGTTTAGTCCTGTCCAAGATTGATATGACTAATCTAGATCCTATCTAAGTCGGTTACAATCATATCATAGGAATTCCGGCAAGTAATATTAACTTGTCTTGTACTCTAAGTTGATGATGTATATGTCCTTGTCGTACGCCAAGTCCTCGCATCAGGCCGCCCTAGGTGCGGCCCGATGGGCCTCAATCTACCCCGTGAGCGTATCCGAGTCCATGACCTTTACAGTAGCCCCCCCCCCTACCCACGGTTCTTAGGGATCATACTGAAAATTGACATCATGGAAGCATAGGTCATCTTCGCCTAGCGAAGGTGTTTTCTTCTCCTTGTCCGGACTATCGAGTGCCTTGCTTCTACACCATCATCTTCTAGTTTTTAGATAGATCTTGAAGGACTCCTTCCTTGTTGAGTGTATTTTGGATCCGAGTCACGAAGATCCCTTAGGTTCAATCATGCCAACAATTTTGGGAATAGAAGCCATGCAAGTTATAGTCGGGTTTCGACATTAACCAATCGATACACCTGACTCAAATTTTGGGCGACTGAGGCTGGCCATATGTATATTTGTCGGGTTTTGGCCTAACTAATCTATTACCTTGGTTCTCATAGAACGTCATAATAAGGACAACTATTCTGTTATAAGCTTGTTGGGACTTCTCGAACGATTGTTAGCTGGTTTCGTCTTAGCACTCAGACACAGGCTTATACATGTCCAAGCTTCTCGTGGAATTATATAAAAACCGTACTCTTTACTTTGTGGCTGCTTCTATTTCTTATGCTCAATTACGATCTCGAGAGGTGGTATGGATCACATTATGGTGATGGTGTGCTGAGCGTTGAAGATCAAGCTTATGTGTTGATAGATGAGATGATGTTATGTGCATACGACTCGCCAGGCCCCATCCCCGCCCTATATACACTGCTAGGGATTAGGGTTAACAATGTCCGAGTCGGTTTAAAGATTGATATGACTAATCTAGATCCTATCTAAGTCGGTTACAATCATATCACATGTATTCTGGCAAGTAATATTAACTTGTTTTGTACTCTAACTCGATGAGGCACTTGTCCCTGTCGTACACCAAGTCCTCGCATCAGGCCACCCTAGGTGCGGCCCGATGGGCCTCAGTCTACCTCGTGAGGGTAGCCGAGTTCTATGACCTCTATAGTAGCCCCCTCTCGGTTCTTAGGGATCGTACTGAAGATAGACATCATGGAAGCATAGGTCATTTTAACCCAGTGAAGGTGTTTTCTTCTCCTTGGCCGGACAGTCCAATTATTTACAGACGGGTTTTGGCATTAACCAATCGATACTTGTGACTCACAATTCGTGTCATCTCCAAGCTCGCACGAGCTCGGCTCCGCGTTCCCCTCCCCTGCACCAAGGCGAACGAGAATAGGGTGGCTGAGGGGAAACGGCCGAATCGGCCGTTCCTAGCAGACCTGGCTGAGGGCTGCTTTGAGGTTCGTGTGGGCCAACAATACGGAACCGGGGCAGCCCACCAAACACTCATTTTTGCATCCACGGGGTCTAGCCTGACACCTTGCAGGAAACCAAACACGCCCTTAAATCTGCAACCTCCACGTTCTTAGTAAGAACAAATTTTGGATCTGAAACACTATTTGTTCTCTTCACCATTTAGTTCGGATTACAAAATCGGCACGTGCTTTAGCTGTGATGTCGGGGGGCTACCCCGGGTAGGGTCAAGGCTTGGCATAAGATGAGTTTAAAGATATGCCGAGGTACGGAAAGGGCCGACCTATCTTGGCCCAGAGGGGTCCGAGGTATCCCGTGGGCATGGGCCGAGGTTCATAGTCCGAACTATGATCAGCCGACCTAACTACCTCGGTGCTATGGTTTGTATGGTGAGTGCAGGAGAAGCTGTTTGAAGGAAGTAATGTCCGACCTGGTCGGATCTTAAGTACAAAACCCGAGGTAAGGAGCGGGAGCAAGACCCGAGCTAACCAAGGCAAGAGGCCGTAGGTCGGGCAGGAGTCAATGCTCCTGTCACTTCCCGCCTGACACGGGAGCGTCTGTCACGGAGCCTGGCAGAGGCTTGCCCCAGGTTCGACGGGGCTGCACGTCTCTGACTGCTGACCACGCGAGATCCGGGGAAAAGGCTACGAGGTAGCACGGCGTGGCTACGTCCTGTCTCTGTCAGAGGAGACATGCTAGCTCTGCCGTTGTGCAGCAGGGGATGGGCATGCCATGTCTTGTCCCTGACAGGGGTACAATGATGACCAAAGCAGAGGCATGGCTACAGTGTTCAGTGAGGGGCACAACGGTAACTCGGCTGGTCTATATAGTGGGCTGCAACCCCTCCTGCATGAGGGACGAAGAACAGAGACACCTCGGAGTCAAGCACAGGAATCTCGGAGTTCCTTTTTCCCCCCTCATAGCTTCATCTTCTACCTCAAGTTCTCGCCATTGTATCATCATACAGCTCGAGGAGCAGCTTGTACGTGTCACCAAGAGTTATACACCAAGTAGGATAGTGCTGCAGTAGGGGTGTTACCTCCCAAGAGGGCCCCGAAGCAGGGTACATCGTGGTGTGCTTTGTATTCTTGGTTTCTTGGTTTCTCGTTCGTGTTCTTGCGGTTTCTTGCGTGTTCTTGCTTGTGCACTTCTTGAGTGCATAAATCCTCCCCGGATTCCCCCAACGACCATTCGGCCCCATCTTAGCCATACCTATGGCATCTGCCGTGATCCCACCACGACAGTTGGCGCCCACCGTGGGGCAGATTGAGGTGTTGGAGGGAGTTTACATCCGGACGGGCTCAGGCGAGCGTGTTCTTTCCGGGCTTATCGCCAAGATCGGTGAGTTCACCTTCATCAGCGACAACGCGGGGTGTTTCGCCGGCAAGCCTTTCCCCGAGCATGGCTTCACCATGATGCTTGGCAGCTTCGTCACCTACGTTGCTGTCGAGGTTGTTCGCGAGTACCCGGAGCAGGTGCTCGTGGACGACGAAACTCCTCTCCTCGCGGCTTTAGGTCGACGTATCACTCGCCCCGAGAGCTGCGTGGAGGTGATGATGACCGGTCCGGTTGATGCCGCTGGCAAAGTAGATGCCAGCAAATCCAAGCCGGCCGAGGTTGCTAAGGTGAGATCTGCAAAGCCCAGGCTAGAGAAAGAGTTGCCTGGCACCCCCGAGGTGCAGGGCCGAGGTGCGACCCTAGTAGAAATAGTGGAGACACTGGCGGACCCAGTAATTCCAGGTGTGGATGTAGTAGTGACTGTGGCCGACCTAGAGGCAAAGCGTGTCCTGTTGCAAAAGGAGGCTGTAGCAATGATGACAGCTAGAGATGAGTTCAATAGAGATATGCGTGAGTACAATGCAGCAAATGGCTTCACCCCGGTAGCAGCTGATACAAATAGGGGAGCCGAGGTGCGGCAGAGAGGCAAGGGGCTCAATGATGAGATAAACAGGGAGGCTCGACCTACCACCTCGGCTAGGAGTGAGAGTCGCGTGTCGACTGGAAGGCCGGTATATAGTTCCCCAGCTAAGAACCTCAGAGCTGCCGAGGCAGGCAGGGCCGAGCTATCCGGGTTGACTGGAGATGCATGGCGTGCGCAGCAGAAGCGAGTCAATGAATTAGTGTATGTAGCTAACCAGCAGAATGAGGCTCTCCGCAGAGCATATGTCGGGGCTGGTGATTCACAGATGGTTTATTCAGCTAGGCCAGTTAGTCAGGTGTCCAAGGGGCAAGCCTCGTCTCCACTCGTCGGAGGAGCCGATCGAGCCCGGAGTGTCACCTCGGGTCAGAACAAGCAGCTGCAGATGTATGATCCGGTGTTAGCAGCAAAGCAGAAGGTGGGCCAGGGCAATGCTAGCCAAGCTAAGGGAAACCCCGGCCAAGGTAATGCAAGCCGAGCTAAGGGTAACTCCGGTCAGGGAAATCAGAATGGCGGGCAAGCAGCGTCGGCTGGCCGAGGTAAACCACCTCCGTTCCCGAGGTATCAGCAACAACCCCGGCCGCAGGGGCAATATTAGCGAGAGCCGGAGTATGTTCAGTAACCTCAGAATGTCGGTCAAGGCGATAACCGATATGACGATGGAGACTCGGCCATGGCGCGAGCCGGATACCACAGAGTGGATGGGGCGTTGGGACCTCGGATAGGAGCTCGGATGTTAGCTCCGGGCGATGTTCGTAACAAGCTGGATAGAATCTACTTGTCCGAGCAGTTGGAGGAGGAAGGCCCTCCTGGTCCGGCGTGTTTCGGACCTCGGATCATGAAGGAGCCACCACCGCCAGTATCTCAGTTCCAGTTAGGTCGGAACACCAAACCATACAACGGGAGCACTAAGCCGCAAGATTGGCTGACAGATTATGTATCCTCGGTGCACATAGCGGGGGGCAATCGCCGATGGGCGGTCCGGTATCTCCCGCACATGTTGGAAGGTCCAGCTCGGATCTGGCTGAATAATTTGCCGGAGTATAGTATCAACTCCTGGATAGACTTGGAGCTGGCGTTTAACAGCAACTTTGCTAGTACATACAAGAGGCCAAACCGACCTCAGCTCCTGGCAGCATGTAAGCAAGATGATCATGAAACTGACCGAGAATTCTTAACTCGGTGGAGCAATGTTCGGAATTCATGTGAAGGAGTTGTAGAGGCACAGGCCATTTCCTGGTTTGCAGATGGTTGTCGACATGGCAGCATGCTGTGGCAGAGGCTCCAAAGAGATATGCCGAAATCCCTAGCAGAAACAATTCGGATTGCAGATTCTTATGCTCTGGGTGATCCGATGCAGCCAGCAGCAGAGGCAGTGGCACGTAACAGAAGGAGGGAGCCAATAAACAACCGGCTCGGACCAAGGTGTAATGACCGCCAAGAGTTCAGACAAAAGAGGAGGGAGCCGGACTACCCATACACCTCGAACCAAGTTGCAGCGGTGAACCCGGATCAGCCCGGAGCTGGAGGTGTCCAGAGGCCAAAAATCAATGGTCCGGCATTTAGTCCGAACCCGGAGCCACCTTGACTTATGAAGCGATGTTAGATGGTCCTTGCCGTTACCATACGACCGACCCGCGCAAGCCAGCCAACCATTCAACCCGGCAGTGCAGCTGGAACCACAGAATCAGAGAAGAAGGGGCGAAGGCCGGAGGAAACAGAGGAGGACCACCTCAGAGATTTCAGCCGAGGTCCCACCCGAATCTATCCGGAGCAAATGTTACCCCGATAACCACTGCACCTCCTCCGAGGCCTGCAGCAGCGAGGCCCGTGAATGTTGTGAATGTCCGAGGTAATAACAACAATAATGGTGCCGGACCAACTCAGCAGTATGAATACCCCGGAAATGACTATAGAGAGGCTCATGCGAGCTATGTGGTCTTTGTGACCGAGCCAACTGACAAGAAAAGTGTGCAGAGGCGTGCCATGAGGTGAATGCAGTAATGCCGGTGGTGCCGACCTATATGAACTGGTCTGAGCAGGAGATCACTGGAGCAGGAAAGATACACCTCGGATCATGCCGAGCCCTGGAAAGTATGCCCTGGTGATAGATCCAACGTTGTGTGGGCCTACTAACAATGTGAGGTTTACCCGAGTTCTGGTGGATAATGGCAGTGCCATCAACATCATGTACCGAGACACAATGGTGAAATTGGGCATATCGCCAAATCAGTTGATGCCGAGCAGTTGTACTTTTCATGGGATTGTGCCTGGCGTTTCCTGTGCACCCATGGGCAAGATATGGGTGGATGTAGCATTTGGAACCAAGGATAACTGCCGAGTTGAGAGTATCGAGTTCGAGGTGGTGGACTTGGAGAGTGCATACCATGCATTGCTTGGAAGGCCGGCTTTGGCCAAGTTCATGATTTCCACCCATGTTGCATACCTGAAGATGAAAATGCCGGGGCCTAATGGGATCATATCAATCTCGGGTGACTACAAGCGAGCCATTCAGTGTGCCTCGGCGGGGTCTAATCTGGCCGAATCTTTGGTGATCGCAGCAGAGAAGAAGAAGCTGCATCAAGTGGTGGCAATGGCGCAGTCGACACAGCTCGACATGTCCGGACTGATGAGCCCGGACTCAACTGCAGCATTCGAGGTGCCCAAGGAGACCAAGAATATCCCCATTGACCCGGAGCACCCTGAGCGCATGGCCCTCATTGGGACCGGGCTGGGCGAGAAATAGGAAAGCGAGCTCTGTCACTTCCTCCGTGAGAATCGGGATATCTTTGCATGGTCGGCTAAGGACCTGCCTGGTGTTCCGAGGGAGTTGGCAGAGCTTAACCCGGACAAGTGCACCTTTGGTGTCCCGGCTGGAAAGTTGCTTGGATTCCTGGTGTCTAGCCGAGGTATCGAGGTTAACCCGGCCAAGATCCGAGCTATTGAGAACATGAAATTACCGAAGTGTTTGAAAGATGTGCAGAAATTCACAGGGTGCCTAGCCTCGTTGAGCCGATTTGTAGGTCGGCTGGGAGAAAAAGCCTTACCTTTGTACCAGCTCATGAAGAAAAGTACCGGGTTTACATGGACCCCGCAGGCCGACGTGGCGTTCAATGAGCTAAAAAATATGTTGTCCACCGCTCCGGTGTTGGCGTCACCATTGCACAATGAGCCGATGTTACTTTACATTGCGGCCACAAACCGAGTTGTAAGTGTGGCAGTGGTGGTGGAGCGCGAAGAAGGTGGCAGGTCGGTGCAGAGACCGGTGTATTACTTGAGCGAGGTGATCTCTACCTCGAAGCAGAATTACCCTCACTACCAGAAGATGACGTATGGTGTCTACCTGGCGGTCAAGAAGTTGAAGCATTATTTCCAGGAGCATCCCATGACGGTGGTGTGCGAAGCTCCAATCTCGGAGATCATCGGGTGCAAAGATGCAACTGGCCGAGTTGCCAAATGGGCGATTGAGGTGTCTCCATATGCACCACATTATGAGAGAAGAGATGCAATTAAATCCCAGGCGCTGCCGGACTTCTTTTGTGATTGGGCCGAGATGCAGTATGAGCCACCCAGGCCGGACTATAATTATTGGAAAATGCATTTTGATGGGTCCAAGACAAAGATCGGGCTGGGGGCTGGAATAGTCCTCACCTCGCCGAAGCGAGATCAGCTGAAATACGTGCTGCAGATTCATTTCTCAGCATCAAACAATGTGGCGGAGTATGAGGCCTTAATCCATGGACTCAATGTGGCGAAGGAGATCGGTATCCGGCGTATGGAATGCTTCGGCGATTCCGACCTGGTGGTGCAACAATCTTCTGGAACTTGGGATGCTCTGGATGCCAACATGGCGTTATATCGGTTCCATGTGCAAAAGATATCCGGGTTCTTTGAAGGGTGTGAATACAGCATATACCTCGGACAGAAAATAATGCTGCCGACGTGTTGTCAAAGCTCGGTTCATCTAAAGAGGCAGTACCACCTGGAGTAGCCCTGAATCACTTGAGAACTCCTTCAATCAAACCTTCTCCTGAATCCGAATCTATTTTCATCCCGGCGGAGCAAGAGTCCGGACCTGTTCCAATGGAGGTAGACGTCGGATGCGTTGGTCGGACCCGGGGACTGCGTGGCAGAGCTCGGGGACTGCGCACCGAACCTCGGGGACTGCTCGTCAAGACTCGGGGACTGGTCGCAGGATGGTGGAGGAAATAATGGAGGAGATTATGGTGGCCGAACCAATGGAGGTGGACGAGAAATTTTTCCTTTGCACCCAGTGCCGGAGTGGGCGGAGCAAATCATGAAGTTCATAACGAGGGAAGCTTGCCAAGTGACACAACCGAGGCTAGGAGAATCCAAAGGAGGGCAAAGGCGTACACCATCATCAACAAGGAGCTCTATAAAAGAAGCGTAACCGAGGTGTTGCAACGGTGTGTCGAGCCAGCTGAAGGCAAGGAGATGCTTTTGGAGATCCACCAAGGAGAGTGTGGTCATCATTGCAGCACAAGAGCTCTGGTGGCCAAGGTGTTCCGCCATGGGTTCTATTGGCCCACTGCTCTTGCTGATGCAGAGGACATAGTCCGGAGATGTGAAGGATGCCAAAGGTTTGCCAAGCAACGCATATGCCAGCCTCGGCGCTCAAAACAATTCCTATCACTTGGCCGTTTGCGGTATGGTGTTTGGATATGGTGGGAGAGTTCAAACCAGCCCGAGGTAACATGACGCACATACTGGTGATGGTGGACAAGTTCACCAAGTGGATCGAGGTGAAACCAATCCGGAAGTTGGATGGTCATTCAGCAGTGACTTTTTGAAGGAGATCATTCTGCGATATGGGTACCCCCATAGCATTATCTCGGACAACGGCACGAACTTTGCTGTTGGAGAATTTGCTCGGTTTTGCATGAACAAGGGAATCCGGCTGGACATAGCCTCGGTGGCACATCCGGAGTCTAATGGACAAGTGGAAAGATCAAATGCTCTAGTGTTGGCCGGCATCAAGGCTCGGCTCATTGAACCACTGCTGAAAACGCCGGGGTGTTGGATAGATGAGATACCAGCAGTACTGTGGGGTCTAAGGACCACGCCAAATCGATCAACTGGCTATACGCCATTTTTTATGGTCTATGGGGCAGAAGCTATGCTACCCACTGACATCGAATATGATGCGCCCAGAGTGGCAATGTACACTGAAGCCGAGGCAAAAGAGGCTCGGGAGGATGCAGTAGATCTGCTTGAGGAAGCTAGAGAATTGGCCTCATCTCGGTCAGCAATATACCAACAAGGTCTCCGACGTTATCATAGCCGGAGTGTCAACCCTCGTGTGTTTCACGAGGGAGATTTGGTGCTGAGGCTGGTGCAGCGCAAGAAAGGTCGGCACAAGTTGTCACCTCCATGGGAGGGACCGTTCATTGTGAGCCGAGCTCTGCTCAATGATTCGTACTATCTTATAGATGCGCAGGAACCAAGGAAAGATGGGCTGGACAACCCCGGATCAGAGGTCAGCGACCATGGAATATAGCTCTACTCCGACCTTTCTACTCATGAAGGGCGCAATGTATGTACCTCGGTTAATCCTTAATGAAATGTCGGCACTCCGAGGTTGAAGCTCGGGGACTGCCTCGCTCTTGTGCTTGTGTTTTATTTCTGTTTGTCAATTTCGTTCATATGCCGAACTATTTTGAACCTCGTCTCAAACTTCAAGTAATGTATGCTGTGTAACTAATCTTGTGACTCGACTGACGAACGCCGAAATGGTAGTCAAGAGCAAAGATGAAAAAACGTGGGAAACATGAAAATGGACTCGGGGACTCGGTCCAAAAATATAGTTCGGCATGTGTCGTTTACTAACCCCTGTCTTTACCTTTCATTTATGTCGGATGATTTTGAAACACACCTCGACATTTGCTAAGTACTGTATGCTATAAACAACAATCTTGTGACTCGACTGTCGAACGCCAAAATGGTAGACAAGAGCAAAGAATGCCAAGTATAGTAAACACGAAAGTGAACTCGGGGACTCGTTCCAAAAGGGTTCGGCATAAATTTTAGAAAAGCATGGTTCGGATAGCAAGATAATAGTACTGGTAGCAAGGCAAACTACTTAAGTGTATATTACATCTGCACCCGGCATACCGGGGATTTAATGTTTTTCTTGAGACAAGTTCAGGCCTCGGAACCAGAGACCTCGGTCGCCGAAGTTGTGGTAGTGGGACCTCGGAAGCAGGAGCCTCGGGCGCAGGAACAACCTCGGGCGCAGGAACAACCTCGGTCGCGGAAGCAACCTCGGTTGTTGGAGTGGATGCCGGGGTGTCCGTCACGTCGGGGGAGATCACCTCGGTGGCTACGGCTTTGCCGGACTTGCCCTTGGGGTTCGGAGGTTCGTCGAAGTTGAAGTCATCATCAGAATCTCGGCCACCTCGGTTGTTTTGCCGGCCTTGCCCTTGGAGCTCTCAGGCTCGTCGAAGTCAATTTCCTCGCCGTCAGAGCCTTCTTCACCGGACTCTGCTTCCTCGTCCGAGCTCTCTTCATCCTCAGAATAGAGGCGCCCTTCATCAAAGGTCCGGGTGTTTGCATAACTAGCAAAGAGGTCGGCTGCTGCTTGGCGTTTCTCAATGCCATCAGGAGTGGTGTTCCAAGGAGAGCCCTGCGCAGGGAGGTAACCGTGTGGATCTCAACAGATTCATACCAAGACAGCACGAACACCAGGGCCTTGTCCGCTCCAGCCCGAGCTGATGAGCATCTCCACTCCCGAAGTCTAGCCTCGGCTCCTTTCAGCTTCGTGGCGAGCTCGTCGATGCAAGTGGGAGTCTTAACCTTGGGCCAGAGGGCACGTGGACCTCGATGGCAGCATCAACCAGTTTAGTTCCAATGGCCCTGAGCGGCCTGATCCGAGCATTAAGGGCGACAAGGTGGTCCTGGATATCCCAGCTTTCGCCGAGGGTTTCTGTCTCAGCCCTCTTTGCCCGAGCTGCTTGAACTTCGCGGATAGCTTTGTCCTTGGAGTGCTCAAAATTCTCTGAAGAAGACAAAAAGGCTGTCGCTGAAATAAGGCATACGGTGGCACGGGGTGTAGGTCGGCAAAAATAAGGAAAAGGGGAAAAGAAACTTACTGTCCATTTGGTGATTAATCCGAGTGAGCTCGGACAACCACTTTTCGATATAGCTCGGAGGCGATAAGTTCGGTTTCGGCCGAGGTGGCGCGGTTCTCCAGGGTCTTGGCAAGCTCTTGCTGCTGTTCGGCGGCCTGGTCTTTGACCTTCATAGCGTCCTCCACAGCAGTTTGGCTTCATTAGCCCGGTTCAGCTCTTGTTGCAGCCGAGCTATTTCATCTTCGGCTGTCTTCAACTTGGAGGCATAATCTTTGTCGCTCTGCTCCTTTGCTGATAGAAGAGTCCGGTGAGACTTCTTCAGTGTGTTGTGATCCAGCAGGAGGTTCTTGAAGATTTTGTCCGAGCATTGTTGCACTCCTGAAAAAATAGAGAGATCAGTTCGGCGGAAAGAGATTTGACACGAATATTGAAAAGTTACATTTCGAAGGAATCCGAGGTCTTTTTAGCACCCGAGGCCCAATTGAGTCCCGGGGACTCGGCGTTGGCCTCGGGGACTCAGCATTGGGAAATGACAAGTTTTTGAGATTCAAGCCGAGCAATTTTAACTCGGTGGAGTGTCAATTGCTCAACCCGAATCTCGGGGACTGGGAATAGTGTATGTTTGTCATTTGGTTTCAAAGGAAGAAAGAGAGTTGCGTAAAGAAACTTACCGAGGCCTTCTTGCTGCAATCAAGGACCGCAGTCTGCATGTTGTAAATGGACTGGAGCACGGCGCTAGGTCCAACTGGATGCTCAGAGGTCGGTTAGAGGAGACCTCGGCAGTGTCAGCCGAGTTCCAGTCCATGTCGTAGTGCTTCTCCGAGCCTAAGCTGTTCCCGCTCTTGGTCCGGAGTTGCCCGACCTCCCAGCTGCTGATGTTCGGCTGGATGGTAGCAGCGAAAAGAGCTCGGGAGGTGGCGACCTGAGAGCTCGAAGGCGCGGTCTTGGTCAAGGTGGACTTCGGCGCGGGAACATGCGGCACCAGTTGGGTGCTCGCAGCCTTGGGGCCCGGTGGCGGTGGCGGCATCGGAGTTTGCTGTGGCTGTGTGGGGGGCTCAACATTTGGAGCGAGTCTTTCTGCTGCTGCTGAAGCTTTTGCTTCTGCAGTCGTTGTTGTTGTTGCTTCTTCTGCTGCTGTTGCTGCTGGTTGCGCGCAGCTTGAGACTTGGGGGAGAGCCGAGGCTCCAGCACGGTCTTAGCCGGAGTCTTGGCGCGATCTGTCTCCGCATCCTTCTGAGGACGCGGAGGAGTCGATCTCGGCGGGGAGCGGAGTGTCCCAGGCCGGAGTCAGAGCTCGGCGGTGGAAGTTCGGCGGAGGTGACACGCACCGGGGAGGAGATGGTCCTCTCCGGGCTGCGGATGTCAACGGACCGTTCTGGAGGAGAGGCTCTGGCGGGGCTGCCGAGGTTAACCTCGACCTCGGTTGTCTGAGATTCAACCACTGGAGGCAGTGGTGAATGTATCGAGCTGTGGCTCTGTTTGATCTGCCGAGCCGGGCTAGACGAAAAAGAAAAGATTAAGTTAGAGTAAAAAGCTTAACCTCGGAACAGCGTGAGAGGTAACAAGGAGCAAGGTGACTTACGCATCTTCCTCCACGGGGCCTCGCCGAGGTCTTCTTGGCACGCTTGGCTTTGGGCGCTGCAGTCTCCGAGGTCTTGGAAGCCTCGGCATCCGAGTACCGGGTCCTGAGCGCTTCCGGGAAGCTGCAGACGCTGGATGAAAGTTCTTATATGTTGGAGGAGCATACGAAATTGGAATAACATTGACAGGTTCCAGAATTTGGCAATCGTCATCGTCATCATCGGGCCAATCCTGGATAGACGATCGAACTGGTGGGCGGTGCGATGGCAACCGCGAGTCTTACCCGAGGTGGCCTTGGGAATAGGGAGGTGATCCTCATTGTCCGGATCTTCAGCCTCGGCGGCGGCCGGAATAGGCAGGTCGGGAGTCCACTCCTTAGAAGAAAGGGGGCCATCCTCGATTTCCTGTCGAGTGAACTTCTGCAGAGGTGGCAAGTAAAACCGAGTTAGCACAAGAATCAATACAAGGTCGGGGTGAAAATGAAACCGAGCAATATTATACGTCGGGTAAGGTACACTTACTTGGGGTGGAAGGTCTTGGTGATGGCATGGTGGGCTTGGCGATGGCCCGGATGCGCCTCTTCACTTCGGAGTCATCGAGTTCATGAGTGCTATTCCGGGTGGGGTCATAGCGACCACTCATGTGGCAGATCTTATGGGCCCGCGCTTGTAGAGGATTAACTCGGCGGGTGATCATGGTGCGCAAAATGTCATCTGCTCCCCAACTTTTCTCCTGGAGGGACATCATGGTTTGGTGGATCAGTAGAACCTCGGGAGCGTCGGGTGCAGGCTCATAATCCCAGTTGAGTTGGGCAGCGGGGGTTCCGATGGTGAACTCCGGCAAGTTGATGAGGTCTTCGGTGCCCGGGTTCTTCACATAGAAGAAGGAGCGTTGCCATTTGCGGCAGGAGTTCAGTCCCTGAATCCGAGGAAACTCAGAGAGGCGCCGAGGTGAAATCGAGGCGCCCCGCAAGCGGTCATCTCCTTGTCCACGACCTTCTTGTTCGGGACACTTTGTTTCTTGAGCTGGAAGTACTTGGCCCAGGACTCGATGCTTGGCCATAATCCGAGGTAACCCTCGGAAAAGGTTGCGTAGGCCGAAAGTTGGAGGATGGCATTGGCGGGCAGGTGGTGTGGTTGTAGCCCAAAGGTGTCCAAGAAATCCCGGAAGAATTTCCCGGCCGGGAGCCCGAAACCACGTTCGAAGTGATCCAGGAAGACGACCCGCTCCCCGGATTCCACCTCGGGTTCGATATCTTCTTTCTTCGGAACCCAGCAGATGAGTTTGGCCGGGATCCGCCGTGAATCTCGGAGCCACTTGATGTCGACCTCCGTGACATCAGATCCCTCCCAACTACCTCGTTCTCCAGGTGCTCCTTCCTCGGCGGGATCCGAGGCAGAATACATGTTGACGCTTTCCTGCAGAAGAGGGAGGTTCAACCGGGGTAAGTACCTCGGACAGTTCAGGATAGCCGGGGTAAATACCTCGGATCATTCGAGACAGCCGGGCTAAAGGATTTAGGCGGGAAACATGTTTCTACCACTGCGAGATACTAGCAAAGATCTACCGATGAGCTAAAAAGGAAAATAAACTCAAGTTCGTCAAGGGGCAAAACTAAGAGGACAGCGCGGTGGATGTATCTGAAACGAGTCTAGGTGAGATCTAAAAGTGCTAAAAGAATGCGAAAGTGGAGCATCGGGTTCATCAAGTTCATCGGATTCATCAAGTTTATCGGATTCATCAAGTTCATCGGATTCATCAAGATCCTCGAGTTCATCGAAGGATGAACATGTTCATGGCCATGGAGGGGAAACGAAGAACTCACCGGGGAAGAACGCGAAGGATCGGCGGCGAGTCGATGGCGCAAGGCGCAGCGCGCGTACTCCGGTGCGGCGAGGCGCTCGACGGTGCTGCAGAACGGCGATGTGGCGGCGCAAGGTGCGGTGCACGTCACCAGCGAGGGCTCGACGGCGGCGCTGGAAGCGGAGGGCACGGAGCAGCGGGCGAGTGGGGAAGAAGAAGAAACTCCCCCTGGGCCCCTATTTATAACCGCGTGCGGTAACTGCGCACTACCGCGCGGTTACCGGGGAGACGCGGGATCGTGTGCGGGCGAGCGTGCAGTTGCGGCAGTTGTGGCCGCACGATCGGCCACATCGTGGGCCACAGGACGGCAACCGCCAGCGCCGGATTTTCTGTGCTGGTCAGCGCGAGAATCGAGGGGTCGTGGGCGGTCAAGTTGGTCAAGTACTTGAGTGCGCATGTGCACTGTTTGGTGGGTCCGGCTGACGAAGACGGTGTGTGGTCAGGACCTGTCTTTCAAAGGTCCGGATTTCGAGGTCCGGGCAGAGATTCTTCGCCACGTGCCTCGGAAAATCTTGAGGCAAGATTGTGCTGAGTCAAGCAGCTCGGAAAGTTCAGATCGCATATCAACCTCGGATTAGATTATGGTATGTGGGAAGTACCTCGGCGGAGCTATATTTGAGGTCGGTTTTAGAGGTGGTGCCTTGCTTATTTTGAACCTGCTACGGCCCTCCATCCGAGGTCGTAGGACCGCACCAGCTCCGGGGACTAATGTCGGGGGGCTACCCCCGGGTAGGGTCAAGGCTTGGCATAAGATGAGTTTAAAGATATGCCGAGGTACGGAAAGGGCCGACCTATCTTGGCCCAGAGGGGTCCGAGGTATCCCGTGGGCATGGGCCGAGGTTCATAGTCCGAACTATGATCAGCCGACCTAACTACCTCGGTGCTATGGTTTGTATGGTGAGTGCAGGAGAAGCTGTTTGAAGGAAGTAATGTCCGACCTGGTCGGATCTTAAGTACAAGACCCGAGGTAAGGAGCGGGAGCAAGACCTGAGCTAACCAAGGCAAGAGGCCGTAGGTCGGGCAGGAGTCAATGCTCCTGTCACTTCCCGCCTGACACGGGAGCGTCTGTCACGGATCCTGGCAGAGGCGTGCCCCGGGTTCGGCGGGGCTGCACGTCTCTGACCGCTGACCACGCGAGATCCGGGGAAAAGGCTACGAGGTAGCACGGCGTGGCTACGTCCTGTCTCTGTCAGAGGAGACATGCTAGCTCTGCCGTTGTGCAGCAGGGGATGGGCATGCCATGTCTTGTCCCTGACAGGGTACGATGATGACCAAAGCAGAGGCATGGCTACAGTGTTCAGCGAGGGGCACAACGGTAACTCGGCTGGCCTATATAGTGGGCTGCAACCCCTCCTGCGTGAGGGACGAAGAACAGAGACACCTCGGAGTCAAGCACTGGAAGCTCGGAGTTCCTTTTTCCCCCCTCATAGCTTCATCTTCTACCTCAAGTTCTCGCCATTGTATCATCATACAGCTCGAGGAGCAGCTTGTACGTGTCACCAAGAGTTATACACCAAGTAGGATAGTGCTGCAGTAGGGGTGTTACCTCCCCAAGAGGGCCCCGAAGCAGGGTACATCGTGGTGTGCTTTGTATTCTTGGTTTCTCGTTCGTGTTCTTGCGGTTTCTTGCGTGTTCTTGCTTGTGCACTTCTTGAGTGCATAAACCCTCCCCGGATTCCCCCAACGACCATTCGGCCCCATCTTAGCCATACCTATGGCATCTGCCGTGATCCCACCACGACATGTGATCAGATGTTTTTCTAAGCGTATTTGTTGGCTTCTGCCCCAATACACATTCCACCCCTCTTGTAATCAAAAACTCTTACCAAGAGCTACATATGCGCAAACGTTGGGCTAATAACAACTATATCAAGCTAGGCGCATCTCTAAAACCTGCATGCGGAACTTCAGTCAGTCATACTCCTCCACCTCCATAGTATCATACTCCTCCTCCACTACCTCCTCCGGCTAGTCCGAGATAAAACAATAGTATAGATGGAAAATGCCTCGCCCGCATCCTGCTAGGCCGAGATGAGGCTGCCATACTCCACCTAATCAGTCTCATACTCCTCCTCCAGTACCTCATCCGGCTTGTCCTCATCATCTACTTATTCATGTGGTGGAAAATTCATATTGATTCCGGCCATGGCATGTAGCTAGAAGGTAGGGAGGAATCACAGTGTAAGGGCGGAGCTTCTCGACCTTTCGTAGAGGAAGGAGGGGACGATCCGTGACAACTAGAACTGCCCAATGCATGCCTTTTTTTCTCGTGGGTGAATGCCACGAAACATTCTCCTTTCTTGGTGTCCTATTGTGCCAAGCGATAGAAAAAAGGAAACAAGAAGTGAATTTTATAGCAATTAAGACGACAATTCTAAGCCCATCCACTATGTGTGTAAAAAGGGGTTTGAAAGAGGCTATTGAATCGATTCAATACATAGTAGGACATCGATTCGAAAAAACGATTCCTCTTATTATTGGCTCGACTCATGCCAATAAAAAAATATTATTCTACATGCATGGCTCGTCGCATGCACGAAGGAAAGGGGAGGAGAGATGATTTTTTTTCCTAACAGGGCCCCATGATTGCACTTTTTTTTTGAATAGAGGGCCCCCAAAGGGGCAAGAAGCCTCATTCTACTCCATACAGTGGGTGTACAAACATATTACAAAGGACCACATAAGGACGGAAAATAACACATAGGTCCCTGAAAAGTACAGAAAGGACCTTGCGAAAAGATAGAGGAATGTAAACAAGTCCTTCTCACCGTCGAGTGGGAAGCCAAGCTTGCCGTCGCCGAACACCGTCGCGGAGACTTCGCCACTTGCTTCGATGCGACGTAAACCACAACAACAGCTGGCTTAGATACGGGCCTCCCATCGGAGGTTGCACAAGCGATGGAGCACACCAGCAATTTCTTGAGGTCGCGATGGACCGACCGACGAAGATGAGCTCGAAAAATTGAAGACTTCGTCACTCCAAAGCCGCCTCGAATCACCATCTGCTGCGGCATCGCATCTCCCTCTGACCACCATGGGGAGCAGCAGGACGAGCATGGACGCAGCAAAGAAGAAGACCGGGGCGGCACGGATTCGTTGCCGCCAGCCGAAGAAAACCAACCCGCCATCAAAACTCCGGTGCCTACCACGGACTAAAGGAGGCAGGCGTAGTGGATTGCAGCGGCTTAGAATCCTCGATCCGGTTCAATACTATCCGCCGGAGAAGATCCAGGGGATGAGGTACACCCAGGCGGTGGCGCGCGAGGTGGTCCGGTACCGTCCTCCGGCGACGCTGGTGCCGCACATCGCGGGCGAGTCGTTCCAGCTGACGGAGTGGTACACGGTGCCCAAGGGCGCCATCGTGTTCCCGTCGGTGTACGAGTCGTCCTTCCAGGGATTCCCGGAGGCAGACGCGTTCGACCCGGAGCGGTTCTTCTCGGAGGCGCGCAGGGAGGATGTGGCGTTCAAGCGCAACTTCTTGGCCTTTGGGGCCGGCGCGCACCAGTGCGTCGGCCAGCGGTACGCCCTCAACCACCTCGTGCTCTTCCTGGCTCTCTTCGTCTCCGTCGCCGACTTCAAGCGGGACAGGACGGAGGGGCGCGACGAGCCGGTGTACATGCCGACGATCGTCCCCAGGGACGGCTGCTCCGTGTACCTGAAGCAACGCTGCGACAGGTTCCCATCCTTCTGATGAGCTGGTCGTCTTCGTTGTCCATGTCGTCCACACAGTGTCTTCCTCGTGTCCGCTGTCTGACTGTCTCATTCCCGTTTCTTTTCTTCATCTGGTCATGTCAATGTGATGATCTGTAGGCGATGGTGTTAGTCCATTCAATTCATCAAATTAGTTCATTTGTCATTGGTTTGGGGGACCGCATAGATGGTGTGTATCTTGAAAGTGTGATCAGCGTGTGAGTTGAAGTGGAACTATGCAGGGGACAGGCCCTGGAGCTCACTGTGTCAGCAGCACAAAGGTGTGATCAACATGTAATTTGAATCGCTATGGTACTCAAACAGCCTACTCATAAGAGTGAAGGTAGTTATGGTATTGTTATTGTTTGTATATAGTAGTATTTGAGATTTAGTTAAACATTTAAAGCAAACTACTCAGTCCGTATCCAAATAAGATAGTTTAGTTTTTTTTTCATTTATCTACATGTTTTTTTAAATTCGCATATATTTAGATGTTTAGTGTGTATGTTCACTCATTTCACAATGTATGTGGTCAACTGGTGGAATCCCCAAAACATATGATATTAAAAAAGTGGAGGGAGTATCATGTAATATGAGGATCCCATGCACACAGAGTCTGGAAGTCACTAAATCTAGATTAAGTCATTTTAGGCTGATATTATTGGGACGATATCGGTACACAGTTGTATACGATTCTCTATTTGCTAAATATCGAACCGTCTTGTTTAAAAAAAAAGTCAGATTACCAAGTCAATGTTAATAGCAGCTCAAAGCAACTGATCCGATATGCTATTAAATCAACAGAAATAAACAAAACATTAGACAATGACACAATGCAAACAGCTGCTTGAGTGGTTATAGACCAAAGCCTACATGTTCTCTCCAAGAACCAATAAGTGCATGTTCATCAGAACTAGCATAAATAAGTAGTTCATGTTTTCTTTCACTAAAAGAAAACACGTAGTGAAGGTGTGCATGATAGATATGAGAGAGAATCATGGCAGACGAAAGCAGAAAAAACATAGATAGGAAAATACACAACCAGTAAAATTCTTCTTATGTAGATAAGAAATATAGTAAAAGGTACCAAAGTACTAAACCAAATTAAGCTTTCAACTTGTAAATATTTTCCTCTACCTGAAGAATTAGTTGATCTATCATCATTTTGTCCTGGGGCAGAGAAATCAAAGAAGACATCAAAAGTACTGACTAGCACAAAATAAGAACCTAGGCGTTTAGAATGAATTGCTATCAATTCTTTCGCTGTCCAATTCCTCTTCTATCTCTCGTAAGGCAGACTCCGTAAACATTGATTATTCTTCTACAAGCTCTATCAAAATATGCTGAGGAAAATATTGCTAAGAAAAAGCAGGAAAAACTCACGAGAATATAAGGATTATACATATGAAGAAACATAAAACTTATAACTTTAAATCAAAAGTAGTTGCTGATAATTGATATATCAATCACTAGTAGGAAAAGGGCTATCAGTGGCGCACCAAAAAACAATTCTGTGGCGCACCCCCCGTGCACCACAGAATTCTCGCCACTAATTTTTTTTCTGTGGTGCACGGGCTTGGTGCGCCGCAGAACTCTCACATTTCTGTGGCGCACTCAAAGCGCGTGCGCCACAGAATTCTCAAAAAATTCAAAAAAATGCAAAAATATGTAAAAATATTTAAAAAAATTCAGAAAAAACAAAAAATGAAATAATATGAAAAATCCTAATTATTTGAATTTTTTCAGATTTTTTGAATTTTTTGAACTGATACCTTCCCGCTAGTTCACCCATCCTAGCTACCCTTGTGCTACTCAAGTTCTTATTGATATGTATATCATATGAACCCTCTTAAGTCTTGTATGTGTATATGTGTGGTATGTGCATTTTTAAATTTCAAAATTTTCAAAAACTTCTAAAGTTTCAAAATGAGATTCAAAAGTTTCAGGAAATACAAAAAACCTCCCCCGTGGATCGCCTTTTTAGACTTGCAGCAAGTAAAAGAAAATTATAAAAAATTCAATAAATAAAATCTTTTGACATGTAGTTAGGTTTGAGTGTCTCGTAGGTATAGAAATTTTGAAATATGAATTTTGACCTTTTATACAAAAAAAGAAAAAAATTGTAACGGCCACAACTTTTGCATACGATGTCGAAAAAACGCATTTAATATATATAAAAAAACTAAAGAAAAATCCGAGTTCGATTTCACCTGGGTTTACCTAGTCAGCAATTCTCAGATTCTCCAAATTCCAAAAGAAAAAAAGTTATTTCAAACCGATTTTTTCCTACAAAATCAAAAAAATTCAAAAAACAAAAAAATTCAAAAAAAAAAAGACACAAAAATGTATAACAAAGAAAATTGTTGAATTTTTTGATTTATTTTTTATTTTTTTAAAGTGTTTTAACTTTTTTGGTTTGTGGCGCACCTGGTTTGGGTGCGCCACAGAATTGCAAAATTCTGTGGCGCACCCAAAAACGTGCGCCACAGAAAATATTTCTGTGGCGCACGAAAATTGGTGCGCCACAGAAAGTGCATCTACCTATAAACGTTTCTCTACCAGTGAATCCTAAAATGGTTTGCAAAACTATTTCTCTGACGTCCCATTAACTCACATAACTCGCTTTCCAAGTCCCTTTATCAATGCCTCTGTCTCAGCAAGTTTCATTACATTTTTTCTCCTAAAGGTCGATTCTTGTTCACTTTGGCAGTACCTACCAGTTCCTGCTAACAACAAATATCTGAAAGGACATTAATTAATAACTGAAAATCAAAGACTAGGAACATCACTTCACATGCAAATCGCCTAAGCCTCAGGAACATCACTCCACATGCAAAATGTTGTAGTTCCCGTGCAAATCGGCTGCGCCTGAAGGCTGTAGTAGGCATGTAACGGAATTGGTTCAGGAGTTATCAAATTGTAATTCGGGGATCGAACGAAGTCCATTGCTGATTGTGTACAATGCGACACTATCTGCAGGCGGTTCAGCTTTAGCTGTAGCTTTTTAAGAATTAGCGAACTAAGCTACTACATGTATCTAATTATAAGACGTTTAGTAGGCTGCTTTAACATACCAAAACGTCTTGTAATTTGAGACAGAGAAAATAGTTGTTAAAATACATAGCTAGCTTTTTCTATGAATTTTTGCGTAATTGGCTAGTTCATCAATTTGATCGATAGTCAGGTGGTTTCAAGTTTAATACCCGGCCAACGTGCTATTTACTACTCCCTCCGTTCCAAAATATAATGCGTTGTTTTTGTGATGATTTTTAGTTTTGACTTTGACCAACAATGCATAACTAGTTACATGGATTGAGAACTGTTGTATTTGTCTTGCAATATTTTCTCATTTGGTATAATTTTATACTATTTTTCTAGAAATATTATAAATACAAATTATGGTTAAAGTTGTACAGCGATTAACCAACAAAATTAAATGACACCTTATATTTTGGGTTGAAGGGAGGATACAAATAGTTGTGGCCTCGAGCATACCTTGCGTTGCTCCTTGAAGCAGTGAACGACGCTGCTCGAGTACCCGTGCCTATATCACGGTGATTCATCATCATCTCCTGTGACATCCCTTTAGCCTGCCCATGGACCATTTGTGATTTATAAGACCTCTCTAAAGAAAGAGGCGTTTTGGATCTCAAGCTCCGTGAAGCTAGTTTTAAAAAAATTCAAAACTTGGATTCAAGTTTCAAAAGGTCCAGGTATAGATAGTAAGAAGTTGATAACATTTACAAGATGAAAAATAACAACACGAAACTCGGTGTATTGTGGGCCGGAAAAAAGAACAATGGGTGGATATGGAAAAGTACATATTTCAAAATTTGAAAATTTGCCACATTTTTTTGTATAGCCCAGAATAAAATGAATTTGGAGTTGAAATAAGGCACATGTGTTGATCTCGACACTATCTACATTTGAGATCTTTCGTGTTTTCTGAAACCTAATTATTTGACAATTTTGAGTTTTGAAAAAGGGTTACATGGAACTCGGGCTCCATTTCAACTCTCTTAACTCCTTAATTAGTGAAAAAAGATAAATATTTAGCCTTGTTTTAGAAAAAATAATATGTGCATGTAGCTGCACACCGCTGGATATGACATTTCATGGACTACATGAAGAAAGGAGGGAGAATCTGCAGTCAAGGCATGCTATAGGGAAGAAAAAGAAGATGCGAGAGCTGGAGCAAGGCATGATATGCTGATGAAGAACATCATTGCATTGGCCGATGTAGTGAAGAAAGTGGTGCACTGCTAAAACCCTTCACTCCAATGGGGGCAATGGCGAACATAGAGAGGGGAACATACGATGAACAAACGAGACCGGTGGAGGGACCAGAGACTATCATTGTGGTGGCGACAGAGGTGACACAATGGCAAGGTTGCGAGGGCGATGTTGTAGATGTCTACGCAATGTGGCGTTGGAGGTGAGGTAGTGGCGACTGGACCCGTAACAACCGAAGAGGGAGACGATGGGCCAGAATCTGCCACGTCTGCAGACCGAGGCCAAGTTCTTTTGCTTGCTTTTTTCATAAGCTGTCCCTTTTCTCATAAGCCGAGCAAATTATTACTTGTGGTTTCTAGATTAGTCATGAGATAGCTAATTTAGAAGGCTCAAACAATAAGCCAGACATCTATGAATAAGCTTGGGGAGGGGCAGTTTATGGAATAAGCAAGCAAAAGAACTGGACCTAAACCGGCTTAGGGAGTGATTTATCTTTTTTTAAGGGTAAGGGAGTGATTTATCATTTTTTCTGAAAATAAGGTAGTGATTTATTTAGGATTTAGGAAACTACGAGTTGCTTGAAATCAGACTAAAATTTGTTCAGTACGATTTCGCTCCAAAGCAGTATTCGGCCCTTTTGACTGCAGCCCATCTGCCAGAGCCCATCACAAGAGCAACAACAACAATACTACAATAAAGTTTGGGAAGGCCGACAAACAAATGGACGGAAAGGGTCATTCGTCCGGACTGGGATTCAGTGACTGGCTGTAGGCCAGTCACGCCGTAACTGGACTAGATCCACCCTACACTCTCCATCCAACGGCTCCAATCAAGCGATTCTATAATTTTGTCAAATTTGTCTTTTTTGCTGCGCTCAAAATACAAAGTATTTTTGATTGAAATTTTCGTACTTACAACATGATTCGCGTTGGCAACATGTACAATTTTTTGTTTTGAATTTTTTGATGATTTGAATTTTTTCAAATCATCAAAAAATTCAAAACAAAAAATTGTACATGTTGCCAACGCGAATCATGTTGTAAGTACGAAAATTTCAATCAAAAATACTTTGTATTTTGAGCGCAGCAAAAAAGACAAATTTGACAAAATTATAGAATCGCTTGATTGGAGCCGTTGGATGGAGAGTGTAGGGTGGATCTGAGATCCAGTTACGGTGTGACTGGCCTACAGCCAGTCACTGGATCCCAGTCCCATTCGTCCATCCCACAGGACATTCCCCAAACCAAAGAACCCTAATCTTGATCTCGTCGGCGGCGAAATTCGGGGCAGAGGTGAGGAGGCTAGTTACTTCGACATGACTGCATACACCGGCGGCGACAGGCCGCCGGCCGAGGGAGCTGTCCGGACCGAGCTCAAGACCGAGGAGGGGGAGAACGCCCTCTTCGCCGCCTATCAGAGCGGGCTAACTGCAATGGAAACGGAGAAGGCTGAATACCTCGCCGTTAAGTGCGGGCTAAAAGCCGAGGTAGCCGTCTACCTCGCAGTCCGGGGAGGGCTAGATGCCGAGAAAGTGAAGAAGCTCCTCGACAACGCCATCCATTGCGGACTTGAGGCCAAGGAGGCGGAGAAGATCCTCTACCCCGCTGTCCGAAGCGGTCTTAATGCCGAGGAGACCCTCACAGTCGCTATCCGCACAGGGCTAAAGACGGAGGAGGAGATATATGCTTGCCTGCTCGAGCAGCTCCGGACTTCCTTCGATAAGCGAAAGAAGGACACCGATCTGGAGAGGTGGATACGCCCCCGCAACAAGAGAAGAACAGCACCCAAGTTCCCCTTCTTTCTCTTCAAGATGAAGGCAGCCGCCAAGAAAGCCCACGTATCATGGTGGCAGAAGAAGTATGATCTGTTTCCTCCTTAGCGTCCAGGGTACACGTCTGCTTTGCGCATCCCAAAGAAGGCATTTTCAAGGAGGGCTCCTCTGTGCCTCTCAGGGAGGTTGCAGTTATCAAGAGGCTGCCCGACGGCATGGGGATTTCTATTATGTCTTACATAAGGGGTCTGGGTGTCAAGCTTGGTGATGTTCTCTTTCTGTTGCACTCAATGTCAGTCACCGTGTCTCGACCTTCACCGAGCGAGAGTTCTATGTCTCAAACAAGTTTACGGAGGAGCCATTGTACGCCAGGGCTGATCTTGATTTCATAGATATTACTGTCCCTGTTGAGAATCTGATCAAGAAGCTTTACCAGTTGTATGAGCTAGATGAGCAAGATAAAAAGAAAATTCAGGAGAAAAATAATAACCAAAAGACAGTGGAGATGATGTCCGAGCATGAGGAATCAATGGTCCAGCTAGAGGACCTGAAGAGGAGAAGAGACGAGAAAAAGAAATATGACACCCTGCGTAAGGAAATGAAGAAGGTTGTTAAAGATATGAAGAAAGTGACAGCTCAAGAAAACCAAGTGTGGCATGAAGAATATGATGAAGCTTGCTTTACTGCCCCAATACTTCCGCTTCTCGGAGAACCTGATTGGGTGAAACCAACGGAAGAGGAGCTATGCCAAATTGAGGAGAGGTGCATGGAAACGTTTGAGGCGTCTACTAAGCCTATAGTATAGACGTGAGTGTTCTATTTTTACTACCCCCTGTCACCATTTTTGCTCAGTTGTTCGGTAATTTGTTGTTATCTGATCACAGTAAAGTCTTGGTAACCCTGAATTTTCCAACTATTAACACTTGAGTGATTTATGTATCTGATGCCCTGCCTTATTCTTCACTCTTCACAAACAAATATAGGAAAATATCACACGGTGATCTATAGATTGTGGAATACACTGAAATCTCCATAGATCTGAAACTTACCAGTGTTCTATCAGTTTGGTATGCTGTAGCTGTGATATGTGGCTTGTCGCGTCACTGTTGTTGGATGGACATTCCAGTTAAGAGTCTCTGCAGTAGTGCAGTTACATAATTATAAAATTATCTACTGAAAATTTCAAGCTCCAGGGTTCACTATGTGATCCAATTGCATCTGATGATGTTGCAATGGTCGGTTTAGTCTTGGTGGAGCCGTGGAGGTGGAGCTGGGGCAGGGTAGTCTACAGAACAACCATCGCCAGCGTGACTGATGATCATGAAGGTGCAGTTCTAATTCTTTTGTTAGTGTGGATTAAATATTAATCCTTGTTCTTCCGTGGACTAGTGGTAGCCGTGCATATGCGCATAAGGGCCAGGTCTCGGGTTCGAGTCCTCACTTCTACCTTAATGACAAAGCCGGGGTGGAGTCCCCCCTCTGGTCTTGTTATTTTTTTGTTAAGGCATTCCTATATTAACTCCTAACCCGGGAAAAACAGTATACAGGAGTCCACCTATTCAGGGAGCTCCCTCCCTAAGAAAAGGGAACATATTATTTGAACCCAATGACTAACCAAAAAACGCCTTTTTGATCCAAAACTACTGCCAAGATTCAGACAATGCAGATGATACATGTCATAACTAGAACAGTTATTTTGCATCCCTGAGTTGTATATTTAATCATGTTTACCTTCCATTTGTTGAAACTGTTTTGTTTTGCTTTAACACTTGTTGGTTGTTACTAATGAACAACGTGTACTTTATGGTATGGTGATAGAACCATTTATGTTTTTTGCTAACATTGTTCCAAGTTTCCCACCCCATAAGCTCATACACAAATTGGGATGTGCATTGGATATTCATGTTGTGCTTATATTGTTTATCCCTCTTAGCAGGGGCTAAACCAATATTAGGCAGGCTAGCTGCTATTATAGTACACGAACCTATAATATTCAGCATTCAGTCCCCTGCTATACGTGAACTGAATTTACTTTACAGTTGTGTCTTGTTCCCACTACATTATAAGTAGTATTCAGCATTCGGTCCCCTGCTATCTGTGAACTGAATTTACTTTACATTTGCTGCCTATCCTACTTGTTTGCACTACATATTATATTTCCTGTCATTGGCGTTCCCACTTACCTTGATGTCTTTTTCTATCTCTCCAGAAGTAATCAAAGTCTATGTCGGTCATCTTCCTAGTCCGGGATATTCTTTGTGCTATGTTTCTGAACTCCTCAATTACATTTACTTCCTCTTGCACTGCGAAGCTGGCATTGGTCAAGTGATTGCTGTAGTTGGTTGTTTTACTACTCGATTGAGTTTCTTAGACGTCGCATTGCTATGTTGGTGATAGTTGCTATCCTAAAACAAGCTGGTATAGTGCATAAGTTAAGTTGATGTATGGAGATTCTAATTAGCTCAGTATATGGCTTTTAATCTTAATTATTGTCATGGTTCAGGAAAGCGTTAAGCGTATGCGGTGCGCTGGGCTTCCAACTAGCGCTTTATGCGATTTAAGCGTGCTTAAGCGTACGCTTTTTGACGCTTTTTAACGCTTTAAGCGAGGCGCTGACCCAACGCTTCGCGCTTATGCGCGCATAAGCGTACGCTTTTTAGCGCTTTTTGGAACCATGATTATTGTTCTGTGCTGGCCATGTGTTCCTATTTTACTTTTTGAAAGAGAAAATGGATTGTGGATACAAGTGCATATTTTCCATTAATAGTAGCAAGCAGACATTATAATAAAAGAAAATGTAGTCTACGGTAACTAAACTTGAGGTGTGGTCTCACTTTGGTCATTGACATTTAGAATACCCAAAATACGGTCACTAAATTTGTTCAAGTGGCTAAGTATGGTCACTGGTACAATTATGCATACGTATTTTGCTTGCCTAACATAAGATTTACCAATTTGACCACCACGTGGCACTAATTAGCTAGCCTACATGGCAAAATTATTCAACAATTACGCTGGTCCCACCTGTCAGTTGTAGAAAAATATGTACCACCAAAATTTTGGCTCTAACCAGTCCTCTTCTCTTTTTTCTTCGTAAGAGTAGATAGTATATTGTTGTAATTCCTCAGAGTTCTCACACAATCCTTGTATGTCATATCTTCAGGTTCTCTAATCAATCTTAGTTTACATTACCACGATCAGGCAGAACTTGAGCTAAGGTTTGTAAATCCAACCCCTTGATATTATTTTTAACTTGACATGGGAGGAGTCGGTTAAAAGAGACCTGAAAGATTGGAATATCACCAAAGAATTAGCCATGGATAGGGCTGCGTGGAAGTTAGCTATCCATGTGCCAAAACCATGACTTGGTTTCGAGATCTTATGGGTTTCAACTCTAGCCTACCCCAACTTGTTTGGGAATAAAAGGCTTTGTTGTTGTTGTTGTTGTTGTTGTTGTTGGATTCATATTTTGATAATCTTTTTGTTAATTTATTTGCTTTTTATTGATGTGAAGGTTGTAATGTATTTAGCAATTAACTCAATTTTTATGAAGACTTTTTAAACAAAGTTTGACAGTGTGTGAGAATGGAATCCTCATTGTTGGATTTTATTTCAAGAAAGTACAAGAATGGTTGCGATAGGTTATGACGATAAAACACAATTAAAAAAATAACCTTGGGATAGGTTACGAGTGACACAAGTAATCGAGAATGGTTGGGCATGATGGGAATGGGACTCTCTTCAAGAATTCTTGGGATAGGTTATGAGTGACACAAGTAATCGAGAATGGTTGGGCATGATGGGAATGGGACTCTCCTCAAGAATGCTTGCGATAGGTTATGCTTGACAGAAGTAAACGAAAATGGTTGGACATGATGGAATGTGACTCTCCTTGTCATACCGTCAATTTCGAGCAAGTAGCCAAGAATCGTTTGTCTAGTCAATGAGAATGAAACTCTAGTTGCGGTACTTCTTACTCTTAGCAAGAAAGAAATATAATGGTACGCTCTTATTCCAAGCATGCAAGTTATCAACAACGTTTGATTTCGACTTTGAGAATGGAGAATGGTAATCTCATTGTCGGACGTTTTATTCCAAGTAATCATGAATGGCTAGGGACATGAGATTTAAAAAACAATGGTAAATCACGAGATGCAACTCTTGTCTGAAGGCAATATTTGGAAAGCGACAATCTTTGGAAAACAATACACAGAGTTCTGGGAGAAATTGGGATGATGAGCAAAAAGGGAATTTCACTTCTAGTTACATTGGTTACCCACCTTCTTTTCAAGTTAGGATGATGAGAAGAATCTCCAATGGAGTTTGAAGCTCTAAAATTAGGTGCTCGGGGTTTTCTCGGAATGTTTCCCCTTAGATAAAAACATGGTCCTCCTCTGTAAATATTTTTCCTCTTAATGAAAATGCAGGAGCCCTGGTTGGTCTAAGAAAATAAACATTTAGCTGGTATTTGTTGTTTGGAAGCTGAGAATTTTGCAGTCCTTCGTGGGAAATAGCAGAAGTCCATTTAGGACAAGGGAAAATCTTGCATTCTAACCAGGGCTTATTGGTAGCAGAAGTCCATTTAGCAGAAGTCCATTTAGGACATTTATCGTATGGAGATAGATTGATTCTAATAAACTCGGTTCTCACTAGTTTACCAATGTTCATGCTATCTTTTCTTGAGATTCCAAAGGGAGTACAGAAGAGATTAGATTTTTATAGATCAAGATTCTTTTGGCAGAGCGATGGTCACAAGAAGAAATATCGTCTCGCTAGATGGAATATCACACTAGTAGGAAAACCCCTACAGCCGCCTGGCGAACCCAGATAGGTGTCCGCCAGTGATACCACCGCTGGCAAAGCTGAAACAGCGTTCGCCAGCACTACCTCAACTACCGCTGGTGACCAAGGAACTGCGATAGCCAGCGGTACGTGCGGGCGGGTGGGGAGGAGCAAAGCAAACTACCGCTGGCCACCAAATTTATGTGTTCGCCAGGGGTGTAAGCGCTAGCCCTGGCGAACAGAGCGCGTCCGCCAGCGCTAAAATGTACGCTCTGGCGAACAGAAACACACGTTCGCCAGCGCTAGGAGGTAATACCCCTGGCGAAGAAGCGTGTTCGCCAGCGGCGGTAATTTTATTTATGTCGTGTCCCCCCGTTTTCTTTCTTTTTTCTCTCTCCTGCCGTCGCCTCCTCCCGCGCGCATGCTGTCGCCTCCTCCCGCACGCCTCGCTCGCGTCCTTTCCCCTCTCGATCCCCTTTCTCTCTCCTGCTGCCACTGCCGTCGCCGGTCGATTCCGGCCGACCAGGCTATTTCTCGCGCTGCAGACCACCGCGCCGACAACACCTCCTCCCACCCTCCCTATTGCATGGCGGGGAACCGCCCAATCCCACAAGCCCTTGCTCTGGATCTGCAGAGGAGCAGGAGCTGGCGGCTGCCGTCCTCCTCGCCGTCGGCGCGGCAGCGGTGGGGGACGGGCCGTTCGTGGTGGCGCACAAGAGCGTCAAGCTGTCCCGCCCCGGCCCCGGCGTCGAGCGCCTCGCCGTCACCCTCCCTCCATCCCTGAGATCTGCGTCCGCCAGATCCCGATTCCCCCTGCTCGCGCGCGAGCGACGCGATCCCCATCGCGTCGAGCGCAATGGCCAGGCGGCGGTGGCCTGGGCAGGGGCGGATGAACGCGTCGCTGGACCACTTCGCGCCCATGAGCTACGGCAGGGCCGACGTCCGCAAGGTCATCAACGGCCTCCTCAAGGTCCGCCCCTCCTCCCCCCTGCTCAATCCCTCGCCGTCGCCGACAGAGACAGAATGCCGCTCCCGGGTTTCTGTTCCATTGATTCCTGCTCAATCCGTCGCCGCTAGAGCTGTAATGCGGTTGTTTGCCCCAGCCGATTTGGGGGCTGGGTTGGTTGGCCCTAATTCTCGCAGTCGTTTATCGTGTTGTGGTATCAGTGATAAAAATAGGGATCGTTTGCCTATGAATCGCCGATTTGGGGATCGGTAGGCGCTAATTCTTGTGATTGTTCGTCGTGTTGTGGTGTCACTCTCATGGCATGGGCCTGATTCTGCTAAAAGACTGAGCCTTTTGGTCTGATGGGAGCCGAGTTGGGGGTTTGTGCTAATTCTTGTACTTAATTATTGTGGTTCAGAACGTCTAGTACTCCCTCCGTTCCAATTTAATTGACTTGTTATGCACCAAATATGGATGTATATAGACATGTAACAAGTCTAGATACATCCACATGTGGTGCATAGCAAGTCAATTAAATTGGAACGGAGAGAGTAGTAATTAACTATTGTGGAGTCACTCTCCTAATTTGGCCTCGTGTGCGTGCTCAGGAGGACATCAGGACATGTATGGGAAGACAGGCTGGCCGCTCCTGGAGGACTGCTACCACGTCGTGCAGGAGAAGCTCTTCGAGAAGCAGGAGGAAGAGGAGAGGCTGCAGCTGCAGCAGCAGGAGCAGCAGGAGGAGGAACCTCCTCAGGTGATGCAGCTGCCGCAGCAACAGGAGGAAGAAGCTACTCAGGTGATGCAACTGCCGCAGCATGAGGAGGAGGAGGAAGAACCTCAGGTGACCTCCCTCCCAATGCACAATCTATGCCGCTGTATTTGTTAGCACATGCCATTTCAAATATGCAGGGGCATGTGCCATTCAATTGTACTTGCTGGATGTAGGGGAGGAGCAAAACATTAATACGCTTGTTACCAGGTGGTGCCGGAAGCCCTCTTTGAGGAGCAGGAGGAGGAAGGCCAGGTGATGCAGCTGCAGCAGCAGCATGAGGAGGAGGAAGCTCAGGTGACCTCCCTCCCAATGCACCTCCTTGTGGTCATCTATGTCTATGTAATTGTTCAGTGTGTGACCTTGAGTAGATGCAACTTTAGTTAGTTGGCAATAATCCTACTCACATCCGAAGCCCCAAAAGTAAATATCTTGCTCAGTAATGTACTTGCTATATGTAGGGGAGCAAATCCTTAATGCATTTAGTTTGAGGAACAAATTGGTCCTAGTAGTACATCGATCATAATATTATGAGGTTATTTAACTGTTGTAATTTCTCATCTTGCTTTTGTTTTGGCTGTGAATATAGCTAGCCAACTGATCCATCATTGTACCCTTTCACATGGCTTAAATAACAATAGCGCCACTAATCATTGGATGACATCATGATGCACTAACCATCCTGTTTTATTATTCTTAGCATGCTTTAGTTTGCATTTGCGTCGTCGAGTACTTCTTGACGGTATACGGACATAGCGCAGCTTCAACTCCGGCAATACGCCACCTACATGGATTGATGTGCTAGCTAGCTATGCACGCACGGACCAAATGATCGCACAACGAAAACACAATATGCTGAGAATCGCGAGTTGATCGCTAGAGCTGCGTATGGCACCTCTCACGATCTGATTACAGAGTACACGATGGTCTAGCTTTATACATGCAGGAGCGAGAGAGTAGCTAACCTATCCGATGTCGAACTCTAATAGGTTGATGTGGATATAAAGTAACCCGTTTTCTTTTTGTTATTTATGAAGTATGTGCAGGAACAAGAGCAGCAGCAGGAGGAGCGGGAGGAGGATAATGCGGATGAGGGTCAGGTAAGCTCCCTCCCCATTTACCTTCTTGTACCAATCTCTCAAGTCCACAACACCAACATGTTCTTGAAACAAAGCACCTTCAAATTATGCCCACCTACATATATCAAGTGATGATATGGCTATCTTAGTAGTAAGGGTGCTAGTTTAATTTTTTTAGTTGCTTTACCTAAAAAGATGTCCCTTCAACTAGCTTAAGCCATGCCAGCTGCTAGTCATAATCTTTTTTATTTCACTAATATTGGTTTGTAAAGCACACTCTGATCACTAGAATTAATGCTTTTGGTCTCTTATTGTTTGTTTTACAACAAATGAGAATAGACATGTATGACTCGAATTTTGTGATGGCATGCCAAGGACCATGCTAGCATGGTTAATTTGCTACTGCTGTAACACTAGCTATCTTTCTTATGTGTGGCAACACCTCAGAGTGCTGTTGCACTCAAACTCATTCACATATCATGTTTCTTTTTTCTTGCAGTTAATTTTCTGAGCCTTTTTTATCTGATGGTCATGCTGCTGCTCCTAGGATGGCTGCAAACTGGTAGGCTCGGTTTCGACTATGCGCTGCCGCTGCTGTGGTACTGGTGGTACTGGTACTGGTGATGCTGTGGTACTGCAAACATGCCCGTCTGGTTATTTCCTTGTGCAGAACAACTAGTGATTCGTCCCAGCAAGCAGCTGGAGCAATAGGAGGAGGAGGGAGTCCATGGTGGTGGTGCCCTGAACGTTGCTGCTCTTCGCTAGTGTCTCCGGCTGATGATGGATGGTTGCTGTTTATGTTGGTAGTTTTAGCTTTTGTAGTTCCCTCCCTTTTGTCTTAGTTCAGCTGATGATGGATGGTTGCTGTTTATGATGTACACACTATTGAATAATGACATGTATTATTAATTGATGTACTAGTGTATTTGAGTTACTGGATAATGACATGTATGCGTGCATTAGATAAATAGATCAATTAAATATGGTTTTGATTTTTTTTTTTCTAAAATCATACTACTGGCGAACATATTCCATCCGCCACTAGTAACTAGTGGCGAACAATTGTCAATGTACACCAGCGGTAGCATTGCCTACTGCTGGTGGCTCCAGCGGTAGTTGCTACCGCTGGCGATCGGAAACCGTGTTCGCCAGCGGTATCTCCGTGTACCACTGGCGACACGAGGACGGCCAGCGGTAGCAACTACCACTGGCCAGTGCTGCGAACCTGACTTCGCCAACGGTAGGCTAAATATGTTCGCCAGCGGTAGGGTTTCCCTACGACTGTCATATGTAGACCTAGAGATCGGGGTGGAGCTCAAAAATAAATGTTTGCTAAGTAAATGGTTATTTGAACTGATGAATGAACAGGGAGTGTGGCAGGAATTGTTAACAAATAAATACCTCCATTCTAAGAATTGTTAACAAATAAATACCTCCATTCTAAGACATTATCTCAAGTAACGGTGAAACCTTTTGATTCTCCTTTTTGGAAAGGATTGATGAAAGTAAAGGATGATTTCTTTAATAGAGGGTCTTTTGTGATTGGCAATGGCAGGAACACAAGGTTTGGGAGAATGCATGGTTATGTGGTTCGTCCCCAGCGCAACAATACCCTTTGCTGTATAATATAGCTAACCAAAAACAAGTTTCGGTAGCTCAAGTGTTAACCCAGCCTTTGAAGGGCCCTGACAGCAAACAAGTGGGAGCAATGGTTACATCTTGTCAACCGTTTGATGGACATCAATTTGTCAACTGAACCGGATAGGTTCGTTTGGCGCCTAGCTCGTTTTTTTTTGTTAAATCGATGTATTTGGACTATTTAAATGGCCACACCAAGTTTCTTAAAAAGTATATATGGCAAATCAAAGTGCTACTAAAGATCAAGATTTTTATGTGGTTTCTTTATCGAAAGGTGATTTTAACTAAGGATAATCTTGTGAAACGTAACTGGAATGGCAACAAGTGATGTCCCTTTTGTGACACTGAAGAAACAATACAACATCTTTTTTTCGACTGCCCTCTTGCTAAAATTGTATGGCGTATTGTGCATATATCTTTTAATATTACTCCACCAAAAAAACATTACACATTTGTTCGGTAATTGGTTAAAGGGCATTGACAAGACAGAGCTCAAAACAATACGAGTGGGTGTTTGTGCAGTTTTGTGGGCAATGTGGAATGTACGTAACGATTTTGTTTTTAACAAGCCAAAAAAACAATCTTTCTTGCAGGTTATTTCGTTGATCACTCACTGGATTCGATCATGGTCTTATCTCCAACCAGTGGAGCAACGCCATGCTATGGAGTCTGGATGTATCCGGTTGGAGTCTGTCGTCAAGGACTTCTACAACCATGCGGGCTGGCGTTTTGAGAAGAGAATAGAGCTATGAATAATTTTACCTGCTTTAGACTTTTTCGTTGGTTGATACATGTTTCGACCCTTTGCGATGCATGATTGTAATAGAATGATTAAGACACTTTTGAATAAATAATAAAGCAAGCCGTATGCATCACTTTGACGCCAGAGGCTGGGCGCGCCCTTTTCTAAAAAAAAATGTTTCTGCCAATTTATAGGATTATAATTTTAGTATTTGAATTAACACATCTAGTGAAATGGTAGCTCAACTTTTAGTGTACAGTCTGATAGAATGGCAGGCGGTCCTGCACCTGCCCAAGTTCAAGTGCCTCTGGTTACTATCAACCTGTCTCATCCATTGCCTGCCCGCGTGCTTCAGAAGCATTTCTAGACCATTATAAAGAAAATATCACAGAGATGCACGTGCTTTATTGGGAAGGCATACGAGAGGCCTAAGCTCCCTTACTCACAAGAATTTGCTTCAATTGCTTTTGTGTTGAATGATGCTGATACTGCCAGAGTCTGCTTTCAGCTGAGGGACCTCTACTGCATGGGAGTATTGAGTACGGCTGAGGTTCTTCACCAGGTGGGGAGTATTGGGAAATCAAGAAGTATCATTGCGAACTCTGTTTTCCTTGGGATATCAGAGAGGTACAGAGACTTGCGTGGGTTAGGAACACGTTCAAAACCACTGCAGATGGATACACGTCGTTTTGATAATGCCTATTATGCTTTCTCTGCCCTTGGAACTCCTGCACAGAACTTCCGTAGAGTGGCATTTGGCTTAGGCATAACAACAATGGGTTTCATTGAGCCTTGCCGTCAACTTCAAGCATCAGTGCAAGCTTGGATGGTTGGTGAGCCAGGTAGACATCTCAACACACGGAATTATGTAAAAATTGTGTACAAAGACCAAGTGTGGCAAACTATCCACAATTGGAAAGTCAACTCTCTTGCAGCTGAGGGAATGAAAGAGAAGAGTGACGGTAGGTTCATATGGATAAATGACGGACATTAACTCTTGAAGCGCAGAAAGAGGTTTTGATTGTCAAGTCAAATCCTGATACCCCTGATGCTCCTCGACCCAACTGAATATTTTCCGTGCAAGTGCACTTGTCTGGACAACACGTTCAGTTTAAAACAGAGGCCGACTGAAGGTTTGAAGAGCTTCTTCGTGCAGAGGATGCCTAGAACTGGCGAAAAGGAAGCAATACAGTAGTCATACTTGCATGTCCTTTTAGTTTCTACGGATGCATAATTCGCTTTTATATTGGTTCTTGATTATGAGATATAGAATATGACAACTTTCAAATATTATTCGTGCCAATATGCGTATTATTTACCAAATCTTGAGCTGATATCAGCTTGTATTTATGCACCCAGTTAAACAGTTAGTGCCCTGGAAGACGTCGAAGAGATATGATACGAACTTGTGGTGGTTTTGACTTCAGTTTTAGTTACAGAACGGAGAAATAGTAGATACCCTGATTTAGTACTTAATTACACAAGGTGGGTTGACTTGGCATCATTTTCAAGGCTATGGCCTTGCTGTGCCATTTTTACGATTACAATTATCTGATAGAATTATATATAAAAAATCAAATCCTTTTTCTAAATAAAGGGAACATAAAGTGTTTTCCCATGCACTTTATCTAACAAGTAGCTCGAAATTATCTAATAGGCAGCTCCAAGATCAGAGAAATTATCATAAAGGGAACATAAAGTGTGAGAAATTACCATGAACCATCAGAATCTCATGCAATTGTTCGAACAATAGCTCTGAAGGAGCAAATAATGTTTCAGTCATATGCTTATCTATGGATGCTGGACAGATATCGAAAGGGCTTGCTAACTCATATAGAGATCACAGCAATGAGACATGGCGCAAGTAGTGTCCGGATCGAATCGCGGATCTTGTAAACCTGCATCCACTGCTTGGAGACGACCATCGATTTCCGCTCGGACTCCCCGAAATAATCCGTGCTGTACGTCCTCACCCTGATGTGCGCCCGGAGAAACTGGGCATCCCGCGTTTCGTCGACGCTCCAGCAACTCATCAAACAGAAGCCCCTGTCAATCCCCAGGAAAGGAACTTGTAGCTGCGCGCAATCCGCTCATCATTTTCCAGGTCGGACACCACCGGAATCGCAACCACAGACAGCGAGCCAGCGCCGTCGTCGACGTTAATCTTGTATCCAGTGATGGCCTTCCTGGTCCTTGATAAGGCGAGGAAGAGCTCAGGGCTGTGCGGGACAGCGCCCGCGACAAACGGCAGGCTCTTCTTGTCATCCACCGTCGACCACTTGTTCGAGTTGGTGTCGAACGCGTAGGTGGCGGCTTGTCCGGCGACAGACACCAGAATGCGGGAGCCCACGGCGACGTACGACTTGACTGTGACACTGGGCGGAAAAACATACTGTCTTGGGGTGAGTTCCCAGGGGAAGAAGGGCGGCCGCTTCAGGCGGCGCCATTTGCAGTTGGTCAGGCGGCCGTCGACTTCCACTGCTTTGGAGAGGTCGAGGACCTCGAACCAGGGCGGGAAGTTGGGCGGTTCCAGCACGGAGGGGGTTCGGGTCAGGGCGTAAATCTTGTGGTCGATTGTTAGCAGGACTGGATAGCTCTTGATCGACTTAGGCTCCGGTCCCCGGATCACCGACTGCTTCTCGGTGTCGAAGATGATGGTCCCGGGGCCGTGGTCAGTGATTGAGCTGCCGCCGACGCCGACGATCCACCGGCGGTCCTTGAATCTGAAGGGGATAAAGCTCATGTCGTCTTTGCACTTGAGGCGGGCGACGCGGCGCGGGATGCTCACCGGGGTGTCGCCGCCGCCGCCGTGGGTGTAGGGTTCAACCTTGAACACGGAGAAGGCAGGGCTCTCGCACCCGTGGCCTATCACCAGGTAGGGTGACTTCTCCGCATCGGCCGTCTTCTGCTTCTTCTCCGGGCGCAAAATCTCCTCCTCATCGCCCGTCTTCTGCTTCTTCTTCATCTCCGTACGTCGGCGCCGCCGGGAAACTCTATTTTTTATGTGGAGAATATGCCCCTCGGGGTGATAAAGTTTTTTTTCACTGAGATTGGAAGACCTAGGCTAGGGGTGACGTCCACGGCCTACCTTGGGGTGATCATATAACCTAGAGGCGAGGCCCACGGCCCAGCCTGTGGTGCGCGACCATAAAAGCTACTACTAGGAAAGAAAGACGGATGTCCATAGAGATTTTTGCAGCGCCGCCGCATATTCCCGCGAGATGCCGAGCGAGCTGAAGCGCGAAGCGGAGGATGACGACTCCACTTCCCCCAGCCATCGCCGGAGAATCGGCGACCCTGAGAAGCCGACGTACCTCGTGGTGGAGCACAAGGCGGCGAAGAAAAAGCCCGCCTGCTCCATCTTCAGCGTCGGCGCCGCGGGCGCAAGGACGCCTGTGGCCCTCCTGAAACGCAGCCAACGCGGCATGTCCTTCGCCGCGGTATCGTCGCCGCAGGGGTCCTGGATCATTGGCGCGGGCGGGAACGGCTCACGGCACACCACCATCTACGGCGTCGCGGCCTGCAAGGAGTGGCCCGGTCCCAGGCTCAGAAACAACATGATGGAGCCCGTCCTGGTACCAGTCCGTGACCAGCTCTATGTGCTCTCTCGCCGGCCCTCCGTGAAGCGGGGGGCGATGGGTCTCGACTATCTTCCCTGGTTCCAGCGGATTTCCTTCAAGAATGGCCGCCCTGAGTGGGACGTTTTCGTCCCACATCTCGAGCCGCCGCCGGTCTTTCCGTGCCGCATCAACCCAATCGAGTACAGCGACCCGCCGGAGATTTGCGTCGCCTCCTACGCCACGGTTGGATCCCATATCTTGCTCTCCGTGCGGCTGGAGAATGCCGGCAAGGTTAAGAGGAAGTACAAGGGGACCTGCGCGTACGACGTGGACAGGGATGTGTGGGAGATGGTGCACCGGAGGAGGCTTCCTTTCCTCGGCCAAGCTGTGCCCCTCGGCGATCACCTCTTCGTTGCTCGATCTAAAGTGAGGGAAGGTGCTGCTGTTGTGTACTCGATGGAGGTCGGCCGGTCAACAAGTGGGACGAGCGAGCTGGCCATTAGAGAGGTTAAGGTGGTGGTGGCGCCAAAGGGACGCATTGTTCTGGGGGAACTTCTCTTCCCTCTGGAAACTGGCAGGTTCTCTTCTGTTTGCGTTCGATCTGCTGATCCATATACGGAGCCCAAGTTGGGCAAAGTACGTGTTGTTCATCGCAACTACGCCATGGTGGCGTATAACGCTGCTGAAAGCAGCGTTATGATAGCGAAGCAGCAACGGCAAGTTTACGAACTGGGTGATCAATCTTGCCGTTTGGTTCAAAATTCCCCGGTGGTTGCTGCTTTCACAATGTAAGTGTGCCACATGCCTCCACCTCCAGTTTTGCGCTCGTTCCTGCTCCCGCTACGTGTTCCTCCCAATTTTCATGATTATCTGTATATTCGTCACAAACTACTGGGTCTATCACTGTATCTACATAATAGGACACACTACTGGGTCTGTTACAATTTAAGGAGAATCAGACAGTGCAGACTGTGCATAATAGCGAGCTTGGTCTCGTTGTGACTTTCTCAGTAAATATGCTACTATCGCTTAGATCTGGTGCTTTCCTCGGTTCAAGTAGATAGGTGATTTGCGCTCAGTTTGTTCTATGCTTTAACCACTACAACTTATCATGCAAATTCTACGTTTGGATATAGGATTGGAGAAACCAGAGCAGGTTTTCTTGAGGTGAGAGTAATTTTGCTTGTGTACGAAGCTTTTGTTTCATTTTGCGTGAAATAGTCGATCGAGTGGTACTTGCATATGTTGCTTGTTACTCTATGTTGTTAATTGTTTGATCTTGTTCGTTAGCCAGGGGCAATGCCCGCCCAGATGCGCTTGGAGTAGCGACAATGAAAAAGCACTCCGAGTCCGAGACTGTGCAAGTGCGCGCCCGAGACAGAGACTGTCTCCCACACCTGAGTCTTTGATCGAGTTGAATCCAACAACTGAGATGCCTCTTCAAAAAAGTCCAATAGAAGAAAGGGGATCCTATCCACTGCTCGCAAGTAAGAGAAATGTGTACTGTGAGTGGGTGAGAGAACACAAAAGCCTGCACCCTGCAGTGTCGTGCATTCACCCTGGTGCAGTACCATGCCATCTCTCTGCCTGCCGTGCTGTAAACTGCAAACAGGATGATATCTTCCGATTAATGCTACTATTTCGATCCAGCCGACAAGCACACGTCGGCCTTAATTTTGCCAGATTTTTGTTCTTCTTCTGGATCGACCTTGCACCCGACACTCATTCGCTCCTCTCGGATCATCTCTGGACGCGCCTCACGTGCAGCCTCCCGGTGCCTGTCAGTGACCAGATTTGGCGAATCCTATGCACGGTGCAAATGCTGCTGAGCCTGAAGGCTGGATCAGCATGTGTACCGGAATTGGTTCAGGAGTTGTCAGTTTGATTATTGTTAGCGATTCTTATATATTTTTCTCGAGGAGATCGAACGAAGTCCATTGCTGATTGCGCAGAGTGCGACGCTGCAGGTTCAGCTTTAACTAGAGCAGTTCTTTTTCGAGAGAATTAGCACAGCTAGTTTCGGCTCCCAGCAGAGCAGACTTCGTATTGCTGCGCGTGAGCTTGCTTGAAGCAGCGGACGCCGGAATACGGCGCTGTTCTAGTACTGGTGCATGTAACTGCCACGTGCAAGCATGCCCTGACCCTGTGGTCAAGCATGGCTCTGCGACGCGCCGGCCGTATCACGGCGATTCATCATCCTCCGATCCGACCCGTCGTATCTATAACTACTAGTCACAATGAGGAGTATCATATACTAGTATCATGCACATGATACTAGTCTATGTTACTACTTCCACAATGGGTAGTAACATATTTGTGGTATCATATAATACTGCATTTATTAGGTTGTAGACTCATATTGCATTGGAATCCGTTATGTTACGTTATCTACCTATGATACCACTATCACCTCTCTCTTCATTAATTGGAGTGTCATATCATTTTTTCTAACATGGCATGCATGATACTACCTATGATACCCCCATTGTGGCTAGTCTAAAGCAAAACTCCACTAAGTGCATTTATTATTTTTCTATCTCAACATGCAAGCTATCCACATCATACATTCCTCCAACCATCTAATAGTTCACATTAACAATATATAATACACACGCAATTCATGTATATGAAAATTTGATTGTCGTATATTCATTTAATATGTCATACCTCTTATACCATTTTATTTACACGATGTAGTTTCTAAAGTGATACCTGCTGCAACGCGCGGGGTATTTTCTAGTTTTTTTAAAACTTGACTGCTCCATTTTGTACCGAGAAAACACAAACCGGTTTCACATTGCCGCCCGCAGTCTCTGGCCAAAATGAATCTAGGAAACTAAGCCAGTTTGAACTTTGAAGAGTAGAACCGATGCCTTCTACGTTTGTGGAGAACTGAAACGAGGATATGTGGTAATGGATGAAGGTAAAGTCATGGACGATTGAAGGAGTCGCGCTGGGAATGGAGCACCTAAACCAACCCACACCAAACATTGTTGACTTAATTTGCCAAACCACATCGCCCTAGGAAATTGCGGACTGACCCGCAGGTTCAGCCCATGGGTGTTCATGTTACGCCGCCACACTCTTCTTCTCCCCGTCTCCCTTCCGTGTCCTGTGGTGGGCGGCGACAGTAGCGGATGGCAACCGCCGATGAGCGCATCAAGCGGCAGCAACAGTCTGGTCGGCGGCGACCAAGAAGACAGGCCGTCCAGCAAGGCTCGCTCCACGGCATCATTGGTGACTGCGGCGGCCACGGATGCGGTCTGGTCGGCGGAGACGGGCGTTGAGCCGCGGCCAGAAAGGGTCGTGGGAGCTAGGCAGCTCGGCGGCGACGAACCCCCGCACGATGTCGTCCGGCGTGGTGACGTAGGGGGAGAGGATGGAGGAGTCTGTGAGCACCGGGAGGTCGGGAACTGACTACGCGATGAGCGGGTCGGTGTAGGACCGGAGCGCGCTCGCCTCCACCCTCCGCAGCGCCCGCGCGCCGACCTGGGCCGCCGTCAGCGGGGAGAAAGCAGAGCAGAAGGGCAGCATGGTGGGAGGGGTCATGGCATCAGATGATCAGATGGCGCGCGGGGCGTGTGTGGAAGAGGTGCTTGATCCGTGGTGTGTGGAGCCGCTGTGACGCCGGGATTCGTTCATCTGCGGGCTGGATTCAGCGGATTGGTGCACGGCAAGGGAGAGTGCAGAGCAGCGGCGGCCGGCGAACGAGATAGGCGGTGGCCATGGGAAAAAACTCAAAGGCAGGGGATTGCTTCACGCCGAGCTGCTCGTGCGGGTCGAACCCGTGGATTACACCCCGTTTCTGAATTTGGGGTCTAAATCCAAACCGCACCAAACCAGTCCGCTATGTTGGTTAGCCCGCTCCAGTCCAAACCGTTTTTCTGTAGCACCCATTTCAGCCCAACCCAACTAAGATCAGAGCAAAACCCGCACCATTCGGCCCATTTTTAATGAAAAGTCTTGTAATCCCCGGGGATCCTGTGCGTTTCGTCCTCCGCCTCCAATGAGCGACACGCGTCCTGCTCGTGGCGAAGGGAGAGGAAGACAGCACATGCACAGGGTCCACTACTCCAACCTTGTCTCTATTTCCTCCACTCGTTTTCTCCTTCCTCCGTCCGCAGTCACGCGCAGGTCACTGCATCCTCCCCGCAATCCCCATTAGATGGCGCCTGCACCTCTTTCCCTGCTGCCCTGCACCACCTCCCCTGCCGGATGCTTGCTCACAGTGTGAGACCGGCGCGCCGCTGCGGCAAATTGGGGCTGCGGTTAGAGGCGCGGTGTCTAGCACTATCCTATTCCCCTACCCGAATCGTGGTCGCGCGGTGGTGCTGCTTAGAGAGGGACGACCACAGCGGCTGCGACCAGCAAGCCCGGTCCCAGCAGCGGCGGCCACCGGCTGCTTGTCCGGTGCTTCGAGCAGGCGCCTCCGGTGCTGCGACCACCACCGAGCAAGCCGGCCGTCGTCCGCCCGTGGTGCTTCCTGCCGTCGGTTGCGCTGCTACGAGCCCGAGTGTGAGGTGTTGTAAAGAGCCCGAGTCGTGGCAATCGGCGGCGCGGCGAGCAGGTGGTGGCGGTGCTACCGACGCTCGTCGGTAATGCTACAAAGGGCAGCACCCGGTGCTACCGACGCTCACCGGCACTGCTACAAAGGGCAGCCGCCGGTGCGCAGTGCTACAACGGGTGGTTGCCGGTGCTCCCGAGGCTCGCCGGAAATGGTACAACGGGAGGGCGACCGGCGATGCGACGCGACGGGGATACTAACCACCGGTTATTGCGTAACCATAACCATCCCCATCTAATAAAAATTTCTCCATCCCCATCCCCATTAACTGCCACGGGGACAACTATTCTCCCATCCCCATAACCATCGGGTTATCGGATAACCAGCGGCTAACCATCACCGAGAACCTTTGGTTTAGCCAACAACATTGTCTATGAAAATTTCGGCAGAACCTCCCCAGCAAACCGAGTAAAATAAAGTACATCAATACAAACAGATAAAAAAGGGCACACAGACACAAAATATGATGATCTAGGTTCAAATGGGCACACAGGCACACATAATAGTGGTTCAAATTGGCACATAGCCACAAATAGAACAGGTTCAAATGTTCAACCCATATTAAGTTTAGGCATTACAACACATAAATGAGCAGTTTCCAAAGACACACATGCCAATAACAAAGGATGAAATGTCAAATTTGAGACTCCAGCTTCATGAATCAAGTACAGGCTGCAACTAAGGCTTCATCATTGAAGTGCATGGTGTGACTTGACACTACAGTTTCAGGGCCTGCATGAGATCAAAAGATTAGACAGCAAGCAAATGGATAAAAGGATGACAGCAAGCTAATGGTAAAAATTAAGATGACATGTAAACATTAGAGATAGATGGTAACCTCCATCCCCTCTTCAACGTCTTCAAGAACATTCCAAAAGCTAGCTTCCTGCCCATCGTCATCATCTATAAACAAAAAACAATGACAACATTCAGAACTGAAAGATAACAAGTAATATAACTAAAGAGGATGCATTCTATGCATTTACCTTTGTATCTATTCCTAATCCAGTCCTGCGAACACATTAGACCTTCAAGCAAATCAGAGGTAAGTCGGCTACGATATTCACTTAGTACTCTACCACTTGTGGAGAAGGCTGATTCTGATGCAACCGTACTGATTGGAATGGCATAGATATCCCTTGCTACCAATCTCAGTGTTGGGTATCTTGTTCCAGCAACTTTCCACCAGTCCAAGACATTGAAATTCTTTGTATCTAGTGGAACATAATCATCCTCCAAATACTTATCCAACTCAGAAAAGAACCTCCTTATTGCTGGCCTTCTTTTAGCCACACGAGCACTAAACATCGACATAAGTTCAACTGGAACCTCTTCTACAGATTTTGACGATTCTGGAACATCTTCATCCACATGGTACTCCACTGGCAGTTTGGTTAATAGGTCTATCACATCTCTAACATAGACCTCACTCTCATCCTCACTAACACCATGAAGCATAGCAAAGCAAGTGTTCAACATGTCATGCTTGTATCTAGGATCTAGGAGTGTAGCAATTCCCTGCGTGCGGCGGCTGGGATGCGGGAGGGAGTGGGGAGCGCGGTTAGGGTTAGGTCGTGCGGTGCGGGTGTGGGTGTGGCGGCTGGGGAAGAGGGGAAATGGGGAATGGATGGTTGGAGGGAAAATGCTAGGGCTTTAGGGTTTTTGGGGGTATATATACATGTGTCTACCTCCCTCTGGTATCCTGGCCCCACATGTCATAGCGGGTACCGGGTATGTCGGGTATGGATAGTGGTGTACCAGATCCGTCACCGCAATAACCGTTGGATAGTGTTTTAGCACTAATAAGATATCCACGGGTAGTAATATGCAACCAAAACCGTCCCCTAATAGGTGAATTAACCACCGGTTATCGGGGAATGGATATCCATTGGCAAATTGAGTGGTGCTGCTTAGAGAGGGGCGACCACAGCTGCAATCGGCGGCGCGCAGGTGGTGGCGGTGCTACCGACACTCGTCGGTAATGCTACAAAGGGCAGCACCCGGTGCTACCGACGCTCACCGGCACTGCTACAAAGGGCAGCCGCCGGTGCGCAGTGCTACAACGGGTGGTTGCCGGTGCTCCCGAGGCTCGCCGGAAATGGTACAACGGGAGGGCGACCGGCGATGCGAGGCGAGGTGCTACCACGTCATGGTGGCGGTGCTACCGTCGGCGAGGCGTGGTGCTACCACGGCACGGCGGCAGTGCTCCCAGCGCGGGGATGGCGGGACCGGCGAGCCGGAGCAGCTGCTACTGCCCTGTGGTCGCCAGTGCTCCCATCCGGCGTGGGGCGTTGCTCCCATCGGAGTCGGACCGTGCTCCCATAGGCGTCGGCGCGGTTCTCCCAGCACCGTCAGGCCGTGCTCCGACCGACGTCGGGCGGTGCTCCCATGGGCGTCGGGTGGTGCTACTCGGTGGTGCTGCTACGAGCCGAGCGTCCGGTGCTGCAAAGAGACGATGCTAGCGCTAAGTTGACGAGGGAATATCTCCCCGGCAACAGCGCCAGAAACTATGCTTGTAACGTCACACGTCAGTTGGGAACCCCAAGAGGAAGGTATGATGAGTGCAGCAGCAAGTTTTCCCTCAGTATGAAACCAAGGTTTATCGAACCAGTAGGAAAACGAGGTTGCTTCGAAGGTGTTGGTGAAGGAGTGTAGTGCGGCGCAACACCAGGGATTCCGGTGCCAACGTGGAACCTGCACAACACAATCAAATTACTTTGCCCCAACTTAACAGTGAGGTTGTCAATCTCACCGGCTTGCTGAAAACAAAGGGTTAAACGTATCGAATGGAAAATGATGTTTGTTTGCATAAAACAGTAGAGAACAATGATTGCAGTAGATTGTATTTCAGATGTAAAAGAATGGACCGGGGTCCACAGTTCACTAGTGGTGTCTCTCCAATAAGATAACTAACATGCTGGGTAAACAAATTACAGCTGGGCAATTGACAATTGATAAGTGCATATAACATGCATGTGTGAGTTGTGGTGTCTACTATGAGATTCATTTGGGCATTACGACAAAGTACATAGACCGCTATCCAGCATGCATCTATGCCTAAATAGTCCACTTTCCGGTTAACATCCGTACCCCTTCCAGTATTAAGTTGCAAGCAACAGACAATTGCATTAAGTAATGTGCGTAATGTAAACAATACATTCATCCTTGAATAAAGCATTGCTGTTTTACCCCTAGTGGCAACAACACATCTACAACCTTAGAACTTGCTGTCACTATCCCAGGTTAAATAGAGGTTGAACCCAACTATCATGCATAAATACCCCCTCTTGGAGTCACAAGTATTCACTTGGCCAAGGCTTCAACAAGTAACGGAGAGCATGCAAGATCACAAATGACATAGACATGATAATATAATATTCAGCTCCACATAGGTATCAATATAAGTCAGATCCCAGCAAACACAACATGTAGCATTACAATAAGATGATCTTGATCATGATAGGCAGCTCACAAGATCTAAACATGATGGCACAAGTGGAGAAGACAACCATCTAGCTACTGCTATGGACCCATAGTCCAAGGATGAACTACTCACGCATCACTCCGGAGGCGGGCATGGCGATGTAGAGCCCTCCGGTGATGATTCCCCTCTCCGGCAGGGTGCCGGGAAGAGCTTCAGAACCCCCCGAGTTAGGGTTGACGACGGCGGCGGCAGCGAATATGTTCTGGATGAAAGGCTCGGTGTTTTAGGGTTTTCACGTCTCGGGGAATAAATAGGCGAAGGGGCGATGTCGGCGGACCCCCGAGGGGCCCAAACCACCAGGCGGCGCGGTGGGCCCCTGCCGCGCCGCCTGTGGTTTGGCCACCTCGTGGCTCTTCGTCTCTCCTTCGGACTCCGTGTACGTGCTGGAAAAATAGGGACTTGGCCTTTTGTTTCGTGCAATTCCGAGAATATTTCCAGAAGTAACTTTCTGAAACCAAAAACAGCAGAAAACAGGGAACTGGCACTGTGGCATCTTGTTAATAGGTTAGTCCCAGAAAATGCATAAAAGTGATATGAAGTGTATATAAAACATGTAGCAAATGGTATAATATAAGCATGGAACAGCAGAAATTATGGATACGTTGGAGACGTATCAAGCATCCCCAAGCTTAGTTCTACTCGTCCTCGAGTAGGTAAAACGATAACAACAAATAATTTCTGAGGAGACATGCTTTCACACAATCTTGATCAATATATTGCAAGGCTCATGTCATGAATGAAGTGACTCAAAGCAATGATCTATAGTTTGCTAACAAATAGATAAAGAGTAAACAATGAATCATATAAGCAAAAACTTTTCATGAATAGTACTTTCAAGACAAGCATCAAAAAGTTTTGCATAAGAGGTAACTCATAAAGCAATAGATTCAAAGTAAAAGGCATTGAAGCAACACAAAGGATGATTAAGTTTCAGCATTTGCTTTCAACTTGTAACATGTATATCTCATGGATAGTTGTCAACATAAAGCAATATAACAAGTGCAATAAGTAAACATGTAAGAATCAATGCACACAAAGTTGACACAAGTGTTTGCTTCTAAGATAGAAAGGAGTAGGTAAACTGACTCAACATAAAGTAAAAGATAGGCCCTTCGCAGAGGGAAGCAGGGATTAAATCATGTGCTAGAGCTTTTTAAGTTTTCGAAAGCATATAGAGAGCACAAAATAAGTATTTGAGAGGTGTTTGTTGTTGTCAACGAATGGTAGTGGGCACTCTAACCCCCTTGTCAACCAGACTTTCAAGAGCGGCTCCCATGAAGGACGTTATCTCTACCAGCAAGGTAGATCATCCCTCTTCTCTTTTGTTTACACATGTATTTTAGTTTCTTTATAGATGACACTCCTCCCAACCTTTTGCTTACACAAGCCATGGCTAACCGAATCCTCGGGTGCCTTCCAACATTCACATACCATGGAGGAGTGTCTATTTGCAAATTAAGTTGCTTACTGATAAATCAGGGCAAAACATGTGAAGAGAATTATTAATGAAAGTTGTAATTAATTGGGGCTGGGCACCCCGTTGCCAGCTCTTTTTGCAAATTATTGGATAAGCGGATGTATATGCCACTAGTCCATTGGTGAAAGTCTGTCAGAAGTAAATGACAAGATTGAAAGATAAAACACCACATACTTCCTCATGAGCTATAAAACATTGACACAAATAAGGAGTAATAAAGTTTTGAATAGTTTAAAGGTAGCACATGAAATATTTACTTGGAATGGCAGGAAATACCACATAGTAGGTAGGTATGGTGGACACAAATGGCATGGGTTTTGGCTCAAGTTTTGGATGCACGAGAAGCATTCCCTCTCAGTACAGAGTTTAGGCTAGCAAGGTTGTTTGAAGCAAACACAAGTATAAACCGGTACAGCAAGAATCACATAAAAACATATTGCAAGTATTATAAGACTCTACACTGTCTTCCTTGTTGCTCAAACATTTTACCAGAAAATATCTAGACCTTAGAGAGAACAAATATGCATCCCAAGTCTCAACAAGCTCTACGGTAGTTCTCCACTACTAGGCTTTAACTACATGATGCAAGAGCTTAAACATGATCTACTTGAGAGCTCAAAACAATTGCAAAGCATCAAATCAAAACAAGACAATGATCTACAAGAATGCATATGTCTTTTCCAATACCAACTACTACATGTAGCATTTTCTTTCTTCCAAACAAACACCAATCAATTTATTTAAACATAAACTCTCCAAATGATAATATAATGCAGCAAGAGAGTATTTATAAACAAGTGCTAACAGCTCGAAGAGATGCATGAAAAACAGGAGCTAAAAGCACTGCAGTAGCTAGTTAAGAATACTCAACAAATATAAGTGAAGAACATGAGTATTCACATGAAAAAGCGGAGCGTGTCTCTCTCCCACACAAGGATTGCTAGGATCCGAATTTATTCAAACAAAAACAAAAATAAAAACACACAGACGCTCCAAGTAAAGCGCATAAGATGTGAAAGAATTAAAATATAGTTTCACTAGAGATGACCTGATAAGTTTGTTGATGAAGAAGGGGATGCCTTGGGCATCCCCAAGCTTAGACGCTTGAGTCTCTCTGAATATGGTTGGGATGAACCACGGGGGCATCCCCAAGCTTAGGCTTTTCACTCTTCTTGATCACATAATATCACCCTTCTCGCTTGATCCTTGAAAACTTCCTTCACACCAAACTCAAGACAGTTCTCATTAGAGGGTTAGTGCATAATCAAAAATTCTCATATTCTGTAATGATACAATCAATCCCAAAGCTTCTGGACATTAGCTACAGCCACCAATGCTTTGTGGAGCAAAGAAATCCACACAAACACAGTAAAAGAGCGAATGCAAAACAAAAGGCAGAATCTGTCAAAAACAGAACAGTCTGGAATGACGAATTTTTTCGAGGCACTTAAGTTGCTCAGATGGATCTGGCCTAAAATAATGAAAGTTGCGTACATATCTCAGGAATATGCGTGATTTTTTCAGAATTTTTTGAATTTTCTACAGGGAGATAAGCTCAAATCCGTGACAGCTAAAAATCTGTCACTGCGCAGAAATCCAAATCTTGCATCAACTTTCAATATAGAACTTTACTTGGCACAACATTGCGATAAAATAAAGATACAAAGGAGTTGCTACAGAAGTAACAAAACTCCTTGACTCAAAGAAAACAAAAATAACAGCAAATAAAAACGATGGGTTGTCTCCCATAAGCGCTTTTCTTTAACGCCTTTCAGCTAGGCGCAGAAAGTGAAAATCAAGTGTCAAAAGTGGAGGAGCATTGACATCAATACCAAGGGCCATGCGCCTACCTCTCTTACCCTTAGACTTACTCTTTGGTTTGGGGAATACATGGCCGCACCTTGGTGTGGAGGTAAGATTCAGAGTGCCTTTTCCCACATCTATGGTTGCTCCCATTAATTTGAGCAGAGATCTTCCAAGTGTAATTTGTCCTGTCCCTGCACATTCAATAACAAGATAATCAGTGGACACCGTTCTCCCAAGAAAGGTTGTAAACACACCCTCAGCTATCCCCTCGGGAAATATAACAGAGTTATCAGTAAGATTATTCCTTCTCCTCCTTCAGCAAGTCCCCAAAGATTCAAAGTTTCATAAATGCTTTTAGGCATAAGGCAAAACTCAGACATAATATCACAACGAGCATAAAAGGTTTCACCACAAATAGCAACCTTTACCGTAGGGACCCACATCGAAGGTTCAAAATTTGTTGGAACATAGTCAAAATATTCCCGAATTTGATTATAGCCATCCTTTAAACAAGATATATGTGTCTCAAGAGTGTTTAATCTAGCATGGATGCTAACAAGGGCCGAATCAAATTTATTAGTTGAGCTAGAAGTTGCAATCAACTTTTTTATGGCATTAAAAGCTTGATCCCCATCACAGTGAAGGAAATCTCCTCCCACAATAGCATCTAAAGCATATCTATAACAAAGGGCTAGACCAAAGTAGAAGCTAGTGAGAAGCAACTTAAAGTCATTTTAGGATCAGTTTTACCAAAGGAATCATTAATTCTAGACCAAGCTTCTTTAAAATTCTCCTCACTCCCTTGTTTAAAAGTGAAGATCAATTCCTCAGGTGACATAGCAACAGGCATGGAACAAGACATGATGGTGACAAGAGACAAAACAAAACCGAAATAAACAAGTAACTAATTTTTTGTGTTTTTGATAAAGAGAGCAAACAAGACTAAATAAAAATAAACTAAGCAAGACAAATAACAAAGTAAAGAGATTGGGTGTGAGAGACTCCCCTTGCAGAAGCAATTCGGTTTTCCCCGGCAACGGCGCCAGAAAACGTGTTGCTAGCGCTAAGTTGACGAGGGAATATATCCCCGGCAACAGCGCCATAAACTATGCTTGTACGTCACACGTCAGTTGGGAACCCCAAGAGGAAGGTATGATGAGTGCAGCAGCAAGTTTTCCCTCAGTATGAAACCAAGGTTTATCGAACCAGTAGGAAAACGAGGTTGCTTCGAAGGTGTTGGTGAAGGAGTGTAGTGCGGCGCAACACCAGGGATTCCGGTGCCAACGTGGAACCTGCACAACACAATCAAATTACTTTGCCCCAACTTAACAGTGAGGTTGTCAATCTCACCGGCTTGCTGAAAACAAAGGGTTAAACGTATCGTATGGAAGATGATGTTTGTTTGCATAAAACAGTAGAGAACAATGATTGCAGTAGATTGTATTTCAGATGTAAAAGAATGGACCGGGTCCACAGTTCACTAGTGGTGTCTCTCCAATAAGATAACTAACATGCTGGGTAAACAAATTACAGCTGGGCAATTGACAATTGATAAGTGCATATAACATGCATGTGTGAGTTGTGGTGTCTACTATGAGATTCATTTGGGCATTACGACAAAGTAATGTGCGTAATGTAAACAATACATTCATCCTTGAATAAAGCATTGCTGTTTTACCCCTAGTGGCAACAACACATCTACAACTTTAGAACTTGCTGTCACTATCCCAGGTTAAATAGAGGTTGAACCCAACTATCATGCATAAATACCCCCTCTTGGAGTCACAAGTATTCACTTGGCCAAGTCTTCAGCAAGTAACGGAGAGCATGCAAGATCACAAATGACATAGACATGATAATATAATATTCAGCTCCACATAGGTATCAATATAAGTCAGATCCCAGCAAACACAACATGTAGCATTACAATAAGATGATCTTGATCATGATAGGCAGCTCACAAGATCTAAACATGATGGCACAAGTGGAGAAGACAACCATCTAGCTACTGCTATGGACCCATAGTCCAAGGATGAACTACTCACGCATCACTCCGGAGGCGGGCATGGCGATGTAGAGCCCTCCGGTGATGATTCCCCTCTCCGGCAGGGTGCCGGGAAGAGCTTCAAAACCCCCCGAGTTAGGGTTGACGACGGCGGTGGCAGCGAATATGTTCTGGATGAAAGGCTCGGTGTTTTTGGGTTTTCACGTGTCGGGGAATAAATAGGCGAAGGGGCGATGTCGGTGGACTTCCGAGGGGCCCAAACCACCAGGCGGCGCGGTGGGCCCCCCTGCCGCGCCGGCCTGTGGTTTGGCCACCTCGTGGCGAGTCTTCGTCTCTCCTTCGGACTCCGTGTACGTGTTGGAAAAATAGGGACGTGGCCTTTTGTTTCGTGCAATTCCGAGAATATTTCCAGAAGTAACTTTCTGAAACCAAAAACAGCAGAAAACAGGGAACTGGCACTGTGGCATCTTGTTAATAGGTTAGTCCCAGAAAATGCATAAAAGTGATATGCAGTGTATATAAAACATGTAGCAAATGGTATAATATGAGCATGGAACAGCAGAAATTATGGATACGTTGGAGACGTATCAGACGACATCGATGCTACCTAGGCGGATGGCGATGCTACCTTGGGCGGATGGAGTTGCTACCTTGGCCGGCTAGCGGTGCTCTGAGCGGCGGACGTCGTCGCTGCCAAACAGGGACGCTGCTGCTTCAAGGGGCTGCCCGCGATGCTACTGACGGCAGCCGCCGTTGCTATCAATGGTGGGCGGCGTTCTTCGTTTGATGCATTTTTACTTCTTGTGATGCAAATGCTTGAAAAGTGTTGTAGCAAATTTCTTCTCCCTTTGATGCTGTTGTAGAATTTTTTTGCTACCACCATTCTCTGTCTTTGTTACAATCGTACAAATGATTTGCTACAGAGGTCTCCGGCGATGTCTCCGGCGAGAGTCTCCGGCGAAGTTGATTTTGCTACAATAGCACTTTTTTGTTGCTACAATAGCATAAACTTTTTGCTACCACGTCTCCAGCGAGTTATCCGGCGAGGCCAGATTTTTTCTTTTTATGTTCTGTGTACGAACCATTTTTCGCTACAATGCAGCAAAAGCGGGACATTTTATAGCAAAAGCGGGAGTTTTGTAACAAAATCGGGATTATCCTTTTTTAGTGGACACGTGTCGAGCTGGCGACCCGGGGGATCGGATGGAAAGATCCCCGGGGACGCCTAGTCCTGTCCCATTTTTAACCGCACCATTCTCAGCGCTGTGGAACATTGTTTCAAGACCTTGACGGCTAGCCCAGGATGTATGTTTGGTTGACTTCTGAATGGAACAACTAACATTCTACGCAAAACCTTTTCTTTTTCCAAACTGAGCAGCACGTGGATCTTCGTATTTGCGGTCGCAGGGATCAGCGACTGATAACTAACCAAGGAATCGCGGGGAGATTTGTATAGGATCAGTTCTTTAAGTGAGATGATCATGTCAAAATACCATACATACAAATTGTTAAAAAATCTGAAAAAATTACACAACATACTTACAGGCTGTTTGTATAACTTCAAAAAAAATTAACTCAAAATTTGACCTACAGTTAGAGAAACAAAAATGCTGAACTACACAGTAAATAGTGTCAGATTTGAGTCACACTATTCACGCCGAAGTTTCTTTTTTTTGTCTCTCTAAGTATATGTCGAATTTGAAGCAGCCAATTTTTGGCGTTGCATATATAATATAGATGCGTGTTGCCAATTTTTTTGAGAATATTTGAACATTGTTTTGTCAACTCAAAAAAATTGATCTCATAGATCCTACCTAATGTGAGATCCTACCCAAGTTGCCACCGAGGAATCGCCGATTGGATAGGTCGTGGAGGTCCAACTAGTTCTTATTGCGCGGGCCAAGAGGACAGATGTATTCGTGAATTTCTTGCAGCAGTGGCACCCGCTTTCTAGGCAGCGTGATAGGGGCGGCTAGATGACATGCTTGATAGACTTTTGGAGACCGCGCGTCGCATCTCCTCTACATCTAGCAGCTAGCGCCGACTGGCCTCGGCTTTTGTTCTTGCTACTTTACCCCTGCTCCCCTCCTCCTTGCCCCTACTGCTCTTTCATGTTGTTGGGCTTACTTGTGCTGCTACCCAGCTTTTCTTTTCTTGCCTCTTTTTCGGGGTTGTGACGTTGTATGGACTTGCTTTGCATGTTGTTTTATTTATAAAGCGGAACGAAATCCTGTTTCGAGGATATACAAACACAACCTAATTTTTTGTACCAAAAATAATGGGTATTCAGCTGAATACCCATGAATACGTTTGTGCCCGTCCATGCTCTCGGCTCTCGTAGACGTGGGAGGGGATCATGATCACTGGCGCGGATTGGCACAGGTTGTCACGACACGCCGCCGCCAGCTCGCCTCTCGGCTCCCCTGCACCCCGCGCCGACCCGGATCGACCGAGGCGTCGGTCCTCTCTGGTTTCCATGTATGTGATGGGGACGATGTCAATCGTTTTTTTACTTACGTGGTGGCAGTGGCTGTAAATTTGATTCAACTCAGGGGTAATAAGAAAACGAACCATCGACAACCATCACCACCTTAAGCCGTATTATATACTCCATAGATAGAGATACATTATTCACTATACTCATATATACATTTGTCATATTTGTGTAGCTGAAACCGCAAAGTATTTTGTGTTGAGATTTGACACGCACTAGTAGGGAAAAGCCTATAGATGCAATGCTACTGCTGACGGGCACAACACCCGTGCGTCACTGCTATTTAGCACTGTCAGGCAAAAAAAAGTGTGCGTCAATGGCAACTAGTTACCACTGACGCACGGGGCTTATCGCACGTCATAGGTAAGTGGTGCCCGCGGAAGCAGACGGAGACGACATACTACTGACGCGCAAATAATTCGTGCGTCAGTAGTATCTGGTTACCACTGACGCACAGGGCAAACAACACATCATAGGTAAGTGGTGCCCATAGAAGCCAGACGGAGGCGACATACTACTGACGGGCAAAATTACCGTGCTTCAGTGGTATTTAATATACCAATGACGCACGAGCAAAATTGCGCGTCAATAGTAGTTTTTTTCTTTTCGACAGGTGCGCGGGAATTTTTAGCCCAAGCCCGCGAGCCGAAAAATTGTCCCCAAATTAGTCCCAAACCTTTTTTGGCCTTCTAGTAACGATGGAATCCTACACCGGTAACGTGAAGTTAAGATACTACAGAAGGATCGAGGAGATCTAGGAGCTTAACTACTCTGGAGAGAAGGTGCTGATGTTCCGTGTCAGATGGGCTAGGAGATCAAGCATTGAATAAAAGACCGATACTTCACCACCATGGTTATGCCCGAAGCCGGCACTTCAACAAGCATGAACATCACCGCACAAAATGAGCTATGGGTATTGGCTAAGCACGTGTCCCAATGATTCTCCATAACCGACCCGTCACGGCCTAGCCGTGTTGTCGTGAGGAGAGGCAAAAGGAACATCGTCGGAATGGATGGAGTCGCCAACGAGGAAGACTTCGACATGTACCGTGAACCAAATATAGAAGATGAAGACGTCGACAAGTCAACAAGATACACCACGAGATAAAGCAGAACCACACTACCGAGGTCAGGTCGTCCGTTCAAAAATAAGAATTCATGATGTGGGGCTAAACTATTCAACGGCGATAAAAAAAGGCAAAAAGATTGCTAAACGCTGAGAAACTATATATATGCATGTATCTCTCTTTTGTATAATTATGGCCGGACTTGTATCGATCAACACATATTTTTGTATAATTATGTGCTTGTTTGTATCGATCAACTAATATTCGATGTGTGCGGCGAAAATATGCATGTATCGTCTCTCTTTTGTACAATTATGCGTTGTATCGATCGAATATTCAATGTGCATTCGGCGAAACTATGCATGTATATATCCCTCTTTTGTACAAATACGGACTTGAATCAATGAAATAATAGTCGATAACACACTTATTATATGTATCTTTCAATTTAAGAATCAGTGACGCACTTATTATATGCAAAACAATAAAAGAATAAGGAAAACAAATTGAAACAAGAAAAAGAAAAAAAAACGTACCACTGACGGACAAACTTGGTGCTCGTCAGTGGTAGGCGTATTAATGACGTGCGCCTTTAATGACCGTCAGTGCTACGCCGTACCACTGACGCGCACGACGATAGGGCCGTCAGTGGTGCAGAGCGTACCACTGACGCGCGTCTCGGGGTGTCCGTCAGCGGTAAGTGGGTACCGCGCTTACCCTTTCGGCCTCGCGCGCGGGCGTGCCAAAATCCCCAAATTTATCCCCAAATTCCCCGAACCGCCTGGATCTCCTCCCAGCGCCGCCTCCCCCGAACCCATCTGGATCTCCTCACCCCACCCAGCCCCTCTCGCGGCGGCGAAGGATTGGCGATCAGATCGAGTCACCGTCCGCCGCCGAGGAGTCCGACCGGTGCCAGAAGGCCGAGAAGTCCAAGGAGGAGGAGTACTGGCGCGAGGCCGAGGGGTCCAACTCCCGCGCCGCGCGCCGCCGCAAGGAGGAGGCCGAGAAGAAGGCCGAGGCCGCCGCCCGCAAGGCCGAGAACCGCCGCCTCGCCGAGGCCGAGGAGGCCGCCGTCGCCTCGGCCGCCTCCAAGACCGAAGCCCGCAAGGCCAACCGCGTCGCCGCCCCGCCCCCCAAGGTCACCGAGGCCGAGCTCGTGCACCGCCGCGAGGAGTAGCGCCTCCGCCTCGAGCGCGAGGCCGAGGCCGCCAAGAAGCGCGCCGCGCGCGTCAACGAGGAGGAGGAGTACGAGCGCGTCGTCCTCGTCGCCAACACCAACAGGGACGACTCCATCCTCGAGTCGTCCTCCGTCGGCGAGGCCATCGCGTGGATGGCGCTTGTCAACTCTGAGGCGCCCTTGCCTGCCGACAGGCATCCTGAGCGTCGCCTCAAGGCATCCTTCAAGGTATATTCCTAGATTTAGTATCTGGGCACAGCTCATAGATAATCACTGAACTGCTGCGTGAGTTTGAAATATGATGATACTATAGTCACAATTCACAAAGAAGAAGAATTTCTGCGCTAAGTGTAGAAACAACAACCCCAATATGGTAGGATTTTATCGTTCCATGCACATTGGGTTTGTTGGCAGTGATAAGTATTGTTTGGAGGTGAATTTTGAGAATGCACAATAGTAATTTCTTCTGGTACTAGCTGCACAGGTGTGCTATATGGTGCTAGTTTGCAACTGTTTGGATGCTTGAACACAATTAGAGATAGGACCAATCAAATTTGTATAATTTCAGAAGAGAGGGTGAAATGATTTTATATCGGACCAAGCATGGGCAGTGCAAATAACTGCCAAAGTTTCAAGATTTGTTAAAATATGTGTAGGAACTCTTGTTGTATGTTATGCCGGCCCAAAAAATAGGTACCAGTGCTAGTTGAATATCTGTTTAGGTTCCAATCTAGATGCGACTCTCTACAGGACAGAGAAAGGAAAGATCTCACAATTAGAACCAAAGTAATGTTATGCTTTCTTCTTCAAGAAAAGCATGTAAATATTCTATTCACGGTTACATTAGCAAGAAGCTAACAGAAACATTTAGGAGTAGCAAAATGCATGAAGTAGCTATGTAAACCAGAGGACATTCATTTAGGGTGTGTTTGGTTGGGTGGCTAACCACCAAGTGGTTGGGGGTAGCCACTTTTTAAGTGGTTAGCCCCCGTTTGGTTTGTGGTGTAAATGTGGTTGAGTCCAACCACCAAAAAAGTGGTGGTTGAGGCCAACCACCCACGGCAGACTCGATAAAATCATCCGAGAAACAGTTTTGGGTGGCTCAGCCCCCTCATTTCTTTTCCCCTCCCCATATGTTGCTGAACTAAGTTATTTTATGTATAATACTTGCTAAAATGATTTTTTTTACGCCCAATACTTGCTGGAATAATCCATCTTATACCTGTATGTTGCCCAATACTAGTACTCTATATTTATATCTACATCCATGGAAAATTTGAGATATGGTTACCCCCAACCACTTTTTCATAGCCACTGAACCAAACGCACCCTTAGTCACAAAAGATGACATGCATCTAGTTATGTACTGATGAAAAATATCCAGCTAACTCACAGCATATATATCTCCATTTGTGATAGCACATCTCCAACAGCTGAAACAAAAGACCAAATTATTGATCGTTATATACAGTGCAAACCTTGAGAAGAGGAAGGTTAGCAGCATGTTTATCTTTTATAGCATGTTAGGTTGCGTAAATTACCAAACTTAGTTGGACAGAATATTCAGTAAACTGAAATCTGTACCAAACTACCTTGAGTAGGTCTTTTGTGCTGACACATACACTTATTTGTTGATGCTAACAAACACGCACAGTGTTTCCATGCTTGTAGTGCTTGTAGTTCCATGGATAGCTGCCAAGAGCAAGTCTTTTCGACATAGTACCTATGTAAGAAGTGAGACTGCACTTGGACCTAGCATATAGAGTTCTGCCATTCATGTTTTGCTGCTGCCCTATTGCTTGTATTGTCATTGTTGTTTACTCATTATATATTCTGATTGTTGCAAATAAAATAAGAAGCTTCTCGCTGTCATAGAATTAAAAAACATTGCCATTGGTTTTCTTTTTTTTCATTTTACTGTAGCCAATTATCTATTCTAATGTCAAAGTAAAACTTAATTTCAGTTTTGTATCTTCAGCTTTCTTTTTTTAGCGAAACTTGGTATCTTCAGCTTTCTTATCTACTGAAGTTAATTGGTAGCGCTTGTGTTTTCTTTGTGTATTGAAGTTTCTTTGCCATATGGCGGCACAACATCGACGTGGGGCTGTGACACCGAGGATGTCGACACGGGGCTGCGGCAACGACGGCATCAACACGGGCTGCTGTGGCGACATTGACACGGGGCTGTTGTGGCGACATTGACACGGGGCTGCTGTGGCGACATTGACATAAGGCTGTGGCAGCAACGATGGCAGCGACACGTGGCTGCGGCGACGACGACATCGACACAACGGCGGTGATCATGTTGTAAAATCCAGTAGACTTGTATTGATTGATGTAATGGTGTATTTGAGCTATTGAATAATGATCTGTATGAATGTGTTGGATAAATTGACATTCGAATACAGCTTGCTTCATCTATTTTTGGACAAATAGATTTATGTGAAAATTATTTTTTTTAACCCCAAAAATGTTACTAGTGACGTACAGGATAGGAAGCGCGCCACTAGGACTCATACTACTAGTGACGTCCAAACCTGTACGCGTAAGTCAGTGGTAATGCCCAATAGCACTGACGGACGGGAATTGTGTACGTCAGTGGTAAGCCTCGTTACCACTGACGCGTGATCTGCTCGTCAGTGGTACGAGTTACCACTGACGAAATAGCACTGACGGGCGCCCGCCCGTCAGCCGTAGCTATTTTCCGTACGTCAGTGGTAGCCTTTTCCCTACTAGTGACGCTTGCAAGACGTATCATTGAGAACATGGATGATTTGTTTTTAGATTTGTTTGAAATTTAAATATATATTTTTATTTTTTTGAAAATAGTGAGATCACTGAAATTCGGGAGCATGAAATCTCCACTTCTAGCATCACGAGTTCACGACTCAACCTTCTAGCCCAGCAGCAGTAGTAGAACGCTCGCTCTGTCACAAAGCGCTCGGTCGGTCCAGGCACACACATGCACAGCGAGTGCCGTGGCGGCGGTTGATTGATTCTGTTGCCGAGGCGATCAGGCGAGGCGGCCGGCGCATTGACGGCTTCGGGGCGAGCGAGCGGCAGGAGGGATTCCGAATCCGGCGATCGCCGTTCAAGCGTTGGGCTACAGAGCGAGTGACGCGGTTCACAAAATACATTCACGGTTGGGTTCTAAACTCTGAATCCTCTCGGATTTCTAATTCAAGTTGTGCTACGAGTTTATCTATTGTTATGTAATTTCTCTACTATTTTGAGATGATGTCGTTGCTAATTAAAATTCGTGAATATGTTTACTATAATGGTGAACAAATTGTGAACAATTTGTCAATCCGTCTGTACTCTTCCCTTGAACAAATTGTGAACCTTCAGGTTTTGCATTGGATTTTTCTTTTTTGAACTTTGAATACCCAGTCTCAATATCCTGTGCCCGCCCCTGGCCCGAGAGGCCGTATCAGTGAGGATCAATCCCCGATCCCACCAACCACGGTAGCAGCCAGAGAGCCTCGTCAGGAAGGCGGGTAAACGGTGGCATGGTATCGGCGAACACGAGGACGGCCGTGAGCAGACAAGGCTCTCCCACCGGCTAGCGACCAGGCGTGCTGGAAGATCTTAACCAGATCGCGCACCTCCGCTGCTCATAGTTCAAGTAGGTCGCGTACCTTTGCCCCGATGGATTTCGATGGAGGGGAGGGGATGCACCGGGGGAGGTGGAGCAGGGAGGAGAAGATGGGGAAGGGAGGACGACTGTCGGAGAACTGGAGCAGGGAGGAGATGGGGATCGGTGGGGGGTCGCATGGCATGGGAGAGGTAGTTTTTTTTTGAATGTTAGCAGGATCACTGCTAAATTCATTGCACAGAAATATGGTTGGTCCAGTTTATGAGGGAAACCGGACCCAAAAACCATACAACACCCACACGATGCCAACCGGCTTACACCGCACACCCAAAGAGCACACAACAAGACTCGCCTTGCCTAACCCAGCCGAGAGGCGAGGGGTCAGGGCACAGAACCAATCGACAGCGTCACAACCAGAGCAGACTTCTCAGAAGCACGACCCTTACTCCAGGATGGTGTCGCCGACGTACGGCCCACCCATAGCGCCTAGAAGAAGATCGGCGAGTGGACGACAAGGCTCGACCGGACCTGAAGGAAGCATCGGTAGAGAAGAGGCAACAACAGTGTACATTGCGCTCTAGAGGCCCACGCTCCGGGTAGCGACCAACCTTGACACTACCGTCATGGGACTCCACGAGCAATCCGGACAGTACCTTGATGACGTGAAAGCACACGTTCGTTGGGAGACACCAAGAGGAAGGTATGAAGCAGTGCAGCAGCAAGTTTTCCCTCAGTAAGATACCAAGATTGTCAGATCCAGTAGGAGTAAAAGGCACCTCTGAAGGTTGTTGGTGGCGCCGTTTACTTGATCACCAACGTGGAACCTGCACACAACACAATCAAACTATTTTGCCCCAACGAAATAGTGAGGCTGTCAATCTCACCGGCTTGCTGTAAACAAACGATTAAACGTATGGTGTGGAAGATAGTGTTTAATTGCAGAGAATGAAAATGAACAACGATTGCAGTTGGTTGTATTATAAGTGTAAAAAAATGGACCGGGGTCCACAGTTCACTAGTGGTGTCTCTCCATAAAAGATAACTAACATGCTGGGTAAACAAATTACAGCTGGGCAATTGATGAATAGAGAGCGCATGACAATGCATATATATGACAAGATGACTACTATGATATTCAATTGAGCATTACAACAAGATACATAGACCGTTATCCAACAGCATCTATGACTAATAATCCACCTTCAGGTTGACATCCGTGTTCCCCGTTGGTATTAAGTTGCAAGCAACAGATTATTGCATTAAGTAATGTGCATAATGTAAACAATACAATTATTCTTAGACAAAGCATTGCTGTTTTACTCCTAGTGGCAACAGCACATCCACAACCTTAGACGTTGCTGTCACTCGCCCAGATTACCGGAGGCATGAACCCACTATCTAGCATAAATACTCCCTCTTGGAGTTACAAGCATCTACTTGGCCAAAGCATCTACTAGTAACGGAAAGCATGCAAGATCATAAATAACATATAAGATAGATTGATAATAAACTTGATCATAGTATCAATATTCATCGGATCCCAGCAAACACAACATATAGCATTACAATAAGATGATCTTGATCATGATAGGCAGCTCACAAGATGTAAAAATTATAGCACAAGGAGGAGAGACAACCATCTAGCTACTGCTATGGACCCGTAGTCCAAGGATGAACTACTCACGCATCACTCCGGAGGCAGGCATGGTGATGTAGAGCCCTCCGACAATGATTCCCCTCTCCGGCAGGGTGCCGGGAAGAGCTTCAGAACCCTCCCGAACTAGGGTTGATGACGGCGGCGGCTACGGAACTTTTCATGGATGGAGGTTCGGGTATTTAGGGTTTTCTGGACGAAGGCATTATATAGGCGAAAGGATGGCGTCTGGAGGCACCCGAGAAGGTCACGCCAACCCCCCCCCCCCCCCCGGCGCGGCAGGAGGTGGGGCTGCGCTAGCCCCTGGTGTGGCTGCCTCCTCGGTCGCCTCCGTCTCTCTTTTGGACTCCGTGTACGTGTCGGGAAAACAGAAGGTTCTGTCCAAGTTTCGTCCAATTCCGAGAATATTTCCAGAACAGATTTTCTGGAATACAAAAACAGCAGAAAACAAGAACTGGTACTGTGGCATCTTGTTAATAGGTTAGTCACAGAAAATGCATAAAAATGATATGAAGTGTATGTAAAACATGTAACAATTGGTATAATATCAACATGGAACATCAGAAATTATAGATACGTTTGAGACGTATCAAGCATCCCCAAGCTTAGTTCTACTCGTCCTCGAGTAGGTAAAACGATAAAAACAAAATAATTTCTGAGGTGACATGCTACCATCATAATCTTGATCAAATAGTATTGTAAAGCACATGTTATGAATGAAGTGATCCAGGTCAATGGTCTATAGTTTGCTAACAAATAGATAATGAGCAAAAAACTGAATCATATAAGCAAAAACTTTTCATGAATAGTACTTTCGAGACAAGCATCAAAAAGTTTTGCAGAAGAGTTAACTCATAAAGCAATAGATTCTATGTAAAAGGTATTTAACCAACACAAAGAAATATTTAAGTTTCAGCAATTGCTTTCAACTTTCAACATGTATATCTCATGGATATTTGTCAACACAAAGCAATATAATAAGTACAATATACTAGCATATAAAAAATTGTTGCACCAAAGTTGACACTAGTGTTTGCTTCTGAGATAGAAAGAAGTAGGAAAATTGACTCAACATAAAAGTAAAAGAAAGGCCCTTCGCAGAGGGAAGTAGGGATTAAATCATGTGCTGGAGCTTTTTAAGTTTTTGAAATCATATAGAGAGTAAAAATATAAGTTTTGAGTGGTGTTTGTTAATTGTCAACGAATCAGAAAATGGAAAAGTACAATATGACCCCTACCAACCAGACTTTTAAGAGCGACTCCCATGAAGGACGTTATTTCTACCAGCAAGGCAGATCATCCCTCTTTTCTCTTTTGTTTACACATGCAGATATTTCACTGGTATCATTGCTTGTCTGATAAATCAGGGGAAAATTGTGAAGAGAATTAAGCGGTTAAAGTTGTAATTAATTGGGACTGGGCACCCCATTTGCCAGCTCTTTTTGCAAAATTAATGGATAAGCGAATGTATATGCCCCTAATCCGGTGGTAAAGTCTATTTGACAGGTAACATAAAGACATCCACCCCGTCCTCATGAGCTTGGTAAACATTGACACAAAAATGAGTAATAAAAGTTTTGAATAGTTTAAAGGTAGCACATGAAAATTTTACTTGGAGTGGCAAGGAAATACCACATATAGGTAGTTATGGTGGACACAAATGGCATGAATTTTGGGTCAAGGTTTTGGAAGCACGAGAAGCATTCCCTCTCAGTACAGAGTTTAGGCTAGCAAGGTTATTTGAAGTAAACACTGGATATCAACCGGTACAACAAGACTCATATGAAAACATATTGCAAGCATTATAAGACTCTACACTGTCTTCCTTGTTAACCAAACCCTTTTACTAGAAAATATCTAGACCTTAGAGATACCAATCATACAAACCAGATTTCAACAAGCTTTACGGTAGTTCTTCACTAATAGGTTTTAACCACATGATACAAAAGTTTAAACATGAACTACTTGATAACTCAAAATAATTGGCAAGTATCAAATTATCCAAGACAGTGATCTACAAGAATATGTAAGTCTTTTCCATTATTCCATCTACCACATGCAGCATTTTCTGTTCCAACCAAACACAAATCAATTTATTTCAACACAAACTCTCCAAACAATTATAAGTGAAGCAAGAGAGTACTTTCTCTAAAAGAACTAACAGCTCTGAACAAGAGATGCACGAAAAATAGGAGCTAAAAGCATAGCAGTAGCTAGACAAGAATACTCAACAAGTATAAGTGAAGAATAGGAGTATTCAAATGAAAAAGCGGAGCATGTCTCTCTCCCAAACAAGATTGTTAGGATCCAACAAGTTGATCTCAGAAAATAAAATAACAATACGAAAATAAAAGCACACAGACGCTCCAAGTAAAGCACATATGATGTGAAAGAATTAAAATATAGTTTCACTAGAGATGACCTGATAAGTTGTTGATGAAGAAAGGGATGCCTTGGGCATCCAGGCATCCCCAAGCTTAGACGCTTGAGTCTTCTTGAAATATGCTGGGGTGATTCATGGGAGCATCCCCAATCTTAAGCCCTTCACTTCTCTTGATCACATTATATCATCCTCCTCTCTTGACCCTTGAAAACTTCCGCCACACCAAACTCAAAGTAATTCTCATTAGAGGGTTAGTGCAGAATCAAAAAACAAAGGATTAAACGTATGGTGTGGAAGATAGTGTTTAATTGCAGAGAATGAAAAGGAACAACGATTGCAGTTGGTTGTATTATAAGTGCAATAGAATGAACCGGGGTCCACAGTTCACTAGTGGTGTCTCTCCATAAAAGATAACTAACATGCTGGGTAAACAAATTATAGCTAGGCAATTGATGAATAGAGAGCGCATGACAATGCATATATATGACAAGATGACTACTATGATATTCAATTGGGCATTACAACAAGATACATAGATCGTTATCCAACAGCATCTATGACTAATAATCCACCTTCATGTTGACATCCGTGTTCCCCGTTGGTATTAAGTTGCAAGCAACAGATTATTGCATTAAGTAATGTGCATAATGTAAACAATACAATTATCTTTAGACAAAGCATTGCTGTTTACCCCTAGTGGCAACAGCACATCCACAACCTTAGACGTTGCTGTCACTCGCCCAGATTACTGGAGGCATGAACCCACTATCTAGCATAAATACTCCCTCTTGGAGTTACAAGCATCTACTTGGCCAAATCATCTACTAGTAACGGAAAGCATGCAAGATCATAAATAACATATAAGATAGATTGATAATCAACTTGATCATAGTATCAATATTCATCGGATCCCAGCAAACACAACATGTAGCATTACAATAAGATGATCTTGATCATGATAGGCAGCTCACAAGATCTAAACATGATAGCACAAGGAGGAGAGACAACCATCTAGCTACTGCTATGAACCCGTAGTCCAAGGATGAACTACTCACGCATCACTCCGGAGGCAGGCATGGTGATGTAGAGCCCTCCGGTGATGATTTCCCTCTCTGGCAGGGTGCCGGGAAGAGCATCAGAACCCTCCCGAACTAGGGTTGATGACGACGGCGGCTACGGAACTTTTCGTGGATGGAAGTTCGGGTATTTAGTGTTTTTTGGACGAAGACATTATATAGGCGAAAGGGCAGCGTCTGGAGGCACCCGCTGCAGGAGGTGGGGCCGCGCCGGCCCCTGGCGTGGCTGCCTCCTCGGTCGCCTCCGTCTCTCCTTTGTACTCCGTGTACGTGTCTGGAAAATAGAAGGTTCTGTCCAAGTTTCGTCCAATTCCGAAAATATTTTCAGAACAGCTTTTCTGGATTACAAAAACAGCAGAAAACAGGAACTGGCACTGTGGCATCTTGTTAATAGGTTAGTCTCAGAAAATGCATAAAAATGATATGAAGTGTATGTAAAACATGTAACAATTGGTATAATATCAACATGGAACATCAGAAATTATAGATACGTTTGAGACGTATCATACCTCCAAGGAGGGGACGACGCCATAACATCGCTACTGCCTGCACTAGCAAGCTAGGTATAGGGTTTCCCCATTGCTCAGGAGGGGGATGTCATAGAGGGCTTAGATGACGCCTCCAAGGAGGTGACGGCGCCCGCAGGCGTCGCCGTCATCCGTAGCTGCATAGGGATTTCTCATTCTCACTCTCACTCTCACTCTTACTCACAGTCACATTGTGGCGGTGATGCATGTAAAATGCATACATGAACTTTGCATTATTTTACTTATATTCCAGTCATATTTGCATCATATAAGGGTTATATCACTGTTTTATAATGATTTTGGGAATATTTGGTATGTTTCATATTTTTATGGAATTAACCCTGCACAGTCAGAAAACCCTGTTTTCTATATTTTAATGTTTCAGGGACCCAAACGACGTCCAAATGACCTAATATTTTACGGGCATCAGTTTTTGGAACGAACAAAGCGTATGAGCCAAGGAAGCGCACGAAAGGAAGCCGGAGGCCAAAGTTGAGTGGGCCCACGCGGCCAGGTACCTAGGCCGCGTGGGACCCCCTCTTTTGGGCCTCGGAGCTCCGTTGACGTCGATCTTTCCTCCACCGACTCGGTTTTGACCTAAAACTGACTATAAAAATAGCCCCCGACGTTCTCTGAAAGGCAGCGCCGCAGAAACACAGAAACCACAAAACAAAGACCTGGTGTTGTAGATTGGAGGGAGAAAACTCCGGCGGGCGCTGCCGGGGTGGTCTCCATCTTCTCCAACGACTTCTCCACCGTCTCCATGATGAAGGGGGAGTAGTCCACCCCCTGGACTTTGGGTTTGTGGTGGTAACTTGATCCAATCTCTCTATGTATGATCATTGTTGAAATCCATATGATGTGCCTTGCATGATTATGGAACTATCTTTGTAATTCCTATGGTGGATATTGTGGTATGAGATGATATTATGTTATGCATTTACCGTCATGTTGGGATTTCTATGGTTTGTCATACTTTAGAGATATTCTATGATACATGTGATGGTTTGATTTATGCATAATGCCTTGTTTATCCTTGTCATGAGGTGATTGACACCACCAAGTGTGGATAGATGAGAGAGATGTGGTCATGCACACGAATTATGAATCATTGCACTAGTGTTTAGAATATTGTACGTTATGAAGTATGATGTATGTGGGTAGAGAGTGGCCTAGTGACAGAAGGCATAGGCATTAAGTGATAGTAATGTCGCCCAACATTCTTTATCCGGGGGTAAAAAGGAAGAAGTATGATGTGGGAGTGACAACAAACCACGCTAGCCTTACGAGGGTGACACTAGCAACACAAATGATTAATTTCTTTCAACTATGTGTTTTAGGACATGTAGCCGTCATAGAAGTTTACCATTAAAGCATGACAATTGTGTGTACTTTTTTATCTATAACATGATAATCACCATAGATGGGAGAGAGGATTGAGTGAACCCATGAACCCATGTCCATTGTTCCTATAAGAGAAAACCTTTGTCTTGTCCTCTTGCATTGAAGAGGATTGGGATACTTTTACATTCTTGTTTTGGTACGTTAAACTTCCATCCATTAAATCAACCATCTTGTTCTTTAAACTTGCTTAGTGCATAATCAACTAAAACTTGTGACACTTTAGTTGTAGGGAATAGATAACTTTTCCTTCTTGCTCCTGCGGATCGATACCCTACTTCCACATTGAGAGGTGCTATAGTGATCCCATGCTCTTGGGGGTTATCAGGCGGCGGCTCCAAGCAGTGCCAGATCTAACCCTTATCTTGCAGATCTGAGCGTCGCATCCGGCCGGCATCGCCGCCGCGCATCTTCCCCGAGCGGCGCTGCCGGCAACGCCGACGCGGATCTTCCACCGGGGGCAAACACGGATCTGCTGGTCTATTGCCGGAGTATATCCGTCCCTCACTACTAGATCTTACACTCTATTTAAATTAGCATAGAAAACTTGTCAAGTATTTTGAAGTCTAGTATTCTATTGTGTCTGTTTGTAGTACTGCTGATGATGAATACATCCCTCGCTACTGCTAATGATGAATATTCTGTTTTAGCATATTTAATTTCAACTCTTTGTATTACTGCCGATGATGAATACATCCCTCACTACTAGTTTTTACACTCTATTTAAAGTCTGGTAGGGTAAATTAATTTCAACTCTTTGTAGTAATACCGATGATGAATACATCCCTCACTACTAGATCTTACACAAGTTTTGTCAATGTGCTAATCCGTGTTATGATTTTGTGTAGCTAATTTGCAAGTGTATGAAGTAATAGTATGTTTCAGTGACAATGCATAAAAATGGTGAGGCTATTGAAGGAATCATGGCCTTCAAGTTTTTCCTTCAAATCATTTAGACCGGACTGCAAGCACACAGATATAGGCGCTTAAGGTGTACACTGTTTTCATCTTAAAATATATTTATGTCATCATCCTATTTGGCTCTTTTCTAACTATCCATCCATGTATTTTTATGCAGAAACGCCATGTAGATCCAAACAAGTTTTTAAATGAGATAAATACAAAGTGGGATAATATCTGTGAACCGTCGATGTTGTGACGTTTCGCTGCACTGTACAAAACACTTTTTTATTTAAGAGTGTCTTGTACGGTATGGCCGAAACGTCACAGCGGTAACGTTATTATATTTCGGCGACACCGTCCAAGAAGAAGATCGAATTCATGGACTTGCCACGGCTGTGGAGGCAAATGTAACAGCAAGTCATGAATATAAATGAATATAAGTTTAGGAATGACAAGGATCAGTTTTAGTGAGGCATGACAATGATAGAATTAGCTAGTCATGTCAAAGATTTAGCGAGGCATGACAATGAAGATAAGCGTAACTGGTCATCTTGTGATGCAATGTATCGATGACATTTGGTATACCTTATGAATGAATTTGCTATCATTTTTGTGCTTGTGCTGTGAGATTAAATGTCCAGTGGCATTTGTATACGTGCTATAATAGGCTTCTGAAGAAACCTCAATGCAAAGGGTAAACTCAAAGACTCCGTTACTGATGAGCTCGACACTGAGGAAATGAAGGTATGCGCACAACCGTTGCCAAAAAGTGGCCTCTTCGGTGATGGTTTTTGGCCTCCGTTCCCGACGAGGGCCTTCACATCAACAGCGGGGGCGGGGACACGGACCACTTCTCCGTTTCCGATGAGGGTTTTGGCCTGTTTTCGATGTGTCATTCTATCCTAGTGATTGCAATGATGTGATCATTTAGTATATAGTTTAGTTGATTCTGTTCAACACCATTGTTCCGTCAACAATGTGCTCTTATTGTTGGCGGCATCCATATTACTTTAACAAATCCTATGATTAGACAAACAGAACCATCATGTCACACATGAGCTGATCTTACATGCGAGACTAGAGAAACTCCTTGTGTATATGTTTACACACATGCTAATGATTGTTTTCCGAATATCACATTCAAGAACCATAGAAATTATAACACACAAATATTAACATTAATTATGAACTTGTAAATAACAATAACATTTATTATTGCCTATGGGCATATTTCCAACATACATATGCCATTGAAATTTTTATTAAACAATGTTATAAATGGAACTGATGAGAGCGTTGAACAACCGAAGCAAATTTCCTCCAAAATCATACAGCCCGTTCCGAACATCTAAGGAAGATCTAATAAAAGAAATTTGCTTTAACTTTCATTAAGCATTTCCAAAATGGTGAGTCAATGGTTTTGATTTGACCTATGATAAGGTTTAGAGTGAAGGTATTGTTTTGTAACAACTCTTGTCACACCCGTTCCTCATTTAGAAGTTTAAATAACCACTTCTTGAGTAAAAAATGATTTTTTATATATAATACCTCCACCCCTAGACCGCCTTGGTCTTTAGGTTGACATATGATGTTTCACTTAGTTAGTCTATAATTTGTTTTGTGGCCATCACTTTGCCAAAAGATTCTTGATCTAACAAAAACAGTCCAGTTGCACCACTTAGGATCGAAACCCTTCATATGTAACGCTTGTTGTGAAAGGTGCCCATTTACCTTGTCATATTTTGTTTCTTGGTATTTCTACTTAGATATTGAAACATACTGAATTCTGAATTGATTTTTCCTGAAATTTTGTGGATAATACAAGATTCTTTTTACAAACAATCCGTATTAAGTTCAAGTTTTCTCGAAATATATATTAAGAAGAACACTATCCAATTTCATAGTATAAAGTTTGTGATTTTTTTTCCTGTAAAATGACTACCACTTCAAGAACACTATCCATTTTCATTTCCGCGGTTTGTATCGACCTTTATGCATATCTTAAAACTCACATTAAGTAAACATATAGGAGGGTACTATTGTATTTGAGCATCATCTTCAGTTTGGAGAAGGGTGATGAAACAAAGGCAATTGCTCTACATAAGAACAATGCAATAAGTGCTACTTTAAAACTTAGAGCATCTCCACCGGCGCGCCCAATAGCGCTCCCAATAGACCTATTGGGCATGCCAGCACCAAATTAGCTCCCAGCGGTGCGCCCAATAGCCCAAAAGTTGTCGGCACGCCCCAACATAGCGTCCGGCAACCCCGCTTCGCGACCAGGTTCTAGGGATGCAAGCGGGCGCGCCGACAACTCGCGACAATGCAGCCATGTCGGATCCTGACGGGCGGGGTCGACAGGCCAGTGACACGGACCATTTCTTTTCTTCCCCGACGTCCTTTGTGACCCAAACTCCTCTCCTGCATACTAAATCGCCGGCGTCGCCATCCCCCCTTGTTGACGCCGCCTCCAGGCACTGCGTACTATCTCCCCCGTCATACTGTGATGCGGCCCCCGATACTTATTGAGCACAGTGGCGGTACCGCGCTGCGCAGTGTCTGTGAAAACATGCGCAGCGGTAGTACCGCCAGGGTGACCGGTATTACCGGCGCCTGGGGCAAAAACTGTTAGGACTCAAAAGAGAGCCCCGAACCCGTTTTTACCGCCGGTTTCGACCACCCACACTGCTAGGAATATGAAAAAGGTGCATTGTTAGAAGGAGATGGCTTATGGAATAAGGGTTGTAGCTTAGGACAGAACAAGTAACTGGAGAAGAAGAGTATGCCCAAATTTTCAAGAGACAAATTTGAAGGGCCAAAATTGAGCACTCTTCCCAAAACTCAAGGTCTAGAAACCCAAATAAAACCAAATAAGATCAACTCCTCATAGGGAGGAGGGCGGTGGCCAAGGCCAACATGTATGAGTATATGTGGTGTGACACCGCGAAGATATATCTTGGGTTCACCGCCACTACTCGTCATTTAAGCTCACAATTCATAGAAACGAATATAAAGAAGCAAATGAGTTCTTGATATCGACATAATGGGGGAAGGGATAGTCCAATGTATTAGGACCGCACTCCCCCTATGTCCATGCCTACACCTAAACCAAATAGATAGTCAAAATATAGGTGTGCATGCAAGATAATCAAGTCAAGCTCCTTGAATCCACGATATTTAGCTCATGCCTCAAATAAGTGAATCTTGCTTCATCAAGTGGCTTCGTGAAAATATCGGCAAGTTGGTATTTGGTTGGAACATAGCCAAGTTCAATATCACCACGGGCAATATGATCCCGAATAAAATGATGACGAATCTCAATATGCTTCGTTCTTGAGTGTTGCACCGGGTTGTGGCCAATCTTGATAGCACTTTCATTGTCACACAGAGGCACTTTGTCACAATTGACACCGTATTCCTTTAAAGTTTGCCTCATCCATAACAATTGAGTGCATGCACTAGCGGCCGCCACATACTCGGCTTCGGCGGAGAGAGATATGCAATTTTGCTTCTTAGAAGACCAACTCACCAAGGATCTACCAAGGAATTGGCATGCCCCGGAAGTTGATTTCTATCATCCTTACACCCGCCCAATCCGAGTCCGTGTACCCGGCAAGAGAGAAATTAGAGCCCTTTGGTACCACAAACCAAACCTTGGGTATAACCAAATATCGAAGGATTCTATTGACCGCCTTCAAGTGGCTTTCTTTAGGAGCGGCTTGATACCTTGCACACACCCCTACACTCAACACAATATCGGGTCTAGATGCACAAAGATAAAGCAAAGAACCAATCATAGAGCGAAAGTTTTTGATCAACATCAATACCCTTTGGGTTAAGTTCAAGATGCATTTGGTGTCCATAGGAAACCGCTTCTCCTTAGCATTTGCATATTGAACCTCTTGAGCATGTCTTGGGTATATTTGGCTTGAGAGATGAAAGTCCCTTCATTCAATTGCTTGATCTCAAAACCAAGAAAGAACTTCAATTCGCCCATCATAGACATCTCGAACCTATCGGTCATAAGCTTTGAAAATTCATCATTGAAAGCTTTGTTAGATGAGCCAAATATAATATCATCAACATAAAGTTGGCATATGAAAAGCTCCCCTTTAACCCTCTTATTAAAGAGAGTGGGATCGATTTTCCCAACCTCAAATCCACGGTCTACTAGAAGCTCTCTAAGGTGCTCATACCACGCACGTGGAGCTTGTTTAAGTCCATAGAGCGCCTTATCGAGCTTGTAGACATGGTTAGGGAACTTGGGATCCTCGAAACCCGGTGGTTGCTTAACATATACCAACTCCTTTAAAGGACCATTAAGAAAGCACTTTTCACATCCATTTGTTGCAATTTAAAGTTATGATGTGATGCATATGCAAGAAGGATACGGATGGACTCAAGGCGAGCCACGGGTGCATAAGTCTCTCCAAAATCAATGCCTTCAACTTGAGAGTATCCTTGTGCAACCAATCTTGCCTTGTTCCTCACAACCATTCCATGCTCATCTTGCTTGTTCTTGAATATCCACTTAGTGCCTATAACATTGCGGCAATCCTTTGGCTTCTCAACTAGATTCCACACTTTGTTGCGCTTGAAGTTATTGAGTTCATCATGCATAGCTTCCAACCAATCCGGATCTTCAAGAGCTTCAAACACTTTCTTTGGTTCCACCATGGAGATGTGTGCTTGATGTTCACTAAAGCTTGCCAATTGTCTTCTTGTGGTAACACCCTTTTTAGGTCACCAATGATTTCTTCTAGCTTGTGACTTTTATTTCAAAGTCTCTTGCAATCTTGCTTTACGACGGGCTTCGATATCTCTATTGCATCTTGGAGGTATCTCTTGATCATCTTGATCATTTGAGTCCCCGTCTTGACCGGAATGTTGACCTTGATCATCATTATGCACATCTTCAACAATAGAAGGAGAGGGTTGATCTTGGTCTTGACCTTGGCTAGCATCAAATGGAGAACTTGGTTCTTGCATAGCAACTTGGTCAACATGAGGAGGGTCTTGAACTTGTTCTTGGGTTGGTGCATCATTTGCTTCCATAGTGGGTGCCGGTTCAACTTGTGATGATGAAGTTTCCACATGAGTGGAGCTTGGACTTGCTTGAGGAGGGTCACAATGGATCTCAACGGGGCGATGGAAACCAATGCCCATTCTTCTTATTGCATCTTGAGGCTCCTCATTATCTACATCACAAACATGAAATTGCGCCACTTGGGAGCCGTCATTCTCATCGAACCTCACATCACAAGATTCTATGACTTCCCAAGGATTTGTCATAGACTCTATAGTGTGAGATTCGGCACCGTAACCAACAAAAATACCCTCAAAGCTTTAGATTCAAATTTAGATAAACGAACACCTTTGATCTTATAGAAACACTTACAACCAAATACTCGGTAGTAGGAGACATTGGGCTTGTTGCCGGTGAGCATCTCATAAGGTGTAAACTTCTTGCCTTTGCGAAAGAATAGCCGGTTTGATGAATGACACGCCGTGGAGATAGCCTCGGCCCACAAGAAGAGTGGAGATTAAACTCCGCCAACATAGACCTTGCCATATCCATGAGGTCCGGTTCTTCCTTTCGGCTACACCATTTTGTTGAGGGGTATATGCAGCGGAATATTGATGACGAATCCCTCTTCACTAAGAAACTCATTTAGGGTGTAGTTCTTGAACTCGGAGCCATTATCACTCCTAATGGCCAATATGGGACATTGTGTTGGCGTTGAACTTCATTGGAGAAGTCGATGACGGCTTGTTGAGTCTCATCCTTCGTCTTGAAGAAATAAACCCAAGTAAATCTTGAATAGTCATCAACAATCACCAAGCAATACTTCTTCCCACCAAGACTTGGTTGGGCACGGCACCAAAGAGATCAACATGAAGAAGTTCCAAATCCTCTTTGATGAAATGATGGTCTTGCTTGGATGGGGAGAATCATGCATCTTTCCTTCAACACAAGCCCTACAAAGACGATCTCTAGAAAAAAAATTGTCTTTTAGTCCAAGAATGTGGCCACCCTTGTGAAGACTTTGCAAAGTTCTCATGTTGACATGGGACAAGCGGCGATGCCACAACCACCCCACGTCGGCCTTTCCGAATAGGCATATTGCTTGAGTGTTGGTTGACCCCGAAAAGTCCACCACAAACAACTCATTTTCAACATACCCAACGAACATGACCTTTAGAGTCTTGCTCCTCAAGAGTACCACCATATCAATAGTAAAATGGACATCAAAGTTCATCTTATTAAGTGCACGAACGGACATAAGATTGTAACCGAGGGACTCGACAAGCATGACATTTACAAGGGTGATATCCTTTGCAACTACCACCTTGCCGAGCCCTTTACCTCCGCTTTTGATTTATCACCATAGGAGACGGATGCTTGATTTATATTTGGTCCCAACTCCGTCATGATCTCCTTGCTTCCGGTCATATGACTAGTGCATCCACTATCAACCACCCATTTAGACCCACCGGAAGCATAGTCCTACAAGAAATCATTGCTTGGTTTTAGGTACCCATCTTGCAATGGGTCCTCTTTGGTTAGCAACAAGGTCTTGGGACCCAAATAGCATGAGCAACATAACCATCATAAGGTCCAACATATTTTGCATAAACATCACCATAATAATCAACATATAGAATGTAGTGAGGGTTAGCATCTCCCGCAAAGTCACTACGAGTGGTCTTGCCCCTAGTGGCATTCCCACTCGCAATGGGAGTCTTGGTTGTGGGCTTGGCCTTGTTGTTGCTCTTCTTTTCTTTGCCTTGGCTACATAACCAAGACCCTCCTTCCCTTTGTGTTGCTTTTGCTCAACAACATGAGCAACAACCTTTTCTTTACCTTTGGGAATTGAGGTCTTGGCACTAGTGGCCTTGGCAAGCTCAACCTTCAACCTAGCATTTTCCTCAATAACATTTGCATGATCACATGAAGGAGTAGAAGTGCTAGGTGAGTTAGATTTAGAAAGTTGAGTTTGAAGTTGCTCATGAGACTTGACTAGAAGAGAGTGAGTACTTTCCAAGGCCTTGTGAGCCTTGTCAAGTTTCTCCATATCCTCAAGAAGTCTAGCATTAGCAACCACAAATTCGGCTTTCTCCTTTTTAATCACTTTATATTTAGCAAAGACATGGTCTCTATCCTTAATGATTTTAGCAATTATTTCATCATTTTTATCATCAAGGGACTCAAGTCTTTCCTCAAGAGTAGTTCTATATTCACTCTCTTCTTCAAGAGAAGCATTCAAGGATGCTATGGTAAGAGAGTCCTCTCTCTCAATTTTGCCCTTGACCTCAAGAAGGTCTTCGGCGCACCAAGTTGGCTCATGAGAGCCTCAACATGCTTCTTAGCTTCACCTTGCAAGTTAGCCACAAATGTATCGAAGGCAACAAGTTCTTTCTTAATCACAAGACTAGAGTTATCATCCATTTCATGCATAGTCTTGGGAGTAGAAGATGATACCTCGGTGACATGGGCCATGAGGCAACGAGCGGTGTTGATGGAGAGATTCTCATTGGGGGATTCAAAGAGAGAAGGTGATGGAGTTGAGACTATGGCCATAGCGGCCACCTCACGAGTGGGTTCATCTTCTTCTTCGGAATCATCAGAAGGATACTCTTCTTGAGTCATCAACACAATTCTTGGCGCTTTCTTGAAGAATGGCTTCCTCTTGACAAAAGGCTTCTTTTGTATCACCTTTGATTGATCCTTTGGGACAAGCCTTCACCATGTTGTTCTCTATTCTCATAAGGACACTCTTTGATGAAGTGATGCTTGTCATGACAATTGTAACAAGTCTTTGTCCTTATAGCAAACTCCTTCTTCCCACTTGGATTGTTCCTTAGATCAACTTGAGCCTTTGCCTTGGCCGGGTCACGCCAAAATGTTCTTGTGGCAAGAGCCACGTGATCATGGTAGGCTTGTTCGAGATCATCGGGAAGAATGTTGGGCAAGCTTCAACTTCCACACTATCATCTAGGCACACCACTTTGGCCTTCAAAGCAAGTGAAGAACCTTGTTTCATTCCCATGGCCCTAGCACGGTTGTCTAGAGCATTTTTGGTGGCAACCTTGGAAGCTTGCATCTCTTGCATAACTTCATTAGAGGTCATTTCAAGGTAGTTGTGTCTTCCTTGTATGGCCTTCAAGTCAACGGGCTCGAAGGGCATGAGAGCATTCACATACTTCCTTTTGACCCAAGCATCATCCGCATACTTTGCCCCAACATTATAAAAGGCTTGGGCAAGGGTCTTGAGTCTTCCATACAACTCTTCATGAGTTTCACCCTCAAGCATGTAGAAGCCTTCGGCTTCATTGTTCAAAGCATCAAATCTATTCCTCTTCATGCTCTCATTTCCAAGGAATGCTCGGAGAGACAATCCCAAGCTTCTTTGGCGGTGGTGAGATGTTGAATGTGATGAATATCCTTTTCACCAACGCAAGTTCAAGCATGTGTAGAGCGGTGGCATTGAGTTGAGCATCAACCACCTCGCTTCTTGTCAAGTTTTGGATCCACGGCCTTGTATCCCGCTTGAATGATCCTCCAAAGCTCGATAGAGGCACTGTTGACATGAGATCTCATTGAGTGTTGCCAACTAGTAAAAGCTAAAGCATTAAGCTTAGGTGGAGGACCTAAAGGGTTTATGCGAGGATGAGGGATAGGTGGATCGGGAGAGTACAAATGAGAGACCTCATGGTACTCGGAATTCCCACCTATGTGCTTGGTTATGGATGGAGAAGATTTCTTAGGGTCGGTTTCTTTATCTTCATCCCCATTCTTTCCCCCTTTTCTTTATCGGAATCACCCGTCTCGGAAGAAAGGGGGTCCTCTATAGGGAGAGTCTCCGACGGAGGCTTGGTACAAGTGAGTTTCGTGAGCATGTCACGTATCACACTAAATTGGGTATCCATGGACGATCTCAATTATGTTTCCATCTCTTTGAGATCGGCCATGGATGTCGGAGTACCTTGGCCTTCCGGAGGAACCTCTCCCAACGTCATACTTCCCTTAGGCGGTTAAGCCCAACAAAAGATCCAACGCTCTGATACCAATTGAAAGGATCGTATGACACCTTAGACTAACTAATTGTTTTGTCAACAAGCACCAAAACCATAACCACAAGGAGATGCTCTTTCACGTATAAATGCTCTAGCTCAAGGTGATCAATTGTGACAAACAACCATGGCCAGGTCTCGCCCCCGACATGAACATGTCTGATCGCTACTCCGCCTCCATGCCCGACAACTTGACAATCGCCATATTAGTCCATTACTAGGGCACTCTATTCCGCCTCTTTCTCAAATTCATGCTCAACATGGTCTAATATTTAAATTCCTCTCTGTCTCACCCTCCTAGCACCATCCTAGGCGATTAATCATTGTTCCATGCGCTAGGGCGCCCATGCGCAATCTGGACCGTCGGATTCAGCTGTCCGACGGCCAGGATTTAGCGTTGAAAATGTGCTGGGTCAACGCTAAATCATGACCGTCGGACAGCTGAATCCGACGGCCCAGGATTGCGCATGAGTGCCCTAGCGCATGGTACAAAGCCGCCATCCTAGGCGAGGGCTAGCTATACCCATTTTGACAACTCCGAAGCTCCATGACCAGCAATGGGTGCAGATTTGAGAGGTTTGTTGAGGCCCGATGAGAGAGACAGAGCTGCCATGTGCGTGGAAGCCTCGAAGCCTAGCCAGGAAATAGTACCATGAAACTACACCGCGTCAAGAAAGAGAGAGAAAAAACCTTTCGCGCGCCATGGAGGTCATATTTGAATGGTCAAAAAAACCTTTCCCTAACCCCGCCCCCTCTCGCCCCTCCCCCCGAGGGCGACGGGGCGCCTCCAGCCGTGCCGCCGCGCCCCCTCCTCCATCTCCTTCCCCCCGTCGCCGCCGCGGCAGGGGTCGTCGGGCGAAGCCCGGGCGACGCCGGCGGCGGCGGCTCTCCCTTCCCCGCGCCATGGAGGCCGGTCGCGGCCTCTCCCTCCTTGGCGGCGGTGTACTTCGGAAGGTCTTGGTTCGGCGCGGCCGGGTGGTGCTGGTGGCGGTGACGTCCGATGGAGCTCTTCGGCAGCGCGCCGGCGGCTGGCTTGGCCCGGATCTGGGCGCCTCGGGCCCTAGATGGGCTCGTGCGGGCCCAAATGGGCCTGAGCGGGCCAGCTGCGGCTGTGGCAGGGCTTTCTGGAGGTGGTGACGACGACGATGTCTGGGACTGCGACGGCGGTGTTGCGGCATGCTTATTGCAGCAGGGCGGCAGGGGCTTTACGGGCCCATCCGGGCTCGGCCGGGCCCCGCTGGGTCCCGGTGCGCCCCCGCTGCTCTGTCCGGTCGATGAATGCCTCTCGGCGGTGGAGGTGGGTACCTCCCGCGTGGCTGCGAGGCTGCTGTTCTCATCCCGACGCTGTAGTGTGTTGCCGCCTTTCAGGCCGCTTGCCGGTATCACGAAGCGATGGATGAAGATGACTCAAGATCGGCGTGGCGCATGTTGATGGATGGCGTTGCTGGGTGGTGGTACTCCCTTGTGTCCTTGTGGATAGGTGTCAGGAGATATCCCTATCAGCTTGTCTGACCATGACGTGGTGCCACCGGCGTGTGGCACTATTCCTTCCTGGAGGACGTCGTGGGAATCCCTTACCCACTGTACTCTGCGTGCCGGGGGAAACCCTAGGACCTATGGTCCGGGTAGCAGCGTCGTGTCGACGGTGCTTCCCTCCTATAGGGGCTGCTTGGCACGGAGCACTTCGGAGTGCCTGGATCATGGTGGGAGAAGATGGAGAGGGCGCACCGGTGGCGGGTCGGTTTCGTTTTGTCAATTCGCCTTGGTCTTCATTTCCTTTTTTGGGGGCATTTATCTGCTGTTGCCCCAGCATTCTCCTTGCCCCTTCTTCCTGTATGGTTCGATTGTATCGGTGTGGTTGCTATATTAATATAGCGGGACGAAAGCCTATTTCTTCATATTTGAATGGTACATCTACACCTCATCAAGAAGTACTGTAATATTTTTTCTTTAATTAATGACTTGACCGACGCATATAGATACAATGCATTGAGGAGCTGTTGCATCTAGTGGGGTGGCAAGAATATATACACAACTTAAATAATCGTACTGGGACTGCCCTGATGAAAACATCAACTTATTCAATATGCCCATAGTACCATGCACTACTATCCAATATCACACTTGTATTAAGTTCATGATTGGGATTTTGGGCTCCACGCACTTTTGAGTTACTCACTCCATTTCAAATTAATTGACTTTCATTTATCCACATGTGGATGTATCTATACGTGTAACATATCTAGATACATACACGTATAGATACATTCTTGTGTGGACAAATGGAAGTCAATTAATTTGGAACGGAGTGAGTACAAATTAACTCTCTTGACACATTTACCTGGGTCGATCATGTAGACGAGTCTGAGGGCGTGTAGATTATTTTATTGACGAACCACGTATGGCTGCTGCTGTTGAAGTATATAAAAGTACACCGTGAAAAGAGTTTTGTTTTTTGCCGGGAACAGAATATGCTGAGTGCCAAGATTTCAATCAAAATCTCTACTATATAATATTGATAACGGTGTCCGGTACGTCGTGGCCGTTTTGCAGAAAACCCCCTGAGAAATTTGGAAAACAACCCGCGGTCCACACTTACCGGTTCATTATTTCCTAGATTCCCGACCTCCTCCACCAGACGCCTCCTTGCCTCGAAGGTCTCCTCCTCCACGCCGCCGTGTCGTGGCCGACCCGCCCGCCCAGATCCAGATTGATGGGAACGACAAAGAGGAAAACGATGTCGGTCTGATTCATAAGTTCGTACCAGTTCGAGCTCAAGTCACGCGCCGTCGAGCTGCAGGCTGGCCCGCTTCATCAAGCTCCTCTGGTCCGTCGGTGGGGAGAGAGAGCGGAGAGCAGCGGCATAAGATGGCAAGGGGCAGAGAAGAGAGTCTGGTGGCGGTCGGCCGGCCGGCTTGCCGGCAACGAACATGGGCGTGGATGTGATGCGGCATTGACGCAGTAGTGGCAGCTCCTCCTCTACTCCATCACCCAGATCCAATTGACCTGTAATCAATCTAATCAATCAAAGAGAGGACAGTCAAAGATCAATCACCAGAAAACTGCAGCGAAGATTAAAAAATCGATCAAGCACGCACACGTACTGCGGCCGTCGGCCGGCCGACCGGCAACACGCATGGGTGTGGATGTGATGCTGCATTGATGCAGTAGCGGCAGCTCCTCCTCTCTTACTCCATCACCCCGATCCCATCCACCTCTAATCAATCTAATCAATCAAGGAGAGAGCAGACAAAGATCAGGGAACATGGGGGCGATGGGGCGGTGCAGAAATACATGGATTCAGGGAACATGGGGGCGTTGGGGGTAGTGAGTAGCAAGTGTTCGTGATAATTCCTGAAAGCAGCTTAATGTTGCTATTTTCGTTTCCCTGGATTCAGGGAACATGGGGGCGTTGGGGGTAGTGAGTAGCAAGTGTTCGTGATAATTCCTGAAAGCAGCTTAATGTTGCTATTTTCGTTTCCCCAATCCATTTATGAGATCATGGGCAACGAGGTTGGACTGAGGGGAAATGCCCTTGTATGTCTAATATATTTACATGGTATTGGATTTCTTAGCTTCCGTTTATTTGGTGTTTGAAAGTACTCAGCCACAGGTATCTTAGTTCAAGTGAACCGTGGTTTCCTCCCACATATCCTATGTCTGAATCTTGTGCAATTTGTGATTGCATGTTTGGGACACTTATTTAGGCACTCGATCTTGACCATAGATGTGGATATGATCAATATGTATAGCAAGAGTCAATTGATCGGATGCATTTTTTGTGCAAGCCTCAAGGATAAAAGCAACACTCATTAGGACTCACATCAGTTCTCACATTTGGAGATGCTAATATTGTGAAACTTATATTAAAATATGCGGAAGTACAATTTTTATTGACATGAGAATTGGAAACATGTACAATTGATCAAATAAATTGCATTGTATATTAATCTTCAAATAGTCGGTTACCATGTTGTTAATAAGGTAAATGTATTACTATGTTCATTCTGCCATGCTTACTGTACAACACCCAACAGTTCATTGTTTTTCATGATAGAGCCATTCACAATGTACATTTCGTCGTTTGGACCCGTTGCAACGCACGAACACTTTGCTAGTAACTATAGGGATGTATATGCGGTTGATGAGTCGCGCGTCGTCTTCCTCCTATACTCCTATCCCGATTGCCGTGTAATCCGGAGCATGAGCATCCCTTCCTGAACTCCGGTTTCAGTGATTTCACCATTTTTCGCAGCGATAGCCAGTCAGACTTTGACCACCATTTTTCCCAGTTTACCACTCTAAGTCCAACCTTTTACCTTCTTAGATATTCCCTCCTCCCTGCTAAGAATGGCTTAAATAGACCAACACACCGCGATACTCGTGTTCACCCAGGGCCTTGAGCTTGAGGCACGCGAGCATCAGAGGAGCCATCATCGGGCGAGCGCAATGGTGGAGTTGCTGCGAGCTGCCGGTCTCATGGACCTGAGCACGGCGGCGTCGTTCGTGGCGGCGGCGTTGGCGCTCTACTTCCTGGTCGAGCAGCTATCGTACCACCGCAAGAAGGGTCCCCTGCCAGGCCCGCCGCTCGTCGTGCCGTTCTTCGGCAGCATCGTGCAGATGGTCAGCGACCCGACGCAGTTCTGGGTGGTGAAGGCGGCGCAGGCGAGGGAGTCCGGCCTCGGGCTCTCGGCAGACTTCTTGGTCGGCCGGTTCGTGCTCTTCATCCGCGACTCCGAGCTGTCCCACCAAGTGTTCGCCAACGTCCGCCCCGACGCGTTCCATGTGTTGGGCCACCCTTTCGGGAAGAAGCTCTGGGGGAGCACAACCTCATCTACAAGTTCGGCGACGAGCACAAGGAGCTGCGCCGCAGGGTGGCGCCAAACTTCACGCCGCGCGCGCTCTCCACCTACGCCGCCCTCCAGCAACGCGTCATCCTCGCCCACATCCGGAGTTGGCTCGACCAGAGCGCCGTGGCCGGCGCGGCCATGTCGCTACGGGTGCCCTGCCGCGACATGAACTTGGAGACCTCGCAGACGGTGTTCGTAGGCCCGTACCTCACCGACAAGGCCAGAGAGAGTTTCGGGGAGGAGTACAACCTCTTCAACGTCGGCGTCATGGCCATGCCCGTGGATATGCCGGGCTTCGCGTTCGGGCGTTCGAGGCTGGCCGTGGAGCGACTGTCGCACATGCTCGGCGAGTGCGCACGTGAGAGCAAGGCGCGTATGCGCGCCGGCTGCGAACCGGAGTGCCTCGTGGACTACTGGATGCAGGAGATTGTGCGAGACATAGACGAAGCCGAGGCGGCGGGACAGCCGCCGCCGGCTAACACCGATGATAAGGATCTCGGGAACTTCTTGTTCGATTTCCTCTTCGCCGCCCAGGACGCGTCCACCTCCTCCCTGTGCTGGGCAGTCTCCGCCCTCGAGTCCCACCCGGACGTGCTCGCCCGCGTCCGCGCCGAGGTGGCCGAGGTCTGGTCGCCAGAGTCCGGCGAGCTCATGACCGCCGAGAAGATCCAGGAGATGAAGTACACACAGGCGGTGGCGCGCGAGGTGGTCCGGTACCGTCCCCCGGCGACGCTGGTGCCGCACATGGCCGGCGAGTCGTTCAAGCTGACGGAGTGGTACACGGTGCCCAAGGGCACCCTCGTGTTCCCGTCGGTGTACGAGTCGTCGTTCCAGGGGTTCACGTCGCCGGAGGAGTTCGACCCAGATCGCTTCTTCTCCGAGGAGCGCAGGGAGGACTTGGTGTACAAGCGAAACTACCTGGCCTTTGGTGCAGGCGCGCACCAGTGCATTGGCCAACGGTACGCATTGTACCACCTCGTGCTGTTCCTGGCGCTGTTCGTGTCCGTCGCCGACTTCAAGCGGGACAGGACGGAGGGGTGCGACGACCTGGTGTACAATCCGACCATCGTGCCCAGGGACGGCTGTACCGTGTTCCTCAAGCAGCGCTGCGCCAGGTTCCCAACGTTCTGAGCTTGTTTTTCCTTGACGTTTCCTCACCGGGGGTCGTCTCCCTTTCTCTCTCTTGCCGGTTACTCGTCTGTTTATCTTTATTTTCTTAGTATGGTCGTGTAAATGGGTCGGGAAGAAGAAGAAGAAGAAGAAGAAGAAGATACAAATGGTTTTGGCTGCAGCGTGTGTGGTGTACTCGTAACTGGAGGGTTAAATTCGTCATATCTGAAAGATCTAGTGCGTAATTTGCTCGACTAGATTTGCTTTCGACCCTTATCTTCGAGAAAGTATCTACTGCTACCACACATGTATATAGGTGTTCCCCGTGCTACCGCTGAGAAAAACAATTTGAAGTATTTTAATTTTTTTTACGAAAATGTGTGTATGTTCACAAGATATGTCTACAACCTCCAAAGAGTTCACGTCCAAAATTAAAATGAGCATTGAGAAACAAAAAAGACAAATCCAAAATGAATAGTGTCACAAAATATATTCTCGAAAAAAAACTAGTCACAAAAGGATAAAAAGCAAAAATGTCACTATTCATGCTAGATTTTCCTTTTTTTTCTCAATTTTCCTTTCAAATTTGGATCTAAAAGTTTTTGAGGTTATAGACACATACATTGGGAACACTCACAATTTTTCTTAGAAGTTTTTAAAACATATAAAATTGATTTTTTAACGATAGCCTGGGAGCACCTAAATAGGTGGTAGCACTAGATATTCTCTCCCTTAGAGCATCCACATTATTGCCAAAAGCCAAATATCCCACGTAATGAAATATGGCAGCGGTGTCAGATTTCCAAGTTTCCCACAACGTATAGGCTAATGCCAAAACCCAAATAATCTGATTAAGGGCCCACATCAAGTTAAATATTCAGCTTCCCTCTCTCCTCAATTGCCTCCAACATTCTCTCTCTCCTCATATTCTATTGATTAGCAAGAAAATGGAGCAGCTCTTCTACTTGCTCCGACGCCAAAAAAAATTGGCTATGGCATTGCTCCACAATGTAGGAAACCGTAGCCAAAAACCAAATACTCATTTGGCAACATTATTTGGCGACACACTGTGCCAGCTGCCTTTATCTTCGTAGTTCTGGTTTGGAAACATGTTACTAAGTAGTACTAACCATGCAAAGGACTCGAAGGCACAGAATGGACCAACGGTACTTTGTACTCCATTATTATTGTACTTTGTAGTGTACTTGAAGTAGTACAGTCGTACATTTGTATCATCTGTATGGCAAACCATGACACCGTTGTAGCGACATCGAGGCATGCATCGAACTTTAGAGTGCAGCATTTTCGAGGCCGAGTTCCATGTAGCTTTTTATTTTGTGAAATTCAAAAATCATATTTTAAAGTTTAAAAAACTGGAAATAATCATGGGTGTAGATAATATAGTATTTTATCAACGTGTGAAATATCAAATAGAAATATCTTATACATTTGGCTGTGCAAAAAAAATATAAAAACTGAAATTGATAATAGTGAACGGTGCAAAATTTGAACTCGCCAAAATCTGTCAGATTTTGTTATTCTCATGTAGCCAAGAATATGACTTATTTTGAGTTGATACTTTGCACGTTGGAAGAATGTATCATTGCCTACCACCATGATTTTTTTCAGATTGTTTTGAAACTTGAAAAATATGATTTTTGAATTTTCAAAAATAAAGGGCAACATGGAGCTCGGCCTCCATTTGCATTTTCTGGTACTCTAGAACATTATGTTATGGGAGCGGATGAATGGCGATCGGGCGCGTTTGCTCCTGCATGCTCCGGCGTGAGCGAGTGGTTGTGGTTAAATGGGTAGTTGTCAAATCGGGTGTAATAAATGCTCTGGATGTTCGGATTTGTGCATGGAGGTTTACTTGTCTAAGACTAGCCAAAATGTGGGTATCATGCATGCCATGTTGACAAAAAGCTGACGTGTCACTGTAATTAATGATGAGAGAGATGATAGTGGTATCATAGGTAGATACCGTAACATAACGGATTTCAATACAAGATGAGTCTACAACCTAATAAATGCAGTAGTATACGATACCACAAATATGTTACTACCCATTGTGGCAGTAGTAACATAGACTAGTATCATATGCATGATACTAGTATATATGATACTCCCCATTGTGACTAGTCTAACAGATTTAGGATTAATTAAGAAAATGATGATTTCAAATCCTAATTTGCAAAATGATTTTGGTGCAAAAAATGTCCTACCATATTTTCTTTTGTCTAGCTGATTTGTCAGAACGACTACATTTCATAATTTGCAAAATGAGAATTGTTCATGTTCGTTGTGCAAATTGCGATAAGAAAATGATGATTTCGAATCCCAATTTGCAAAATGGTTTTGGTGCAAAATCAAATCCTAGCACATCATCATTTGTTTAGCAGATTTGGGTTCAAAACGATTAATTTTATAATTTGCAAAATGAGAATTGTTCATGTTCGTTGTGCAAATGACGATTACATTTCAATATTTTAATATTAGGATTTGTGCATGTTCTTCATGCAATTATACTTAAAATTTAAAATTAGGATTTGTTCATGTTCGCCGTGCGAAAAATGCCCTAGCACATCGTCTGTTCTCTACTGATAGGTTTGGCGTTAATTAATTATTAAGCAGGCTTAATACAAAAATCTAGTACGGGATGCATTGAAGAAGCTGGCGTCACATCGGGACTTTTGACAGAGAGCAAGCGAGCTCGGGCAATCATCGGAGTTTCGGACTATGTTATACGGGCCGTAAAACTAAAAGTGGCTCATCTTTCTCCCCTTTTTTTGAACAAAGGCCGGCGCCGGGAGCGCCAATTTCATTTCAGCTCAAGCACGATATACAGAGTTTAGTACATAGCGTGTGGTATGTTAAAGCAACATAAAAAGGACAAAGGCTACTGCTGTGAGCTGAACAACTGCACCTAAAGATAGGCCAGAAACATCTGTTTGGAGAGCCTGATGTGCACAGTTAGTTCTCTTTTGACATGGAATACGGCCGCTTGGAGTTGAGCAGATATCTGGAGAAATTAAGTAGGCTAAGGGATCCCTAATTTCCCACGGCACCTGCTTCTCCAATATGGATTTCGATGTGGCAGCCCTCTTGCAAGTGTAAGATCATCTCCAGTTGGGGCGCCCAAACGGCCGCCCAAAGCCGTTTGGGGCGTGCTGGAAACAAAATCGCGCCCACTCGCGGCGCCCAAACGCGAATTCGGTCCGGCGCGGCCCAGTTTTTGTGTCCGGCACGCCCAGCCCACGCCCTCAACTTGGGGAGGCTTGGGGCGGCCCCGGACGGAAGGAAACGCACGCCTCCGACGCGCGGGCCACGCCTGGCAGTGACACGGCCACGCCCTGCCGTGGTCAAAGGCGTCGTCAAAGGCGTGTGCCGCGTGGCGACTCCTCGTTTTCACGGCCGGCGGGCAGCCAGTGAGCCGTCGCGTCCTCTGCTCGCCGGAGTGAATGCGGCGCGCCTTTTCGAGGCGAGCGGCGTTAATGCCACCGCTCTCCGGCCGCCATAAAAGGCGCGCGCCGGCCTCCACTCATCGCCACTCTCGCCCTCGCCGTTCTCTCTCCCTCACCTCGCCGCTTCTTCTCCACTCGAAAAACCGCCGCCGCTCTCCTTCTCCATGGCCGGCACCTGGAGGCGCACCGGCGGCGCCGCGGGCAACGGCTTCGCGCCGCGCACCCTGCTCAAGGAGCAGACGGAGGCGCTGCGCGACAACGGCTATCCGGTGCCGCCGGATATGCCTGTTTGCCACGGGTTCGTCATCGGCGTCAACGGCGTGCCGGTGATGAAGCCCCTGACGCGGACGAGCCGCGGCTTCACCGCCGCGGTAAACACGCACTACTGGCGTGACCTGACGCCGGAGCAGCGTCAGGACCCGCGTTGGGATCCGCGGAACCTGGCCAACCATGGCCGGTACGAGGCGGCGTTCCGGCGCGCCTACGAGGAGGACTTCAACCGCTGGGACGGCCCCGGTCCGGCGCCGACGGACAAGAATGTCGCCGGGCGCGAGGCGTTCTGGAGCGTGCCCGGGCGCACGCTCCAGTTCGTGATGAACCACATCGCGAACGGCGGCTCGCTCCTGACGGCGGGGCCCGCCGCACCACCGCCACCTCCGGCCAACCAGTGGGCGCCGCGCGCGGCGCCGTCCTCGTCGCGGGCGTCGTCCTCGCGCTCGTCATCATCCCGCTCCCGCGCCTCCTCTCTGCTAACGCCGAAGCCGGAGCAGATGAAGGTGAAGGCGGAGCCGGAGCTCTCGCCGTTCATGGCGGAGCTCATAGCCGGCGCCAGTAGATTAGGTTAAGTTTTTTTAAATTTCATTCGAATCTGTAAAATTTTCTAAAGTTTGAATGAAAATCGCCGAAGTTTAAGTTTACAAAAAAATATTTGGGCGCCACGAGTGGGGAGCGAGGGCGCTCAAATGGGCAAGGTAGTCCGGACGGCGCCCAAAGGGCCTGTCCGGACGGCCTTTGGGCGCCCATTTGGACGCCGCGAGTGGAGATGCTCTAAGGGTTGTCCATTAAAAACGTTACTAGGAGCTCACTCGTCCTATTTCTGGAACCTCCCTCTCTTCTACAGTGCTAAGAGGCGAATCGGAGCGAGCTCGGTTTCTCCCGGCGGCCGCCGGCGTATCTGCGGGATTCCTCACCCTCCGCCGGCCGCTCCGGCGGCGGGAGGGTGGGGAATCCCCAGATCTGCGCTCCGGCGTGTAGATATGGGGTCTTGGGGCGGCGCGGCGGAGGCGGGGTGGCCGGCGTCGTCGTTTTGCAGCTCTGTGGCTTCCCCTCCATGGCGTCGTCCTCGACGGCGCTCCCAAGCCGCAGATGCATCCCCGTCCTGCCGCTGCTTCTTCCGGCGTCGGTGGCAGGCTGGTGACGAGTGTGCAGGAGGCCGGAGGAGGAGATGCGAGGCGGCTGCTGCGTGGTGGTGTGGCGTGCTGGTGGTGGATCTGGCCACCTCCGGTGAGGTGGTGCGGCGCAGGCCCGGATCCAGGGCAGAAGGTGCTTGGGGCGTGCCCCCGGCCGATGGACGACCTCCGTCTTCAGATCCAGCTCGTCGGAGCTGGTGGTTGATGCGGCTCATCAACGCCTTCGGGCAAGGTGCTCTTCTGCTCCATGGGTGCGAGCTCCGGGCGGCTGCTTCCTCCTTCGTCTCCGGCGATGGAGGTCGACTGTGCTGGAGTTCTTCGTGGTTGAAGACGGCGTGTTGCAGCGGTGCTTGCTTCTGTATTCTCCTTGTTTTTTTCTTTGCTTGTATCCGGCCTTGTACTGTTTTCCTCTACGTATGAATACAAGTATGAAAAATCAAAAAAAAAGAAGTAGAGCCGAGCCGCTGCTTCCGCCTGTAGTGACGAGGGAACATGATCTGTAAACGATTGGATCATTAAGTTGCAGGTGGTTTGAATCTTTCTCACTTGGGGCTACATCATGCATGTGTACTGCAAAGTTAGGACACTACCGCGTCACGATCATGTACTTTGTCTTGTCGTACTTGTTGAAGACCTACCCAAAAAAAGATAAGAAAGATACGTCCTCTGGCATCTCGATCTATAATAGGGTGGCCAGTCATTATGGACCAACAGGCTAACACTGTACTACGTTAGTACGTCCAGATCACGGTACAATCCCGTGGAACCCACTGCATGGACGTCCAGGTCAAATTCTGTAATGCACCACAAGAGCTGTATGACAGAGAAGGGATGAAGGAGAAGCACACAGATCCACGAGTCAGATGGGCCAACTAGTTATCCAGCGATTTTTATCCACGCGTTGCACGTCTGTGTCCCAGACTCCACCCAGTACCTGAGTACCCCCGCCGCGAATCTTGTGTTTTGACAAGGGTCTCGTGTTAGTACGGCGGAGACAAGGCCACACTGCAGGGACGGCGGCCTATGCGGCGGCCAGAGGCTAAGCCGACGGCAAGCCGAAAGCCGTCGGCATAGGTTCACCAGGGCTAAGCCGACGGCTTTGCCGTCGACATAGGTCCTTCTCATTGTTTCTATTTTTCATTTAATATGAAATAAATCATATCTTTAAATTCGTAAATCGAAATTTAATAAATAAAATGTGTAAATCGATTAGAAAAATGAGAAGAATCCAAATATGACATTCATATCATCATTTTCACCATGCATATTACTTTTTGCAACATGTTTTTGGTACTTGCTTAATAAAAAAGTCATTTTTGTAACTTGAAAAATGATATTTATAAAAATAATTTAGAATTTTTTTTGCCAACAATGTTTGCCATACCAAGACACCTATGTATCAAATATGGACACATTGTCACAAACTATGGCACGGAGATGGTCATAACTTGGTCATTTGACGCGAAACTTATACATGTCCATAGATGATAGACCTTTTTGTGAAGCTTTTTTCTGAAATGTTTGTCGAAACTCAAGTTTATCATTTTTGCTAGCAACTAGTCCACATAAAAGGACTCCATGCCAAAGGATTTCACTTTTTGAGTATTTTCTCTCTAATAAGTTGGTGGACTTATAGCTGAAAACTCCCACTTTGGGTGGATCTTGGTTTTGGATCTTCCTATGTCCTAACCTAACACAACCAAGAAAAAAAGTCCACTGGCCTACCCCTTTCGACTCCGTTCAAAGGGGTACACGGGAATTTTGACTTTTTCCATCGGGTCTAGGGTTTCGCCGAAGCGGGGCTTCGGAGCGTCGTAAACCCACCAAAAGCTAGGTAATTCCATACCATATGTATACAAGTGTGTTGGGTGTTTTACATGTCCAAGATCCTACTCCGGTGTGTGACCGGCTTCACCGGCTTCACTTTCTCTCTAGTAAGTTGGTGGACTTATAGCTGAAAACTCCCACTTCGGGCGAAATGGAGGGAACCTTTGCAAGAGTTGGGTGGATCTTGGTTTTTGGATGTTCCTATGTCCTAACCTAACACAACCAAGCAAAAAAGTCCACTGATCTACCCCCTTTCGACTCCGTTCAAAGGGGTACACGGGAATTTTGACTTTTTTCAAGCGGGTCTAGGGTTTCGCCAAAGCGGGGCTTCGGAGCGTCGGAAACCCACCAAAACCTAGGTGGTTATGTATACAAGTGTTTTGGGTGTTGTACATGTCCAAGATCCTACTCCGGTGTGTGATCGGCTTCACCGGCTTCACTTTCTCTCTAATAAGTTGGTGGACTTATAGCTGGAAACTCCCACTTCGGACGAAACGGAGGGAACCTTTGCAAGAGTTGGGTGGATCTTGGTTTTGGATCTTCCTATGTCCTAACCTAACACAACCAAGCAAAAAAGTCCACTGGCCTACCCCCTTTCAACTCCGTTCAAAGGGGTACACGGGAACTTTGACTTTTTTTCCCAACGGGTTTAAGGTTTCGCCGAAGCGGGGCTTCGAAGCATCGAAAATCCACCAAAACCTAGGTGGTTCCATATCATATGTATACAAGTGTGTTGGGTGTTGTACATGTCCAAGATCCTACTCTGGTGTGTGACTGGCTTCACCGGCTTCACCCGTGTGTTGGGTGTATATTTTGAAACTTATAGATGTTTATACATGATAGACCTTTTTGTGAAGATTTTTTTGAATAATTTGTCAAAGATCAAGTTTATCATTTTTCATAGAAACTAGTACACATAAAAGGACTCCATGCTAGAGGATACCTTTTTTTGAAGGTTTTTTCACTTTATTTGATTTTTTCAAAAATCTGTCAAAATGGCCACCATGACTATTCATCGTAAGAGGTCAAATTTTCTAACTATTGATGTTTATGTGATGCAAAAGATGATATGGATGGCATATTTGAATTCCTCTCATTTTTCTAAGCGACTTAGACATTTTATTTGTCAAATTTCGATTTACGGATTTAAAGATATGAATTATTCCATATTAAATGTAAAAAGGAACAAATAAAGTAAAATTCATTTTATTGTTATTTATTCAAAATATACTATTACATAATCATTGTTACTTATTCAAACAAAGTTTTAAAATTTAAACAATGAAAAAGTGTAACATCGTAAACGAGGGATAATATGATTGATAGGATACTAATATCAGTAAGTTCTAACTTCTCATTTGGAAGCTAATTTGAAAGGAACTTAAAAGTTAAGCGTGCTTGGGCTGGAGCAATTTCAGGATGGGTTACCGAATGGAAAGTTTGACCAGGGTAAGTATTTTGACCTATGACTAAGTGTGTAATTAGAGATTAAGTATGTGGCTAAGTGGAAAATTTTCGAAATAGAATTAAAAAAGTTAAAAAGTAAAAAAAGATAAAAAAGCGCCGGCTTAGCTTCTCATTCCTTTAGTGCCAAGGTATCTTTTTTGACAATCAATACCATATATTATATTATCAAATAGTACATGGTAGAGATACACGAGCTGACTACTGCGATTACAAAATAAAGACTAAAAGAGACGGATGGGTGACCGAATGGGAAGTTTGAACAGGGTAAGTATTTTGACCTATGACTATGACTAAGTGTGTAATTAGAGATTAAGTATGTGGCTAAGTGGAAAATTTCAAAATAGAATTAAAAAAGTAAAAAAGTATAAAAAGATAAAAAAAAACGTCGGCTTAGCTTCTCATTCCTGTAGTGCCAAGATATCTTTTTTGACAATCAATACCATATATTATATTATCAAATAGTACATGGTAGAGATACACGAGCTGACTACTGCGATTACAAAATAAAGACTAAAAGAGACGAGCAAATCTTCAAGATCTTCAAGCTCTTTCTTTTTCCATGACACAATCTTGTACTTTTCCGAAGGCAGCAGTAGATCAATGACAAATATACCAAATCATAGATCTGTGAATACCAACGAAGGTTCTCCCATAATTTTATTTTTGAGCCGCAATGGCAAGGCTTTGTGCACACACGCAGCCATTAAAGTAATCAACCAACATCGGCAAGAGTACCAACACTGATATTCGAGGGAAAAACAACCGAACAACTTGGTCGACGTCGTTGGGAGCCGAGAGAACGAATCACCATTGTCGAGGACGTAGTAGCCGGGACAGATATTGCGAGGACAATTCTCCTCGCGGCAACCATGAGAAAAAATCCAAAATCGATCTGGCGAAGCAAGATCTGAAGAACCATACCTAGACAAATATAATCTTTCAACACCACCATTGACGCCGGGAAGAAGATCTCGTCGTCAAACAGTGGACCAAAAATTACTTATTGTAGATGAAACCATCTCCATTGAAGAAGAAGACGGCTACCAAAACCCTAATCCAAAATCTATTGAGAAACACTAATTTTAATTGGAAACTCCACTCTAGATCGGTCCCCCCCCCCCCCCTCCCGACGCCGGCCAGGCCGACCGGAGGAGGGGGAACCGACCTATGGTGGAGACGGAGCGGTGGCGACGGCTAGGTCACAAGGCCAAGGTATCTTGTGTAGCCCAAAAAGGGTTTTAGTTGTAAAGAAAATCTTTGATGTAAGGTTTTTTTGTAGTTGTAGTTTTAAGCAATTTGCTTTGGTTTCGTCGAGTGTCTTTCTTCCAAGAACGTCTTTACTCTCCTATTATCTCTTCAGTATCATCCAACAAGAGCCTGGTCAGAGCTCCCAGGAGCTTGCGCTTGAATGTTGAATCTCAGGAAGAGAGCAACAACTCAGCGCACATTATTTGAAGTTATCTTTCAAGTATGGAAATCCGTACGTCAATCCATTGAGACCTCCGAACTCAAAAGAATATAAGCTTCTCTCCACCACAACATTTTCTGCGAGTCTTTGGTTGTTACGGAACCTATCAGTATGTTGTAAGTTGCAACAATAGTAGTCCAGTTTACAGAGAGGCTACAGTTTTGTGTAGTCGGAGGATACAACAACTCATGACACACCGTACTATTTTCACGGTGAGGTGTCCTACAAACTCCACAACAAAATAACAGATTTTCTGTAATAGAAGTAACGAAAGAATGATAACCTAGGCTTTCTACTTACGCGGAGACAAGGCCAAGGTATCCTGCCAACACGGTTAAGAAGCATGACGTGATGTATGCACCTGCCACGATATAGGGCTCTTTTATGCCCCACAATCTAAGATAGTAATGCGACGGGAGAATGCGCAAAAAATATCTGTTTCTCCCATGGATGTGCTTCAGAGTCATATTTAAAGGAACCTGGGATAGAAATGGTGCATTATGATCTTGTCAGCTGAAATGGTTGACTCATATAAATGTATCACTAGCAAAAAATACAGAATCAAATATGCTAAACCGCATCATACTTTGTTGTAGATAAAAAAATATAGTTTGCATAGCATATGATGTGGTCTTTACAAGACTGAACGGCAAAAAAATATTGATAAAATGTGTTATAGAAACAATTAATAACTGAAGTTTGTAAATTGGAATAAGCTGGGAGTATCAGTATGGAATTGTGGATAATGGACGAAAAACTCAGTTCAGATAATTTTGTTTCCATCTGATGTTTCATTGTTCACAAACTGATGTTTAGTAAAAGAGTTGCCAATTGCCAGAATATCAAAAGGGCTTCACAGAAGGCCCTTGTTCAGTACTTCTCATTTCATCTCCACTCAATGATCTAGCACAGAACGTTAAGAATTTCGGGCCAGAAAGACGCAGAGGATAACACGAACTAGAGGGTTTACTGGTGCAGGATCAGAGCAAATTCGATAATGGCCAGATACAGGTTATGATAAAAGCGGGTCTAAAGAATATCCGTGCACATTTGACGGAGAGAGGATGATCAGTGACCAAATCCTCATTGTTTAACCATTATCCACTGGGAAGCAAATAAATATCATAATGTAACTTATGCAGTTCACTGCAGGTGCAAATGGTGTATAACAGCAACTAAAGGGTATCAACAATAAGCATATATCATAATTATTATTTTTTAGATCATATATTATCATTACTAAGGTAAAACAATAATACAAACAGTACCATACCTGCAATATCACCAAGAGCAACTCGAGAAAGAAGACACTACATGCAATTAACATAGGAATGAACATTCCACTACATGCTGCAATTGTAGCAAGTGCTCCTCCAAGCGCAAAAGAACCAACTCGGCCCATAACTATTGAGGCCCTATACCTGTTATGGAAAAGAAAGCCAGTGCAAGCGCCAGACATTGATGCTCCAAAAACACTCAGTTCTGCAACAATTGTGAATAGTTGATTCAGCCAAAACCTTATGAGAATCAAAACTAAGTATTAGACATGCAACCACTAGTGTTTTTTACTTTATAGTAGAAATAGAAGATTAAGAAGATGAACTAGACAAAGTCAACAGGGTGGTATACATTTAGGTGATCCCTTTGCATCATATTATAGAAAGTTCAGTTCTTAACTTCGGATACGCTATCTATCATGTCTAGTGACTACACATAACATTCAATTGAAACTTGTTTTCCCTTTTTGTTTTCCTTATTATACCCTAATGAGATTGCACTGAACAATTTTCAGCAAATTGATGCACATATCCTTTAAATGGTCCAGAAGAAACTATATGGGTACTGACATGTGCCATGAGTTCACTCTATGCTTTTCTTTTTACACATTTAATATGTTAAACAGTAGGAGTCTCTCCTACTGTGTTTTGGTCAAAACAATGTGGCATGAGTTGAAGAGGTTTGTTCTGATAACATGAGCAGAAGATATCATGTTATAAGGAATTATGAATGGTGGGATTACTAACTTTGAAAAAATACCTTAACATGCTGAAGTAACGAAGTACCTGAGCAAACTGGGAGAGCAGCAACAGACAGTCCAGCCAGCGCTAATGCCGCAACACCACCAGCCAAACCATCAAGACCATCAACCAATGTTACTCCAGTACCCATGGAAAGAGAACATATTGTAGCCAGAACCAGATAAAGTTTTCCCATGAATGCAAGACCAAAAGGAGGAGGGAGAGGAACAAGGAATTTCCTTCATGAACAAACTGGAATCAGTAATGTTGAAAGCGTCCAAAAGTACTACAGTAGCATGAACCTTAGTATAAAACTGGAACGGTCTCAATACATGTTCCTTGCAATATGCTTGGTCAGAGAATTTAAGGCAACATGATGTGCTCGGTATACCAAGATATAAGCTAGGAGTTAGACTTCTTCGAAGTATTAACTAGCTAAGCACCTGATAGCTCCAAAATTAGCATGTAAACATTTTTTCTAGCTACTAGCATATTGGAAAATCAGTATTAGTTGCATAAGTTGGCAGTAACATAAGGTGACATCATCGATGGCCGTAGCCCACGGAAACAATGTCGTATGGACTGTACTCTGTGACAATCCTTTAATCAATTAAGATTTTTTTTTTGCTTTTGATGTTAACAACAGCAACTCGAAAGCTAACCGTAACGACAAGATAGCATAACTGATCAAGGACTAAATCAAACTGCACCTGGCTTCAAGACACATATCAGTAGCAAGAATGCTTACATGCTGTATGGTGTTGAAATATTTGCAGAGCCCAACCAGATAAAGAAATAAATCCCAGCAGCAGTCTGCAAGGTATACGAGATTACTTCTAATTTGCATTTAACCTAACATGTAAAGGACCTCATATAGTCTGATTTGAGAAAGCACCACTTACCTGAACCAAGAATCTTATCCACTGAGGTATTTTATGGTTGTGATCCAAAATAAGATTTGAGATATCATCAAGTAACCCAACTACTGCAAAGATGAGGGTTATTATAGCTGCTCCATTCACTCCACTTGAGTTGGAACCAACGTGTCTTCTTGCAACACAAATACCAATAGGAATGAAGAACAGTCCTCCCATTGCTGGGGTTGGTTTTCCATAGGATGGAGAAATAGGCTTTCCTCTCCTCCGGAAATGATGTATCTTCATGATATCAGCAATTGGTGCAAAAATAAATCCAGCTAATGTTGACAGAACTGCTGATATTAAAAAAGGGCGTGTCAAATAAAACGAGTCCAGAGGTAGCCTAACAATCCTCCATGAACACCAGTCGACAAACAAAAGTAACATTGCTAGGAAAGCAATCAGTCCAACATTATTCATCAGCCCTTGTTGAGTTCTGGGAATTGATGTAAGAAACTTTAGTCAGAAACTAGCCAGCACAGTTCTAAAAGCCTATATGTTCTTATTGGATTGACATCATCTGTGTTACATTGATCATGGAGAACAAGGATTGCACAATCTTTCTAGCGCTATGTCAATCTAGAATATCATAGCATATGCTCTTAAGATATCGCGATTACTACTCTTCCCTGGCAATTACACTAAATATAACGCAGTTCATAGCAAAATAATGCTGGCACCTAGTCGTATTCCTATTGTGGTATATGATCTATGTCCATACATCTACATGAATTAGCTACACTTGTTTGCATTCCACTTGATCTGAAAAGCTAGAGATCTTACCTGCTCTTCCTATGCCCTTTCTCAATGGTAGCGAGCCTATGGGCAGCCACAGTTATAGCACCTTCTGCCCCCTTTAAGCGTCTCTGAGTCATCATTGGCAACTCAACATCCCCAAGAGCTAACACAACATCGTCATCGCTCCATTCACTCTCACTTGAATACAAAACAACACCAAATGCATCATCATCCCCGTCGTCATGATGCACCAGCGAGAAATCTCCGAAATCCTACACCAAGTCACTTCAAGTAGTAAAATAAGTGCAGCATGTGGTGTAGCACTGCCAAGTGAAGAAAAGAAATAGCACAGTACATCGTCAAAAGATGTGGCAATCTGAATGGAACCACGCCTGCGTTTGGGTCTTGATGCTATGCTTCCAAATTGGGAATCCTGCAGAAGGGTAATGGCAGTGAGATCAGTTCCATCGCGCATGTATCTGGCTATATGCAAGTGAATTCACAGCCACCTGCATCAGTTTGAACTGAAACACAAACCAACATACTTATACTAGTAGCGGCCGAAAATCCCTGATGCTGCACATGATATTGCAACAACTTACAGCCTGACTATTTCGAACCAAAATCTGAATAAATGGCACCGAATCTAATGGCACGGACATTCAGGCAACCTCGCCAACGCGTGGATTGGCTAACGCATGCGAGAGATAATTACTCGGCAACACACGTGTACTGCGCTTCGATGAACAGTATAGAGGCGGCAATAACGAGGCGAAAAACTAGCTGTACGAGAAACGGGCGCGGCGAGAGATCTCGGAGTCTGACCTGCGGAGCGGAGGGTCGGCGGGACGACGGCGAGTAGAGGCGTAGCCGCGGAAGAGGCGGCGGCCGGAGAGATCGCCGGAAGCGTCGGCGTGGCTGGTGAGGTGCGGGGCACGAGGAATAGTAGCAGGAGTAGGAGAAGGAGGGGGAGAAGACATAGCATATGGCTCGCCGGCGGTGAGGGGAGCAGGCGATGGCCGGAGAATGGAGATCACGGAGTATTTTCAGACCGCGACCGGAGGACAGCGACTGTTCTTCGAATGCGCCGTCGTTGCAAGGCTTAGCTGAAAAAGAAGGTTTTTGTTTTCTCCTTCTGCCAAGCTTTCCCTTCGAACTTTTTGGTAGTCGCTTTCTGAGCGGTGGATCTGAAATTCTGGATACGTTGGAAATGTCGAAACCAAGCCGGATGAAAAAAGAAGGGTTTGCTTTTCCCTTCTACTACAAAGCTTAGCTGAAAAAGAAGGTTTTTGTTTTCTCCTTCTGCCAAGCTTAAACTTTGTACAAATTCTGACAAACAGTATACAGTTTAACCAAATTTGTAGAACAAGTCATTAGTATCTATAATACCAAATCAATACCATTAGATAAATCATAGTATATATTCTTGCTTGATATCTAGTTATTGATGATCTTCTTATAAATATCATGTTTGATTGGAAGCTAACTTTGTCATAGTTTGCCACATAATTATTACCAAACTTGTCAAACCGTAAGGGAATCCTATCACACATTTTGTGTGCATGGGTGGATTTAAGGCCCCTTCAGCCCGGGGCGGCCGCCCGGACTTACCGACTGCGTCGTAGCTTGGGTTACATTAATTTTTATAACAATAAGTTCGAAGAATTGGCACTTAGACACGTTTGTCAAAGATTCAAAAAGTTTATGGGTCCGCCATGATTGAGTATATGACATATAGAGCTTACTTGTCATAAGAGGAATATTATCTAATATGCGGTTAGAACCAAACACTCACCTAACTTGACCAAACTTGGCTATGTGGCAAGTTGTGGCTAAGAGGCGGGTGGCCACACGACCCTATATGCAAAGCTTTGCATGATCCACCCCGAGATAGTTCAACATTTGACCCTGGATTGCCACTTTGCAACCACGGTGAGAGACTGAGAGAGCAAGGCTTTGCTTGGAACGAAATGCTAGGGATTCGTCCACCGTCGGGGGGTAAGGACCTGATCGCTTGGTGGGACGACACGATCTCGAACTTCCCCAAAGAGAATCGGAGAGAGGCGAGTGGGGTGATCATCTACTCCATGTGGGGGTCTGGAAGGAGAGGATGTTTCAGAACGCCGCGCTGTAGCCAGACGTCGTGGCCGCTCTGGTGAAGGAGGACATCGATCAGAGGGCGTACGCGCACAGATCCAGGAGATGTAGTTGCGCCTTGTGTTGTTTTCCTTTTTCTTGCCGATACCTTCTGTAATTAAACACTCTTTTCCTATCTAATCAAATGGTAGAACAAATGCCTTTTCCTTAAAAAACAATCAAATTATACTTTGATTGACTTTGAAAACAACCTATACTCCTTAGTTATAAAACCAGGGGGAGTATTTTTGATTGATTATTTTTGTGGTGAAGATATTTTTTGATTAATTTTTAGCAGAACATGTTTTAGTAAATGTCCAACAGAAATTCCCTAAAAAAAATGTCCAACAGAAAAAATTTCCTACCAGTTGACAGTTGGGCCCAAAAGGTTGGGCTGTAGGCCCATCTCTGATCATATTTTGTTCTTTAGAGTAGTGGGTTAATGGGCCAAAAATGTTGAGCTCCAGGCCCGTCACTATTACTATTTTTATTTAACCTGCCCCTACCCCAACGCGGCAAGAGTGATAGCATCCACGGCAATTTAGCGAGGCTTGGTCCAAAAAGTTGTTTTAGCACCCTTTTTCCAAAAAAAAAAAATCTAAAATCACACTTTTGTGTTTCAAAAAATCTAGGGGAAAGTATACGAGTACATATATATATTATCTACGTACGCACCAAATTTAGTTTAGAAATACATACAGAAAAAAGAAAAATTCGAGGCAAAATAGGGGATTTTTTACAACTTTATACAGCCACAAAATTTGTTATTTTTCTGTATCCAGAAATAACATATTTTCATCCAAAACTTTGCACAAATATATATGCTATATATATGTGTGTATTCACGTTCAAAAATAGGAATTTTTTGAAACTCAAAAGTACCATTTTCAAAGAAAATCAAAACCGGGATCACTTGTGCCTAGGTGCACCAAATCTTTGTCGGCTTGGTCGAAATGATACAGAGATGATATGGTCATATGATCTGTTTCCTTGAAACATGAACTGGTTAAAAGTTGTTTTTAAGAAAATAGTTACATGGCATATACCATGGTGAGCACACTACCTCGGGGCTACTGAATTTCAGGAGTAAATAATAGGCGATGGTTTCACCAAAAAGTCCCCATCTGTGTAATTCGAGGGTGAAAGAAGACACTGAACGACACAGTAAACAATAGGGGTGAAAACGGAGTGGATACGATAGAATAGTACTGAAACCATTTCCGTAACCATATTATTTCCTAATACAGAGTCGGAGCGGATAGTGTGCGGATACGAATACGGAATCGGATCCCACCGGATATGAATGTGGATCGAATACGGGGCTAGTACGGGTCAATCGCAGATAAACATTTTGTCGGATGTCGCTTTGAAATATGACTAACATATATTTTAAGAGAGAGAGAGAATGTTTTAATAACACATACTTCCATTTCTAAGTTGCTACTTAATTTATCGCTTGAATCACCTAAATGTGCCTCCAACAAATGTGATTCAGAAACATGGTATTGACTTGACAAGATTATGCTGAAGTTGTGTAAGTACATAAGTTTTGCCTTGCCTAAAGCTCCTGAGGTTCGAGGTATTAGTTTCCGGGTATTGCGTCGGATACTTGTCGGATATAACCATGAAATATGGTATATCTTCGGATACGGACGTATATTAGTAAAACCACTTCCTTTTACATATCCTTGTATGTTATCCGTATCTGTGACCGTATCCGGCAACTATCCGGTCGGTCGGAAATAATCCGTACCGTTTTCACCCCTAATAAACAGATCAGGATCAACCAGGCCAAACTGTCAAAGAAAAAGAAAACTCAGCTAACACTACCTGCCCTTTTGTTTGCAGGAAAAACGATCCGTCTTTGCCCAAATCTGTATTTTTCTTCAAGAGATAAACACGGCGGTCTTGAACCATTGGTTTCTATTTCCAATTAAAACCCGATCGCACGCAATATGTACGGGGTGGAACCTAATCCAACCGGTCAGTGGTTTCCAAAAAAAATCACACGCATTCTGCACGGATGTGTCCAGTGGGAGAGCCCAGAATCATCTCCGATCTCCACGAGTAGGCATTCTCAGCCAGATCATTTCCAGCCCTCCAGAACCCAGCTTCACAAGTTAGCAAAGGCTGAGAGTGACATACGTAAGAAAGGTGATCAACAAATAGCTACACGTGATGAAGATGAAAAAAAGTACAGTATAAGGCATCGATGTCAGCCAAGGCCTCCCAGGAAGTCCGTGATGGAAGTCAGTGGATTGTTAGGCAGGCTTAAGCTCAACACATTTGCTCACAGGCTCCAGAAAAGCTAAGCCATTTCTCCCAAGTAACTCTCACATCCATTTCCATATACCAAGAGTGTTTGGCATAAACTCCTGATGCCAAACTTCACTCTCGGCAACCCTGCAAAAGGAAAATTAGCAAGACATTATCAAATTGTTTCATGTAAAAAAGTTATCCAGTAATAGCCATGCTTTGCAAGAAAGGTGCGTGAAAGTTCCAGTCGTGGAGATAATGTATACCATGTACAAGGGTTTATTTAACCGAAAATAGCAATTTTAAGAAGAGAGGATCCGTGGATATATGAAATATAAATAACACAAGTAACGCGAGGTTCTTCACCTGGGGTCAACAAGAAAAAATATATTTAATGTCTGATACATGATTAGATTGCTCAAGGATTAGAAAGTAATGATAGTGGTGACGGGCCTTCACTATTCTCAAAAATGGTCCCAAGCATATTTAATACACCTATATACTGACCAGAAGAAGTAAAACATAACTGCCTAAATGCAGAGGATAGAAAAGGATGTCAAGACTTGCAACAGCATTTAACCTCTACTTTCACAGCCTCACAAAACACAAGCTAAAAGCAGTTCTGGCTAGCTAAGCTCTGAAGCAAAAGAGAAGCACTGTAATTGAATCCCCTACATGGCCATGTCTTGGCTTTCTCATGAACAGGTTTGGCATATACATGGTGTAAGCTATTCTTTGGAAAGGGGACAAGAGTTCAGTTTTTCCACTTGACCCAGAACCATTGCCAGGAAAGTTATAATAATAATTCAGCTATGCTTAGCTAGCATGTGCAATCTCTTATCTCCAACTAGAATGTTATATCCAGTAGGCACCGTCAGATGCCATATAAAAGGTTTCCAGCTAACTTCACGGCGGCAAGAGTAGTACCTCATATAGCATGACTTTGTATGTAGAGTTGTAGACAGCAAAGCATGATATTTATATCCATAGTTCATATGTAGAAGCTTGAAACAACATAAATAAATGGATCAAATTAATGATATTTCATCTTCTAAACTTCAAATTTTCATACTTCTAATTAATTTTGTCCAACTTTGCAAAATCTGTCTGTCAAGTCCGGATAGTAATACTTCCCAAAAGACGGGCAAAAGTCTCCTAAACTCTGACCACAATTGCTAGTCGGTACATCAAAACATTTACAGCCCATTCATGGCTAACCTACCAAAGCAATGAACAGTAAGCCCAGACCACTTGTTTGTTTATTTTCAATTAGAAAAAAAAACAAATAAACGTCATTATCTTTTGAAGTCCACATCAAGTATCTCACTTCTGTTATTTCCTCCATCCTCTTCTTCCTTCGAGCCAAACCATACTCTTATTTATTCTGCCTTCAAAGGCTTACAGACAATACTTCAACACAGAATAGTACCATCTATAATCCTCTTCAATAATCCAAACAGCCTGTAGGAACTACAATCTTCAGTTGGTACACCCTGCTTCTACCTAGGAACTCCAATGGATAATGTTAGCGAGATCTTTCAAAATGACCTACTGCCATCTCTAGGAGCAAGTGCAAACCAATCTATCAAGTTGAGAAAATTCATCATTTCTCCTTATGATTCCCGTTACAGGTAAAATCACATTCTTTGCTATCTCTTGCATCATATCTGTATGTTTATACAAATACTTTGCATAACTTCCCACTCTTCTGGGCCTGCAGGACCTGGGAAACATTCTTGCTTGTGCTTGTTGTTTATTCAGCTTGGATCTACCCATTTGAACTAGCATTTCTGAGACATCTCTCATGGAAACTTTTCCTCGTCGAGAACATTGTCAACAGCTTCTTTGCAATCGATATTGTTCTCACCTTTTTTCTAGCATACCTCGATCAGAAGTCTTATCTTCTAGTGGATAATCCAAAAAGGATTGCAGCTAGGTCAGCACTTGCTCCTCAACTATTCTCAACTACGACACTCTGAATGGTAAAGCCGAAGTGCAAAGTTAAAAATTTGAACAGCACTGACGATAGCTTGTATGCAGATATCTCTCTTCCTGGTTCATTTTTGACTTATGTTCAACGATTCCATATCAGCCCTTTGGGCTACTCTTTAACAAACATGGAAATGGCCTTGCTTATAGGATACTTAACATGCTACGATTATGGCGTCTCCGGCGCCTCAGTGCATTATTTGCCAGGTACGTATCTTTTTTACTTAAAACTTGAAAATAAGAGGGATGAAAATTATATAAGTTAATCGCCCTTCCAGGCTTGAAAAGGATATCCGGTTCAACTACTACTGGATAAGATGCACCAAACTAATTTCTGTAAGTTTATGCTCCCCTCGCCAAGTATGTAACAAAGTGATGTATTACTGTCCCTGATGAATTAAACCTAGTTTTGTATGTTCGAGTGAACTTGCAGGTTACTCTTTTTGCAGTACATTGTTCAGGATGTTTCATTTACTTAATAGCTGATAGATACCCTGATCCAGCAAAAACCTGGATAGGAGCAGCAAACCCAAACTACAGATCGGAGAGTCTATGGGTTCGATATGTGACAGCAATTTACTGGTCCATTACAACACTCACAACAACTGGTTATGGCGACTTACATGCAGAGAATCCAAGAGAAATGACATTTAGCATATGTTTCATGCTATTTAACCTGGGATTGACAGCATACCTCATAGGTAACATGACGAATCTGGTTGTCCAGGGAAGCTGCCGTACCAGGAACTTTGTACGTACTCCAAATACCCACGATTTTTTGTTTGTTGCTCTGGCATTGTTGATATTCCTGCTTGGCTTTACAAAAGGACTGGAATAAAAAAATGGAAGTAAGAAAACAAATATGCGTATGTGAGATCATCTGCTCAAAGTTACATGTGAACCTGGTTGTACTGTAATACATATGCACCTTAAAGATTGCATGCCAGGATAGGTTGAAACACAAATGACACCTTGCTTATATATCTGTCAGTAGCATGTTCCATTTCTGGATTTCACCTGTATGTGTACAGTGTACAACCACATGCGTCGATATGCATAGAAGCAAGGCCTTTATTTCAAGAGTATGATATACTGTTTTATACCTCCTAACCTTCCTGTCTTCAACTCTGTAGAGAGATACCATCAATGCTGCCTCTCAGTTTGCTGCACGGAATCAGTTACCTGAACAAATTAAGGATGAAATGTTAGCTCATATCTGCCTAAGGTATAAGACAGAGGGGCTGAAACAGAAGGAAACATTGGATAGTCTCCCCAAGGCAATCCGTTCAAGCATAGCGTGCCACTTATTCCTCCCTGTCCTAGAAAAAGTATATCTTTTCGATGGTGTTTCCTTTACTTGCAGGCTCCAATTGGTATGAACACGAATGAGTTAGTTATTCTAGAGCAACTGTAAAATAGTGTGCACTGAATATCATCAACAGTTGGAAGGTAATACATGATCGTCTGGATGTAGGTTACCACAATGGAAGCAGAGTACTACCCACCAAGAGAAACTGTCATACTCCAGAACGAAACACCAACTGATGTTTACATATTAGTTTCAGGAGCAGTGGTTAGTCCAACTACAAATTTGACAATTTCACGATTCTGGAGTTTTTTACAACTATGTATACTATTATAAGTTTGCTATTTTATTTGGCAGGAAGTACAGATAATGGTTAATGGAGGAGAAAAGGTATGAGACGAAAAATGATCAGAATATTTTAAGGAGAAAAGTGAATACATGATCTGATATGTATCATTACAAAATCCAGGTTGAGAAACTACTATCAGGTGGTGACATATTTGGTGAAATAGGAGTGCTCTGCAACATTCCCCAGCCATTTACTTTCCGCACGTCCAGAGTTTCACAACTATTGAGGCTGCACACGACAGTGCTCAAAAACATTTTGCTGGAAAACAGATACGACAAAGAAATTATAATGAACAATCTTTACCATGTGAGTTCACAATTTTTATCATTATGGCATCATGTTTTGATAATTATTTGTTTATACAGAAAGAAATTAATATACTTGTGCAATCGGCAGAAAATGAACTCAGATCAAAGTTTCCCTACTGAGATGATGGAGATATGTCAATGGGATCAAAATTTTGGAGAGTACAGCCGATGTTCTAAATCCAATCAATTCAATGTAAACAATGAATCAAAAGCAAGAGAAACATTAGCATCACGTTGCAGTGAAGAACGTTGTAAAGAACTCAATGAATCAGACAGACATGGAGAAATGTACAAGACTATCGAGCAGGGTTTCTTCAATAGAAACATTGATTTGCCTGCTAAAGGTGCAGGTATGGAAAATCGTGTTTCTACAAGTCAGATTGTGGACATAAGAAAGGTAGATGCACATCAACATATATTGACTGACAACTGCATGACAGGATATCGAGGGGCTCATGATAGATTTAGAAACGGGCAAGACACAAAATTAAAGCAGTCAAGGATCCAAGATAAAACGATAACAACCTCAGTTGCTGAAGAGCTCCACGAGATCACTGATTCATGCACAGAAGCTGGTTCTGTGGTTTCAGAAAGAAAAAGAGTGACAATTCATATGCATCCACAGCAAAACAAAAGTTCAGGGGTGCCCTGCGCAAAAGTCATAAATCTGCCAGGATCTCTTGATCAACTTTTCAGCATAGCTCGTAAGTATTCTCTAATTTAGATGCATTACTAGGAATTAAAGTCTGGTATAGGATGGCTTAGCTTCTTCTGAACTATAGTTTATCAGATAGGTGACGAGATTCAGCTTGTCAGTACACATGAGGTTGCTTAGGTTTCTGATCGCTAGAGTATTCTGACTTTGATTTTATATGAGAACAGAAAGGAGTTGCATAATGACAGATAACAACCAGAACATAACTTTGTTACACAGTATTGGTTAGCAACATCACTGCCATCTGATAACCTGTCTTAGATCAGTATGTTAATATAATATACTTGCATGCTAAATGAATATTTTTAGGTTGAGTTGTCCAAGCTTTACTTATAATTATTCAACCAAAGGTTACTTGTGTTGATGTAGTCCTACAACAGATTTTTTTGTTTAACTGGACACTAGTGCAGGGCCCCCAGTACGCCAAATGTTGCCCATATATCTCTAAAGCACCAGGTCCAGGCCTAGCTACCAATACCACAAGTCGATGAACCAATCCCACACACAGTTTGTACCCAAATAGCTAAAACCCAACCATCTGCTATCAGTCATTCATAGTTGGCATTGTACTGGAATATTTTCTGGATTGAACTGTGCCCTGGCTGAATTATCGATTTTGTCAGTTCCTTTGTTGTTCTAATAAATATCAACAGTAGTTGTACTACCTTTAATAGCCTGAAGGACCCATTAGGACACGCCTAATCCATGATATCAGTATTGTGTACGGTCTAGATCACGTGGTGCAGTGCTTGTTTTAGTGTCAATGTACTTATCCTGCAATTTTTCTGTAGGCCAAAAGTTCGTCGGTTATTGTCCTACCAAACTGTTCAAACAAGATTTTATTGAAATTGATGATATAAGAGCAATTCAAGATGGTGACCATTTGTTTCTTATGGAGATTTGATTAAGCAAGCTCAGAATCATAAAGCGTGGAAAGATCAATGCATAGGGTATGGGACTTGCACTTGAGAAAGTTGTGATTTATAGATCTCAGCAAACACGAATTGAACAACTTGGTGAAATCATGAAGAAAATGCCACACTGGAATTAACTGGAGTTACAGTTTTAGAGTAGAATTAATCTTATTTAGAATGTATATATGGATATAATGACTCTGGCTTTAATATAAAGCTGAGCTATAAGGCATTTTCTCTAGAAAAGGTAAATTTGGAGATGTGATGGAAAAACTTTTAGCACGAGTGAAAGATGCGATTTCATGTTGTGACAACAACTTAATTTTTTTCGACGGATAATAATAACTCTGGATGTTCAAATTGGAAGTCATTAGATATCACAGATTCACAACAGATAACTGGCTAATTAGCAAACTACTACAACCTCCGATCCATATTAATGGACTCAACTTTATCTAGATACGGATGTATCTAGTTAAGTGTTTAGACTAGATGCATCCGTATCTAGACAATGTTAAGACCATTAATATGGATCGGAGGGAGTACTGTATTTTCATTTCATTATTGCACTAGGAAAACTAATTTTAGCATAATGACGAGATGCGGCGAGATATCAAATAACATGACTAAATAAATAGGAAATCGCACGGATTGAAATAGCCACTTCAACTTACCAAAAGAATCAGTTGCAGGTAGAAACCTGCAAACTCATCTCGTAGAAAAAAATCCATTTGAGGCAGAAGCTTACAACTCTAATCTGACACGGAAGGAGACCAGCTCGAATAACTTGACTCCACAGTTTAAAACTGTAGATGCTAATGATAAATATGGTCGATCTTCAACAAATTAGCACGAGTGAAAGCTGCAATTCATGTTGTGACAACTACTTCATTGGATGTTCAGACTGGAAGTCATTAGATAGATTCACAACAGATAACTGGCTAACTTGCAAAACTACTATTTCGTTTCATCATTGCACTAGGAAAACTAATTTTAGCATAATGACGAGATGTGGCATTGAACGACTAAATTCGATATACTTTCTAGAACATGACAAAATAAATAGGAAGTCGCACAGATTGATGTAGCCACTTCAACTCACCAAAGGAATCAAGTGAAGCCGTGAAGGTAGAAGCCTACAAACTCAGCTCAACGAACAATTCCATTTGAGACAGAAGCTTACAACTCTAATCTGACACGGAAGGAGACCAGCTCGAACAACTTGAGTACTTGACTCCACAGTTCAAAATTTCAAGAAGGGTCGCTGAGGGACGGACATCGACACACACACTTGAACAGCCCAGCACGAATCCAACTTGTCAAAACTACAGGTCGAATCCAAGATCAATGGAGGCTAAAATCCATTCGTCGCTGCGACTCTTGGGCCAAGCAACCGCCCAGTAGCACAAAATGCACAATGCGATCCAAATCTGCCTCTCTGGCGGCCAGTCCGCCAGTGCATTGTCGCGGTGTAGGATGCTGGCACCCGCAAAGCTCGGTGGGAGCGGCGAGTTGAGGAACGCCGGGAGTGCGCGTGCGCGGCGGCTGGTGGGGGTTTCTAGAAGCTGCCGTCGTGGGGAGGAACGGTGGGCGAGCAGCCGCGGCGTGCTAATCGAACAGCCCAAGTGCAGAGGGGAGCCTATGACTGGGGGTGTGGGACTTGCTTTAGGATTTTGCAGCTAGGGTTCGTGCACCGTTAGATATGACGTTTATTTTTGAATGAGTTTTTAGCTCTAATAAGCGATGTTTAAGTTATCAAATCAATTTCTAAAATATTTAAAAAATCCATTCAAAAAAATCGTTGTTATTCAATAAAATCATCAGAATCGTGGAAAACATAAAACAAATGATACAAGTCGATCATAGCTACAAATATGTGTTGTCTAAAGTTTGTAAGAGATATACAAATCACAAAATACATGATAGCGTGGTTAGGTGTATTCCAGTAAAATGAATCAAAGACAACATATCCTCTATGTTGACCGATACCACAAGTGTATTATTATTATTATCACATACTAATAGCTTACATAATGCATAGAGTTAAATTTGGAAATTAATTAGGGGAGTTAGAGTATAATTAAGACATTCTCAATGCTTCGGTCTTACTCCATCTCATCATTTTTACTCCGCATGTTAGGTTTATGTTACGTCAAATTTTCTAGATTTTGGTCAATTTCATAGGAAAAAATACCAACATTCGCAATACAAAATCAATATCATTTGATTCATCATGGAATATATTTCATATTATATCAATTTGCTATTATAAATGTTTATATTTACCTACAAAATTGGTCAAACTTTACAACATATGACATAAAACAAATCTAATATGCGGAGTAGTTAACCGAGGCCTAACCAGGATGGCTACTAGGTGCTGATACCCGTGATGCCCGCCCGCCTGAGTTCGATTGCCAGCGCTTGCTCGTGGGTGAAATCGTATCCAATTTCATTAATACATTGGCCCACCTATCAACACATTTATATGGGCTTTGTGTGGCTTTCCGACGAGTTTGGTGGCTGGGTGGATTACTTTGGCTCGGTTTTAACGAAGAGAGTAGTATCGAGCTCTGTCAACAAAAATGTCGTATAGAGAATAAGATACCGTAGGGCTCTCTCTTTAATTTTAATTAGACTTCCACATTGGATTCTATCCTAGCTGGTAGATATAAATACGATCTGATTCACCGTGTTCGGAGTGCCCTAAAAGAAACCATCAGCGTGTTAATAGCGAATACATTGGGAGAATTAGTAAGGGTCCAGCTGAGTTCAGGGGCGGTTAGATTAGAGTATGGCGGTCAAGATGGGTTGAATTCTGCAAACTTGTATATTTTTTATATGTTATAAATTGCGTGTATTGTGGCTGAAACTCGTTTTTTGGGACAAGTTTCAATGTTTATGAACCAGCATTTTATATTGGCATTGTGAAATAAATCAAAGATAATCACATGATTAAGTACTAATATATTTGTTAAGACAAACTAGAATCATAAATGTGAAAGGGTCATTTTGATGTCAGTTGGAGACTAGTTTCTTCACACAAAAAATCAAAGTGGTATTTCTAGGTTTTTTATTTTTTATTTTTTTCATGGATACATATTGACATGCTCTACATACATATATTTTTTTATGAAATAATAGTCAATTCATAGCCTTCATCACAAGAAAAATATTTGGTAAAAAAAAGCAAAAGGTAACTTTATTTTGATAATCATATTTGTCTCTTTTTTTCTACACCACGGATGCGAAGATATATTAGTCTAGGTACTTGATCCCATATATTTGTACATGTACAAGAAATTAAAATATTTTTAATGTTTTCAACTATTGTTTTCTATTTTTTATGAAAATAAAGGACTCCGCCTGTCCCATGTTCGTTTCCACTTTCGGAGAAGCCTGCATGTTATATTGATATCTGGTGAGTGTGTTTTTCACTCGTCATTTCCTAAATTTAGCATGGTATGTTTTTATAATCTTTATATATACTTTAAATTTCATACTAATCACCAAGTGATTGCAAGAATATGCAAATCCATTTTTCAATGGTACAGTTTCATAACATACTATCCATGTTTCGTTCGTTGAATTGATGCTCAAAATTAGACCACAAAAAGCCATGTGCCACGAATATGAGGACGGGGGAGTAGTTGAAGGGAAAAGAGGGACATATATGTAGGTGGCACGTCATGAGTCGTGACTCCAAACGCCAAGAAGACCTCCCGAACGATCACCACCATTTGTTCGAGAGCAAGTTCGAGTTACATGGCTGTGTGCATCACTCGATGCAGAGGCCGGGGTTCTCCCCATTTCTAAAAAAAAGTTTGAGTTGCTTGTTTCCATGAATCTTAATCCAGCTGCCAAATCTATTTAAGAAGGAGAATTGACATCGAATGGAGTTTATTCAATTAATGGTTTTACACTAGAAATATATCGCCATAGTCACAACCATCACGATCATGACCATAGCCACCCCATTTCAATACATTCAAGCCATGCGCTACCTGAATTCTGATTGCCATGTGGAGGATTGTAAGACGGTTATTAAGCATTTATCTCAAATACCTATTTGCAATGTCATGTGTTCATGGTGACTAAAAAAATGCGAGAGTAGTTTCCATGGGCTAAGGATGGAAGCGTAGCCTCGCACTCCATGTAAACAATGAGAATGGATTCATTGCATGATTGGTATTTACTATCTATTGGTTACAGTTTTTGTCTCACCTCGGCCTAGTACTTGATAGTAGACGATGCTCAGACAGCTAGCACGAGGAGGATACACTTGATAATAAGGGGAAGTAGGGTGACCAAGGAAATTCCTTGGGGAATACTTCCCAATCATGAAACCTTAAGTGTTGTTCTGGATACGTGAATAACATGTGTCCGTAGACGTCTTGTTGGGCAATGATTTTTTTGTGCAACGCTTGTCGATGTGTTATTTGGACATATCGCTCTTGTATTCTCAATTAGAGTGTTTATTTCATAATCATAACAATGTTTATTTGTTTATTGTATATTTCTCACATGTGTTCAAGGTTTTATTTGAAGCTCCACCCTAGGGTTGTTTCTATAAACTGATTACAACCATTTGGTTGTTTATTGTGTTTTTTAATACTTAAGTTACAGCCTACAAAGTTCCAGCAAAGATTCTCCACACTACTTTGAGAACTATTTTCGTATTTTTAAAACAGTCATTAATGCAAATTTTATCAGAACCGGTGACCAGGACCATCTTTCAAAATTTAAAAGGCGAAAAATCTAGCAAATTTTCCTGCTATATGAGGTAAGCATAATTAATTGCAGCTAAATGGGTTAATTGATGTGAGAAGTGTCAAAGTAAGGATAAAAACTGGAATTCACAGCTTTTTATTTGTCACGAGAACCTGTAAAAAAATATAGACATTGGTTAACCAAAGAATGCCTTTCCTATTTTTGTTGCGGGAGGTTTAGTTGCATTTGGTATTTTGGTATGACTGATGTATCACACCAGCAAATGACATCTAGAATGAGCACACAGTAGGCCCAAGCTGTTGTTCAGTACACTAATGACATCTACCATGCTAATAATGGCTCAAATCTCCAAATTTGGAGCCTATACCGAATGGAAGTGGGACATGTTCGCACTAGTAGAAACAAGACCTTTGGTCTAGAGCCCCATTGGGCTCTAGTCCGAGATGGATTTTGAACCGGTACTAGAGGGGGGACTAGTCCCGGTTCAACGGCTACGAGGCCGCACCAGACTAGTCGCGGGTCGTGACAGACCTCTAGTCTCGGTTTGAGCCACAAATCGGGACTAAAGGGGGTGGGCCAGGCTGCATCCTGACGCAGCCTCTTTAATCTCGGTTCGTGTCTCAAACCGGGACTAAAGGTCTGTCTTTAGTCCCGGTTCGTGTCTTGAACCGGGACGCAATTGAAAACCTGTAAATCTCCCGCCGACGGTGCGCTTTGGAAGTTGATCAAGCCGCCGTTTTGATTGTGCTTTGGAAGATGATCAGCCCGGCGTTGATTCATACGCGAATTTAATCACTACGCCGCCCGCCGACCTCCCTCTCTCTGCCCGCCGGCCTGCCTCTCCGCCCTATATAAAAGCTACACTAATCCATGGCCTTAAGCACATCTAAATCTCTCTCTAATCATTGCAAAAACCCTCTCTCTCGATCCCTCTCTCTTCTATTCCAATGGAGCCACTCGCGCGCGTACCCCCGTCTCGGTTGTACTACTTCATCAAAGAAGATATGCACTTCAAGGTATGGGTCACCCTCCGTGCATCACGCGTGGAGAGGTGGATCCGCGACGTGAAGAAGTTCTTCCTCGACGCCGCACCGATCAAGTGCGTTGGACTCGACTGTGAGTTCACCGACCCTCTCCCGGGTCGACAGAGGGATCTTCCACCCGAGAAAAGGCAGCGCGCCGCCGCCTTCAACTCTCGGTGGCGTCCGAGACTCTTGTCTTCCAGATCTGCAAGGCCGATGGGGGTGCCGTAGCTCCTCGTGGATTTCTTAGGTGACGAGACCATCAACTTCTACAGCGTGGCTATCCACAATGACGTGCGGATGCTGCGCTACTACGAAATTGTTATTCCGTCCGCGGTCGACCTCCAGAGGGATCGCCGGAACCCAACCGGCAATCCTACTCCGAGTCTCTATGCTCTCTCCAATGCTATCATTGGGACAAAACTTGAAAAGAAGAAGAACAACAAGAAGGACAAGAAGAAAGGCAAGGACGACGACGACTTAGAAGACCTCCGAATTTTCGGTTGGGGCAACGTTCCATTGAGCTACGAGCAAGTCTTGTATGCCGCTCTGGACGCTCGCCTCAGCTTCGAGATTGCACGGAAGTGGGATAGTCTATGTGGCTATAATACCAATGACGATCGTCTTAATGTCGTTGATGAGGAGACTAGCTATATAGTGATGTGTCCCGTTGTGTGTTCTCATGTAAATTTTGGTCAATTCGGTTCATTCGGTTACCTAAAACTAATGACTGAAATATTTTGATTCCTATCATTTTTCTGATCAATTTATACATATTATTTGTCGAATTTTGATTTACGGATTTAAAGATATGAATTTATCCATATTAAATTGAAAATAGCAATAATAATGTAAAATTCATTTTTTGTTATTTGTTAACAACTATTATTACTTAATCATTAATATTTATGCACAAGATGATATGGACACAATATTTAGATTCCTATCATTTTTCTGATCGATTTATACATATTATTTGTCGAATTTCGATTTACGGATTTAAAGATATGAATTTATCCATATTAAATTGAAAATTGCAATAATAATGTAAAATTCATTTTTTTTGTTATTTGTTAACAATTATTATTACTTAATCATTAATATTTATGCAAAAGATGATATGGACACAATATTTAGATTCCTATCATTTTTCTGATCGATTTATACATATTATTTGTCAAATTTTGATTTACGGATTTAAAGATATGAATTTATCCATATTAAATTGAAAATGACAATAATAATGTAAAATACATTTTTTGTTATTTGTTAACAATTATTATTACTTAATCATTAATATTTATGCAAAAGATGAAATGGACACAATATTTAGATTCCTATCATTTTTCTGATCGATTTATACATATTATTTGTCGAATTTTGATTTACGGATTTAAAGATATGAATTTATCAGAAACATCGCGAACCGGGACTAAAGGTCCGTGGCAGGGCAGCCACAGAGGGGGGCCCGCGCGAGACCTCTAGTGCCGGCTCGTATCACGAACCGGGACTAGTGATAGACTTCTATTGTCGGCTCGTATAACGAGCCGGGACTAAAGGTTGCCTTGTATATCATCTCTTCCACCCGAGCCAGCTCTCCATTTTTGAGCTCGACCCACATCTCCATTTTTCTCCTTTTTCACTCTCCAAAGCTCAATTTGGTCCCCAGTTTTCTCCACTATTTGTCAATATTGGCGGCACCCATCTATCCAAGGTTAGCAACATCATCCTTTCTTCCGGCGTTGCTAATTTAGCTCATTTCATTGCTAGTTTAGCTCATTTCATTTTTCTAGTGCTAGCTAGGTGTTTGATGAAATACCTAAGTAGGGGATTTCATTTGTTTTATGTATAATTTGAGCTCAAACTAAATTATAATTTGTGGGTTTTAGTGTCGTTACGTCCCCATCCTCACCGCTGTCGATCGCCCGCGTCGTCCCATCATCGACACCACCTCGGTGAGCCTCTTGTTTTTATCTTTTATTTTAAAAAATCTTAGTTGTAGGATTTAGATGCATTATTATTACTTGTATAATTTTCTTAGTTGTATAATTGTTTGTTATATATAGTTGTAACATCCCAAGATTTTGGAATGTTCAAAAATCACTAAAAAAAAATTAAAACTTTAGTTTGGATGAAACAAATTTTCAAAATCATGCATGGCATGCATCATCTGCATTTGTTTGTTGCATTTCATTCAAGTGCATTGGTTTTAAAAGGACAAATATTGTTTATGTGCAATATAAGCACAAAACTATTTTGTATTTTTCTTCTACACGAGCAAACTGTGCTAAATCACCTTATTTTATGAACTACAACTCACAGGAATTTTCCTGTATTTTATTGTACTCATTTTGGAGTTGTATAGCTACTTCTATTAGAGAAAACTTTTGTTTGTCGAACAAAAAAAAAGGGAGAAGCGGACCAGCCAGCCTCGGCCCAAGCAGACCAGCCAGTCAGCCAGCCTTGGCCCAAGAAGGTGGCCAGCCCAACAGCAGCTAGTCAGCCCAACACCATCGTCACGTACGTGCATAAACTTCAGATTGAACGTGAGTTCGTGTCCAGCTCAAACTGTCCGCAAAATCCTCGATTTCTCTCGATTCTCTTATCCGTTTGCCACGACACCTCGTCCATATAAACCCAAAAACCCTAGGCTTTCTTCTCCCTCGACTTTCCCCAAAAACCGGCCGCCAGGCTGCCCGAATTTTGGGCCGGAATCGATCTACTGCCGCCACCGCCATTGACGAGCTCCGGAGGTTGTCGCCATCGTCTCGCACAACTCTAGCATCTCTAGCCTTGTGAATCCTTTCACCTACTTGATTTCGCACCTCCTGATATTTTTGGTTTCTGAAACGGTTGACCAGAACGCTCGTATTCGTCGCCGGAGCATCGCCGGAGCCGGAGCTTGGAAACTCGACGCCGTCATCGATTGGAGCCACGAGAGCCGCCACCAAGGACACCTTCCACACTGCCGTGACCTCCTCCGTTCGCTGGAAATCTTCACCGAGCCATAGGATCGCCGGAACGCCGCCGAAGACCACGCCCGAGCCGCCGTTGCCGTTTTCCGGTGAGCACCTCCAGCAGCCATGTATGGTTTGGTTCTCGTTCGTCGGATCTTTGATCTACGGCTGAGATTAGATCGGGCCAATGAAACGGTATAGGCCAATAGAAACGCGCCGCGTGGCCGCTGTGTCAGCTGCACGGTCAGCGCCGCGTCAGCGCCGCATCAGCGCTGCGCCAGCACCACGTCGCCAGCCCAGTCAACTCGTCCAAAAATTCCAGAAAATATGTGTAGCTTGTAAAATTCATATCTTAAGTTCTACTTGTCCAAAAATTACGTTCTTTATACCAAAATGCTCAGATTTTTGTGTAGAAGACCGTGGGCACAAAAGTTTGCATGTTTGCATCATGTTTAATAGCGTTCATTACAGATGTCTAAAAACTAGTATGTAGCTAATCAAAATTGTTTTATTTTATTAAACATATTAAAAATTGACATGAGCATCATGCATATAGTTTATACCAGAGAACTAAAATAATATTTATTGCTTGACTTGAAATTGTGTCACCTTTGCATTTTATCATGCATACATAATTTTTGTAATGCCATTTATGTGTTGTATTGATTTCGTGCGTGTTGCTTGTTTAGATTGTGAAGAGTGCAAAGCGTGCTGTGAGTGTTGCAGCAACACGAATGACTACGAAGGCAAGTGAATAACTTGCACAAGCATAAATGACCTACTATTTTCGTTTTATTGCATTTGTAGATATTTTAGTAGTATGCATGATAGGTACTACTATGTTATATTATGCTATGCAAACCTTGTAGGATAGCCATATGACCACCTTGGTAGTGACCTATTATAATTTAGTGGAAGTACATGCTGCAAAAATGATTGTTTTATTGTAGATGTGTTAATGGAAAACTCCACTAAATTAATTTACTGCCTGGGTGGATTGGTTGATAGAGGATGATGTGAGTGGAGTGGCTATTCATGGGTCATGTCTATGGCTGTCTTGTTTACGCTCACTTGTGGATTGCCACCCAGGGTATCGAGATTTTACGTCACTTCATGTTTGTTGCCGAAGCGTGCAACCACTAGTCATATGGGCTCTGTCTTGACGGAGTATGTTGTGTGGACCTGGGTCAGTGAGATCTGAAGATGTAGCGGGATAGGTGGGCAGTGATCTCGCTAGTAGTACCATGGGAAAATACTTCTGAAAAGTCTCGTCTGGATCTTCTTCTTTTCCTTATCACTAAATGAGTGTAAAGGATAGTTTGGGTTGATCGGGTCTAGTGGTGAAAGTGCACCAGCTCTGCAGAGTGTGTCAAACTAAGATCTTAGCCGTGTCCCCGGTTATGGACAATGCGTGTCTTCGAACATTGTAGTGTATGGAAAAATCTCATCATTCCAATTTCATAATAAAATTTGATGGGTGAACTCGGGTTAAATGAGACACTGGATGCGTCCAGGGTTGTGTCTCATTTTGTTGCTGAGAATTAAAAATGCTTTATGAAAAGTAGGACAAAATTGGCTTTATGCAATAGCCTTGAACTCCACCAGCCATATAAGCATGTAGAAATAGTATTGCCATTTTATATTCCACTAGTATTCACTTGCCAGCCAGTCGAACGGCATCTGACCCAAACAATCTGGGCTGCAACTTACATGTTGCAGGTTCGTCCGATCAGGAGTGACGTCGTCAGTCTTCGAGCTTACAACCAACATGTCCGCCAGTGGCGCATGGAGATGATGGAGCTCCGTGTTATATTTATTTTGCGTGTGAACTCTGAATAAATGTTGAACTATTTATTTGTTTCAAGCTAGCCTTTGGCTATGCGCAGTTGTAATAAAGTATTTTATGGATCATATCGTACTCGCGTTGTAATAATCTTTTGACATTAATGCATGATATTACAATTCTGTTGGTGAGTACTAGCCTGTTTGATCCAGGGCTTGTATATTTCGCAAAGTACCTATGCTTTTTAAGCAAGGGTGCTACAGATGGTATCAGAGCGTAATGTTGCTTGTAGGCTCGAAACCCCTAGGTTTGGTTAAAACTATAAGTTTAGACCTTACTTGATAATTTCGACTTTTAAAATATTTCTAATAAAAGTTTCACTATATTCTATTTTATTAATGTCTTGTACTTTCTTACCGTGCTCATTTGATTTCTATTAATTCTTTTCTTTTCAAAAGCTCTTCAAGATGTGATTAGAGAGACTACCATTTAGCTCGTATATCATGCTGCGACTTTTAATCGAGTATTGCTATGCGAGACTTTGATATTATCGTGGTCATTTTCGAGTATTGACCTATCAAAATGTGGTATGGCAGTACTAGTGCGCTTGCTTTAGAACCTATATCGTACTAGAGGTGTTTTCAAAACTATAAATTTTTGAAATTTATAAGTTATGGATGTTTTCGTTTGATTGTTGGATTGTATGATTGTTTGTTGTATTGTTTGTATGGGTAGATTTTTTTTCTAGATTTTTCTGTCTATGCTCATCTATGCTACAAACAATACAGATGCCTCGCCAAAGCACCAACAATGATGAGTTGACGATAGCAATTCAGCTATTAGAGGCTCAGAGTCAGTTGATGCAAATCATGGCCCAAAATCAAGTCAACAACAAAGAGTTACCCGAAGGAATGCAGCAACTGTTGAATAACCAGACCCACATTGTGCAGATGATGTGTCAAAACATGGCCAACAGAAAAGTCAACTCATCACCGATTAACATTGGTAACAAGGAATTCAAAGGGAGTACTTGGACAAAACCTGAAGCCTGCAAAACGTGTGGAGAAATAGGACACACATCTAAGGAATGTCATGATGAGTGGCCCCATGGTGTCTCAAGCTATCCAGCTGAAGGATGCCCCACAACTCAAGTTACTTGTTTCTTGTGTGAGGGAACAAATCACATCCCAGCAAAGTGTCAACTCTATTCCATAGTGCAGCAAGTTAGTCAGCAAGTACAAGAAGGAATGCAACAAACTCTCAGGAAGGCCTTGGAAGCACGAGAACCAGAAAATAAACTCCAGAACAACCCCCACAAGAAGGACATCGGTCAGGTGATGTGCTACAAGTGCAAGAACACAGGGCACTATGCCAATAACTGCCCAGAGAAGATGGAGGATGGAGCCAGACTCAGAACTCATCCCCACACTTCCAAAGTCACCACCAAGTGTTGCTACTCGTGTGAAGAAGAAGGACATTTTTCTCGAGATTGCCCCAACAAGCAAACCCGTTCGCCAGACTTTGTGATAGAGTATGATAAACAAGAGTTAGAAGATCTTTTAGCACTAGAGAGACCTAAAAAGAAGAGGAAGCTGAGTATCAATAAACATCATTCCGAGCCTCCCTCCAAGAAGCACTTTTCTCATGAAGTGAACCATGGACATAAACAGGGTAACCACCATAATGGAGGAAGCAACCATGGGCATCATGATCATAACCTAAATGGTGGATTCAAGGGAATGGGACACGCTGCTCCTAATCCCAATGTACAGAACCGTCCGAAAGTGGAGCCTAAGAAACACATCGGTTATATCACTTGCTACATCTGCAAGAAGCAAGGACATTACTCTATGGAATGTCCTGAAAGGAAGCCTGAAGAAGCTGCCAAGCCAAATCCTTTCGACAAGGGCTATGTGAATCGTATCCATGTGGAAAGAGCTTTCAATGAGCCTAGCATGGTGAATGGTACGTTCTCAATCAAATATCCAACAAGAAGTTTGACTATGAACAAAGATTCATTTTAAGGGTGGTAGCCCACCGAGATAATCCAAACCCAGTTGCCCAAACTCAAAGATCCCAAACCCATCTTTCTTTCTAGCCTCTTCGAATCTCGGGGACGAGATTCATTTTAAGGGTGGTAGTCTGTAACATCCCAAGATTTTGGAATGTTCAAAAATCACTAAAAAAAAATTAAAACTTTAGTTTGGATGAAACAAATTTTCAAAATCATGCATGGCATGCATCATCTGCATTTGTTTGTTGCATTTCATTCAAGTGCATTGGTTTTAAAAGGACAAATATTGTTTATGTGCAATATAAGCACAAAACTATTTTGTATTTTTCTTCTACACGAGCAAACTGTGCTAAATCACCTTATTTTATGAACTACAACTCACAGGAATTTTCCTGTATTTTATTGTACTCATTTTGGAGTTGTATAGCTACTTCTATTAGAGAAAACTTTTGTTTGTCGAACAAAAAAAAAGGGAGAAGCGGACCAGCCAGCCTCGGCCCAAGCAGACCAGCCAGTCAGCCAGCCTTGGCCCAAGAAGGTGGCCAGCCCAACAGCAGCTAGTCAGCCCAACACCATCGTCACGTACGTGCATAAACTTCAGATTGAACGTGAGTTCGTGTCCAGCTCAAACTGTCCGCAAAATCCTCGATTTCTCTCGATTCTCTTATCCGTTTGCCACGACACCTCGTCCATATAAACCCAAAAACCCTAGGCTTTCTTCTCCCTCGACTTTCCCCAAAAACCGGCCGCCAGGCTGCCCGAATTTTGGGCCGGAATCGATCTACTGCCGCCACCGCCATTGACGAGCTCCGGAGGTTGTCGCCATCGTCTCGCACAACTCTAGCATCTCTAGCCTTGTGAATCCTTTCACCTACTTGATTTCGCACCTCCTGATATTTTTGGTTTCTGAAACGGTTGACCAGAACGCTCGTATTCGTCGCCGGAGCATCGCCGGAGCCGGAGCTTGGAAACTCGACGCCGTCATCGATTGGAGCCACGAGAGCCGCCACCAAGGACACCTTCCACACTGCCGTGACCTCCTCCGTTCGCTGGAAATCTTCACCGAGCCATAGGATCGCCGGAACGCCGCCGAAGACCACGCCCGAGCCGCCGTTGCCGTTTTCCGGTGAGCACCTCCAGCAGCCATGTATGGTTTGGTTCTCGTTCGTCGGATCTTTGATCTACGGCTGAGATTAGATCGGGCCAATGAAACGGTATAGGCCAATAGAAACGCGCCGCGTGGCCGCTGTGTCAGCTGCACGGTCAGCGCCGCGTCAGCGCCGCATCAGCGCTGCGCCAGCACCACGTCGCCAGCCCAGTCAACTCGTCCAAAAATTCCAGAAAATATGTGTAGCTTGTAAAATTCATATCTTAAGTTCTACTTGTCCAAAAATTACGTTCTTTATACCAAAATGCTCAGATTTTTGTGTAGAAGACCGTGGGCACAAAAGTTTGCATGTTTGCATCATGTTTAATAGCGTTCATTACAGATGTCTAAAAACTAGTATGTAGCTAATCAAAATTGTTTTATTTTATTAAACATATTAAAAATTGACATGAGCATCATGCATATAGTTTATACCAGAGAACTAAAATAATATTTATTGCTTGACTTGAAATTGTGTCACCTTTGCATTTTATCATGCATACATAATTTTTGTAATGCCATTTATGTGTTGTATTGATTTCGTGCGTGTTGCTTGTTTAGATTGTGAAGAGTGCAAAGCGTGCTGTGAGTGTTGCAGCAACACGAATGACTACGAAGGCAAGTGAATAACTTGCACAAGCATAAATGACCTACTATTTTCGTTTTATTGCATTTGTAGATATTTTAGTAGTATGCATGATAGGTACTACTATGTTATATTATGCTATGCAAACCTTGTAGGATAGCCATATGACCACCTTGGTAGTGACCTATTATAATTTAGTGGAAGTACATGCTGCAAAAATGATTGTTTTATTGTAGATGTGTTAATGGAAAACTCCACTAAATTAATTTACTGCCTGGGTGGATTGGTTGATAGAGGATGATGTGAGTGGAGTGGCTATTCATGGGTCATGTCTATGGCTGTCTTGTTTACGCTCACTTGTGGATTGCCACCCAGGGTATCGAGATTTTACGTCACTTCATGTTTGTTGCCGAAGCGTGCAACCACTAGTCATATGGGCTCTGTCTTGACGGAGTATGTTGTGTGGACCTGGGTCAGTCAGATCTGAAGATGTAGCGGGATAGGTGGGCAGTGATCTCGCTAGTAGTACCATGGGAAAATACTTCTGAAAAGTCTCGTCTGGATCTTCTTCTTTTCCTTATCACTAAATGAGTGTAAAGGATAGTTTGGGTTGATCGGGTCTAGTGGTGAAAGTGCACCAGCTCTGCAGAGTGTGTCAAACTAAGATCTTAGCCGTGTCCCCGGTTATGGACAATGCGTGTCTTCGAACATTGTAGTGTATGGAAAAATCTCATCATTCCAATTTCATAATAAAATTTGATGGGTGAACTCGGGTTAAATGAGACACTGGATGCGTCCAGGGTTGTGTCTCATTTTGTTGCTGAGAATTAAAAATGCTTTATGAAAAGTAGGACAAAATTGGCTTTATGCAATAGCCTTGAACTCCACCAGCCATATAAGCATGTAGAAATAGTATTGCCATTTTATATTCCACTAGTATTCACTTGCCAGCCAGTCGAACGGCATCTGACCCAAACAATCTGGGCTGCAACTTACATGTTGCAGGTTCGTCCGATCAGGAGTGACGTCGTCAGTCTTCGAGCTTACAACCAACATGTCCGCCAGTGGCGCATGGAGATGATGGAGCTCCGTGTTATATTTATTTTGCGTGTGAACTCTGAATAAATGTTGAACTATTTATTTGTTTCAAGCTAGCCTTTGGCTATGCGCAGTTGTAATAAAGTATTTTATGGATCATATCGTACTCGCGTTGTAATAATCTTTTGACATTAATGCATGATATTACAATTCTGTTGGTGAGTACTAGCCTGTTTGATCCAGGGCTTGTATATTTCGCAAAGTACCTATGCTTTTTAATCAAGGGTGCTACAGATGGTATCAGAGCGTAATGTTGCTTGTAGGCTCGAAACCCCTAGGTTTGGTTAAAACTATAAGTTTAGACCTTACTTGATAATTTCGACTTTTAAAATATTTCTAATAAAAGTTTCACTATATTCTATTTTATTAATGTCTTGTACTTTCTTACCGTGCTCATTTGATTTCTATTAATTCTTTTCTTTTCAAAAGCTCTTCAAGATGTGATTAGAGAGACTACCATTTAGCTCGTATATCATGCTGCGACTTTTAATCGAGTATTGCTATGCGAGACTTTGATATTATCGTGGTCATTTTCGAGTATTGACCTATCAAAATGTGGTATGGCAGTACTAGTGCGCTTGCTTTAGAACCTATATCGTACTAGAGGTGTTTTCAAAACTATAAATTTTTGAAATTTATAAGTTATGGATGTTTTCGTTTGATTGTTGGATTGTATGATTGTTTGTTGTATTGTTTGTATGGGTAGATTTTTTTTCTAGATTTTTCTGTCTATGCTCATCTATGCTACAAACAATACAGATGCCTCGCCAAAGCACCAACAATGATGAGTTGACGATAGCAATTCAGCTATTAGAGGCTCAGAGTCAGTTGATGCAAATCATGGCCCAAAATCAAGTCAACAACAAAGAGTTACCCGAAGGAATGCAGCAACTGTTGAATAACCAGACCCACATTGTGCAGATGATGTGTCAAAACATGGCCAACAGAAAAGTCAACTCATCACCGATTAACATTGGTAACAAGGAATTCAAAGGGAGTACTTGGACAAAACCTGAAGCCTGCAAAACGTGTGGAGAAATAGGACACACATCTAAGGAATGTCATGATGAGTGGCCCCATGGTGTCTCAAGCTATCCAGCTGAAGGATGCCCCACAACTCAAGTTACTTGTTTCTTGTGTGAGGGAACAAATCACATCCCAGCAAAGTGTCAACTCTATTCCATAGTGCAGCAAGTTAGTCAGCAAGTACAAGAAGGAATGCAACAAACTCTCAGGAAGGCCTTGGAAGCACGAGAACCAGAAAATAAACTCCAGAACAACCCCCACAAGAAGGACATCGGTCAGGTGATGTGCTACAAGTGCAAGAACACAGGGCACTATGCCAATAACTGCCCAGAGAAGATGGAGGATGGAGCCAGACTCAGAACTCATCCCCACACTTCCAAAGTCACCACCAAGTGTTGCTACTCGTGTGAAGAAGAAGGACATTTTTCTCGAGATTGCCCCAACAAGCAAACCCGTTCGCCAGACTTTGTGATAGAGTATGATAAACAAGAGTTAGAAGATCTTTTAGCACTAGAGAGACCTAAAAAGAAGAGGAAGCTGAGTATCAATAAACATCATTCCGAGCCTCCCTCCAAGAAGCACTTTTCTCATGAAGTGAACCATGGACATAAACAGGGTAACCACCATAATGGAGGAAGCAACCATGGGCATCATGATCATAACCTAAATGGTGGATTCAAGGGAATGGGACACGCTGCTCCTAATCCCAATGTACAGAACCGTCCGAAAGTGGAGCCTAAGAAACACATCGGTTATATCACTTGCTACATCTGCAAGAAGCAAGGACATTACTCTATGGAATGTCCTGAAAGGAAGCCTGAAGAAGCTGCCAAGCCAAATCCTTTCGACAAGGGCTATGTGAATCGTATCCATGTGGAAAGAGCTTTCAATGAGCCTAGCATGGTGAATGGTACGTTCTCAATCAAATATCCAACAAGAAGTTTGACTATGAACAAAGATTCATTTTAAGGGTGGTAGCCCACCGAGATAATCCAAACCCAGTTGCCCAAACTCAAAGATCCCAAACCCATCTTTCTTTCTAGCCTCTTCGAATCTCGGGGACGAGATTCATTTTAAGGGTGGTAGTCTGTAACATCCCAAGATTTTGGAATGTTCAAAAATCACTAAAAAAAAATTAAAACTTTAGTTTGGATGAAACAAATTTTCAAAATCATGCATGGCATGCATCATCTGCATTTGTTTGTTGCATTTCATTCAAGTGCATTGGTTTTAAAAGGACAAATATTGTTTATGTGCAATATAAGCACAAAACTATTTTGTATTTTTCTTCTACACGAGCAAACTGTGCTAAATCACCTTATTTTATGAACTACAACTCACAGGAATTTTCCTGTATTTTATTGTACTCATTTTGGAGTTGTATAGCTACTTCTATTAGAGAAAACTTTTGTTTGTCGAACAAAAAAAAAGGGAGAAGCGGACCAGCCAGCCTCGGCCCAAGCAGACCAGCCAGTCAGCCAGCCTTGGCCCAAGAAGGTGGCCAGCCCAACAGCAGCTAGTCAGCCCAACACCATCGTCACGTACGTGCATAAACTTCAGATTGAACGTGAGTTCGTGTCCAGCTCAAACTGTCCGCAAAATCCTCGATTTCTCTCGATTCTCTTATCCGTTTGCCACGACACCTCGTCCATATAAACCCAAAAACCCTAGGCTTTCTTCTCCCTCGACTTTCCCCAAAAACCGGCCGCCAGGCTGCCCGAATTTTGGGCCGGAATCGATCTACTGCCGCCACCGCCATTGACGAGCTCCGGAGGTTGTCGCCATCGTCTCGCACAACTCTAGCATCTCTAGCCTTGTGAATCCTTTCACCTACTTGATTTCGCACCTCCTGATATTTTTGGTTTCTGAAACGGTTGACCAGAACGCTCGTATTCGTCGCCGGAGCATCGCCGGAGCCGGAGCTTGGAAACTCGACGCCGTCATCGATTGGAGCCACGAGAGCCGCCACCAAGGACACCTTCCACACTGCCGTGACCTCCTCCGTTCGCTGGAAATCTTCACCGAGCCATAGGATCGCCGGAACGCCGCCGAAGACCACGCCCGAGCCGCCGTTGCCGTTTTCCGGTGAGCACCTCCAGCAGCCATGTATGGTTTGGTTCTCGTTCGTCGGATCTTTGATCTACGGCTGAGATTAGATCGGGCCAATGAAACGGTATAGGCCAATAGAAACGCGCCGCGTGGCCGCTGTGTCAGCTGCACGGTCAGCGCCGCGTCAGCGCCGCATCAGCGCTGCGCCAGCACCACGTCGCCAGCCCAGTCAACTCGTCCAAAAATTCCAGAAAATATGTGTAGCTTGTAAAATTCATATCTTAAGTTCTACTTGTCCAAAAATTACGTTCTTTATACCAAAATGCTCAGATTTTTGTGTAGAAGACCGTGGGCACAAAAGTTTGCATGTTTGCATCATGTTTAATAGCGTTCATTACAGATGTCTAAAAACTAGTATGTAGCTAATCAAAATTGTTTTATTTTATTAAACATATTAAAAATTGACATGAGCATCATGCATATAGTTTATACCAGAGAACTAAAATAATATTTATTGCTTGACTTGAAATTGTGTCACCTTTGCATTTTATCATGCATACATAATTTTTGTAATGCCATTTATGTGTTGTATTGATTTCGTGCGTGTTGCTTGTTTAGATTGTGAAGAGTGCAAAGCGTGCTGTGAGTGTTGCAGCAACACGAATGACTACGAAGGCAAGTGAATAACTTGCACAAGCATAAATGACCTACTATTTTCGTTTTATTGCATTTGTAGATATTTTAGTAGTATGCATGATAGGTACTACTATGTTATATTATGCTATGCAAACCTTGTAGGATAGCCATATGACCACCTTGGTAGTGACCTATTATAATTTAGTGGAAGTACATGCTGCAAAAATGATTGTTTTATTGTAGATGTGTTAATGGAAAACTCCACTAAATTAATTTACTGCCTGGGTGGATTGGTTGATAGAGGATGATGTGAGTGGAGTGGCTATTCATGGGTCATGTCTATGGCTGTCTTGTTTACGCTCACTTGTGGATTGCCACCCAGGGTATCGAGATTTTACGTCACTTCATGTTTGTTGCCGAAGCGTGCAACCACTAGTCATATGGGCTCTGTCTTGACGGAGTATGTTGTGTGGACCTGGGTCAGTCAGATCTGAAGATGTAGCGGGATAGGTGGGCAGTGATCTCGCTAGTAGTACCATGGGAAAATACTTCTGAAAAGTCTCGTCTGGATCTTCTTCTTTTCCTTATCACTAAATGAGTGTAAAGGATAGTTTGGGTTGATCGGGTCTAGTGGTGAAAGTGCACCAGCTCTGCAGAGTGTGTCAAACTAAGATCTTAGCCGTGTCCCCGATTATGGACAATGCGTGTCTTCGAACATTGTAGTGTATGGAAAAATCTCATCATTCCAATTTCATAATAAAATTTGATGGGTGAACTCGGGTTAAATGAGACACTGGATGCGTCCAGGGTTGTGTCTCATTTTGTTGCTGAGAATTAAAAATGCTTTATGAAAAGTAGGACAAAATTGGCTTTATGCAATAGCCTTGAACTCCACCAGCCATATAAGCATGTAGAAATAGTCTTGCCATTTTATATTCCACTAGTATTCACTTGCCAGCCAGTCGAACGGCATCTGACCCAAACAATCTGGGCTGCAACTTACATGTTGCAGGTTCGTCCGATCAGGAGTGACGTCGTCAGTCTTCGAGCTTACAACCAACATGTCCGCCAGTGGCGCATGGAGATGATGGAGCTCCGTGTTATATTTATTTTGCGTGTGAACTCTGAATAAATGTTGAACTATTTATTTGTTTCAAGCTAGCCTTTGGCTATGCGCAGTTGTAATAAAGTATTTTATGGATCATATCGTACTCGCGTTGTAATAATCTTTTGACATTAATGCATGATATTACAATTCTGTTGGTGAGTACTAGCCTGTTTGATCCAGGGCTTGTATATTTCGCAAAGTACCTATGCTTTTTAAGCAAGGGTGCTACAATAGTGCCATGGTTTTGACATCTGTCCACACCGGCTCTCGTCCGCTCTATTATTCGGATGTGGTATGATTGTTTGTTATAACTATATATTTGCTTCATTTCGTGTTTATGACAATTATGCCGACCAACTTGACATAGATATATTTTTATCTAGGAGGTAGTTGAACCGGAAATTCCAACCGACCCTATTGTCGAGTTTTTTGAAAAAGAAAACAATGATTTGAAAGCAAAATTGAAAAGAAGTGAAGATCTTCGTCTCCAATGCTTAGAAGAGAAGATGAAATTGGAGTTCAAGCTTGCCGACGTCGTCGGTGATCACGAGATCAAGATGGATGCAATGCGCTTGAAGCTTAAAAAGATTAGAAAATATGACATTAATCAAGAGGCTTGGTATCATTATGTTGTTGGTTCAATAATTACCTTAGTTGCGATTTTGATCGCATTTTTGTTGGATTAAGATAGTTGTATGTTAGTTTCAATTAATGTATGTTTTATGAGAACTATGTATTACATTTGGTCACTACTCTACTTTGGTTTTAATGTGGTGAACTTTATTAATGAATTTGGTCAGTTCTCTATTCTATTCATGATGTAGTGTGTAATTGGTCGATTATGTTCGTTTACCGTAATGGGTTTTAGCGGTGATTGCGTTTGATATACTTATATAATGCAGATGAGCCATCCATGGATGTACGCTGACGACGCTCTAACGAGTACATTCAAGGCGTGCGTTCTTTTTCGATGTGGCTGAGGCAAACACGCGGAATGGTTTTATGTGTTGTCCATGTCGTAAATGTCGGAATGAGAAGGATTACTCTTCCTCAAGAACCCTTCACATCCACCTGATTCAGTTCGGTTTCATGTCCGGCTATAATTGTTGGACCAAGCACGGAAAAGAGGGGTTATAATGGAAGACAATGAAGAAGAAGAGGATCATGACAACTATCCTACGTTCCCTGAACACGGTGGTACTACAATGGGGGAAGACGAAGCTGAAGAAGAGCCCATTGTTGATGAGCCCGATGATGATCTTCGTCGGGCCATTCATGATGCACAGATAAACTGCGAAAGTGAAAACGAGAGGTTGAAGTTGGAGCGCATGTTAGAGGATCACAGAAAATTGTTGTACCCAAATTGCGAAGATGGGCAGAAAAAGCTGGGTACCACACTGGAATTGCTGCAATGGAAGGCAGAGAATGGTCTATCTGACAAGGGATTTGAAAACTTGCTGAAATGAAGATGCTTGGATACCACAGTACGTACGAAGCAAAGAAGATTGTCTGCCCTCTAGGATTAGAGGTGCAGAAGATACATGCATGCATCAATGACTGCATCCTCTACCGCGGTGAGGAGAACGAGAATTTGAATGCATGCCCGGTATGCGGTGCATTGCGGTATAAGATCAGGCGAGATGACCCTGGTGATGTTGAGGACGAGCCGCGCCCCAGGAAGAGGGTTCCTGCCAAGGTGATGTGGTATGCTCCTATAATACCACGGTTGAAACGTTTGTTCCAAAACAAAGAGCATGCCAAGTTGTTGCGATGGCACAAAGAAGACCGTAAGAAAGACGTGATGCTGAGACACCCCGCTGATGGGTCGCAGTGGAGAAAAATCGACAGAGTTCCCGACATTTTCAGATGACGCAAGGAACTTAAGATTTGGTCTAAGTACAGATGGCTTTAATCCTTTCGGGGAGCAGAGCTCCAGTCATAGCACCTGGCCTGTGACTCTATGTATCTATAACCTTCCTCCTTGGTTGTGCATGAAGCGGAAGTTCATTATGATGCCAGTGCTCATCCAAGGCCCGAAGCAACCCGGCAACGACATTGATGTGTACCTGAGGCCATTGGTTGAAGAACTTTTACAGTTGTGGCGTGAAGAAGGTGTACGTGTGTGGGATGAGCACGAACAAAAGGAATTTGACCTACGAGCGTTGTTGTTTGTAACCATCAATGATTGGCCTGCTCTTAGTAACATTTCAGGACAGTCAAACAAGGGATACAATGCATGCACACACTGTTTAGGTGAGACTGAAAGTATACATTTAGGTAACAAGAATGTGTACCCGGGGCATCGTCGATTTCTTCCAAAACAGCATCCCGTCAGAAAGAAAGGCAAGCATTTCAAAGGTGAGGCAGATCACCGGACGAAGCCTACCTGCCCTACTGGTGATGATATATATGACATGGTCAAGGATTTAAAAGTAATCTTTGGAAAGGGTCCTGGCGGACTATCTGTTCCGAATGACGCTGACAATCACGTACCCATGTGGAAGAAGAAATCTATATTTTGGGAGCTACCCTATTGGAAAATCCTAGAGGTTCGCTCTGCAATCGACGTGATGCACGTGACGAAAAATCTTTGTGTGAACCTGCTAAGCTTCTTGGGCGTGTATGGGAAAACGAAAGATACACCGGAATCACGGCAGGACCACCAACGTATGCACGAACGAGACGGCCTGCATCCAGAGAAGTATCAAGGTCTTGCCAGCTACGCTCTTACCAAAGAAGAGAAGGAGATCTTTTTTGAAGTTTGAGCAGTATCAAGGTCCCGTCTGGCTTCTCGTCGAATATAAAGGGAATAATAAATATGACAGAGAAAAAGTTCCAAAACCTAAAGTCTCATGACTGCCACGTGATTATGACACAATTACTTCCGGTTGCATTGAGGGGTCTTCTACCGGAAAATGTTCGAGTACCCATTGTGAAGCTATGTGCATTCCTCAATGCAATTTCTCAGAAGGTAATCAATCCAGAAACTCTACAAAGTTTACAGAAGGATGTGGTCCAATGTCTTGTCAGCTTCGAGTTGGTGTTCCCACCAACCTTCTTCAATATTATGACGCACCTCATAGTTCACCTAGTCGAAGAGATTAGGATTCTCGGTCCTGTATTTCTACACAATATGTTCCCCTTTGAGAGGTTCATGGGAGTCTTAAAGAAATATGTTCATAACCGTGCTAGGCCAGAAGGAAGCATTGTGAAGGGCTATGGAACAGAGGAGGTCATTGAGTTTTGTGTTGACTTTATTCCTGACCTTAATCCGATCGGTGTTCCTCAATCGCGCCATGAGGGGAGACTGCGTGGAAAAGGCACGCTAGGAAAGAAAGCAACAATATGTATGGACGGGCATTCTTTCACTCAAGCACACTACACAGTTCTACATAATTCCAGCTTGGTGGCTCCATATATCGAGGAACACAAGAATATGTTACGCTCGAAATACCCGGAGCAACTGAAGATTGGATTGATGGAGAACACGTGAAGACTTTCGGCGGTTGGTTGCAAACACGTCTCATTAATGACACCGTAGTTGGAGAAGAGCTATACTTGTTGGCCAAGCAACCATCTTCGACTATATTGACTTTCCAAGGGTACGAGATAAATGGGAATACATTTTACACGGCCGCCCAAGATAAAAAGAGCACCAACCAAAACAGTGGTGTCCGCTTTGACGCAACAAACAACAATGGGCAAAAGGACACATATTATGGTTACATAGAGCAGATATGGGAACTTGACTATGGACCTTCTTTTAAGGTCCCTTTGTTCTGGTGCAAATGGTTCAACCTGTCAGGCGGGGTAGAGATAGACCCGCGGTACGGAATGACTACAGTGGATCTCAAGAATCTTGGGTACGACACCGAACCATTCGTCCTAGCCAGTCAAGTGGCTCAGGTTTTCTATGTGAAGGACATGTCTACGAAACGAAAAAAAGATAAGCAAGCGAATACATCATACGATGAGCCAAAGCGCCACATAGTTCTTTCAGGGAAAAGAAACATCGTGGGAGTGGAGGACAAGACAGACATGTCAGAAGATTACAATAAGTTTCATGAAATTCCGCCATTCAGAGTGAAAACTGACCCAAGCATTGTGTTAAATGATGAAGATTGTCCATGGTTGCGGCGCAATCAGAAGAAAGGGACACACACGAAGAAGAAGTTTATACCACGACACTAGAGACGGATGTTGTTGTTGATGTGTAATAATGTATTAAACCTTTTATGTAACTCGAAAAAGTTGGAACAAAACACACGGTTTCCCCTGCATACGTCCCGACGGTGCATCGTGAGTGCCCGAATGATTTGTATTTGGTCGATGAACTGAAAGATTTATAGATAGAACAAAACACATGGTTTCCCCTGCATACAGCCCGACGGTGGCTCGTGTGTGCCCGCATATCAAATGCACCGTCGGATGTATGCAGGGAATCCAAATGCTCTGTATACCAAATGAACTACAATGAGTACACACTGAGTGCCGAACATGTCCGAGATGTGGGCTATATATAGGTTCGTGTGGCTCACGAAGTGGTCGTGATAGTGCTGATCCAGCGGCTCACAAGCGCTTGAAAGAAACACAACCCCTGATCCAGCGGCTCACAAGCGCTTGAAAGAAACACACGATCCGTGTGCTTCTTTAGTCCCGGTTGGTAACGGTGGGCTTTGCGGTCAGTCACGTGTCCATCCTCCAGCGCTGCCCTGGCCACGTGTCCTCCCCAGCGCTGCCTTGGCCACGTGTCCTCCCCCAGCTCTGCCTTGGAGGTCTATATGTATTGTCGCCGACGGGGTAAACCTAATCCACCATTCCTAGCGATGAACGCATCGTCTCCACGAGATGGATCCGCCACGCCCGCCGCAACGTCTTCTGGACGAGGTCGAGTGTGCTCGGCAGAGCGCGCTTGGGCGCTACCGCGGGAGCCTATCCCGCCGTATGCCCACGAGCCCGGCGTGGAGAGGAATGCCCAGCTACCGGCCTCCTGCTCCGGTGCCGGATCCGGTGCAGAGGGCGTACGAGCGCGCGTGGTCCGACGTCCCCGACCCCGACGAGGATGCGTACGCCGCAGGGGTGGCCTGGGGATCCACGGCCACATACGGCGACTTGGACGCATCTCAACCAGGTGCCGCCGCACCTCCACCAGGCGCCGCCGCTCCTCCCGCCGAGGAGGAGGAGGAGGACGGCGACTTCGACTGGAGCGATGACGGGGAAGAGGGTTGTGGGTTGCAGATACAGGAGGCCATGGTAGCCTCCTTCCAGTCTGTCCGCGATGACATTGTCCAGCGAGCAAGACTGCCTACCAGCTCAAGCCGAAGGAGGCTTCTGAGCTGGATTGGGCGCTGAAAGACTCATCCTCCATGGCTCGTGCCCTCCGCCGCAAACGTGCGCGCGAGAACCAGGCGGCCGCGAACGGGGCTGGCTTCTCCGGCCGTTCCCCCTAATCCTACGTCCTCCGAGCCAACAAGTCCGTTTATGTAGTAATGTAACTGTTAGTGATGTGTAATAATGCATTAAACCTTTTATGTAACCGGATGTTGTTAAGGATGTTTTTTTAAAATAAAAGAGATGATTAATACAAATTTTAAGACAATTAGATATTTGAAGAAATCAGAAAAGATATGATTTTCAAATTCAAACAATATTAGTTAATGCATTTTTAATTGAAAATGGCAAAATGGTTAATAGTTTGAATAGTTAGAATAATTATTTTAGAAAACAATAAATGGTTTTGAATTAGTTATTCAAATTCAAACACTTTTCATGTTGAACTTTTTGTCAGATTCAAAAGTTTGCAGAAGTTATTCAAATTTATATTCAAACACTTTTCAAATTCACTTTCAAACAATTTTAACTGAAAATTTGGGCATTTGCGCGCAAAAACACCCTCTAGTCGCGGTTGGTGGCATGAGCCGGGACTAGAGGTGTTTTGCGCGCACTGGTTGGTGGCTGGGGCAAAAACACCTCTAGTCCCGGTCGCCGCCATGGCGCGGCCTTGGCCGTCTCCGGCAAGGTACGGCGCGGGGCAGGTAGACCCCGGCCAGACGCCAGCGCACGGGAAGGGCGCAGCCCGGCGTGGCGCTGGCGTGGCGCACGGCGCGGCGCGGCGTGGTCGCCGGCGGCCGGCGGCCTGGCGGCCGGAATCACGCGCGTGCGCGGGTGCGGGAGCAGAGCACGGGGAGAGAGAGCAGAGAGCCCTTTTGCGGCTCGGGGCGGCGTTGTGTGGGGTTGACCCCGCGACAGAGGAGCTGGACCGTCCGATGAAACGGACGGCCAGGATCGCCCCGCTGCGAACCCTAGCCAGCAGATGGCAACGGGCCGAAATTGAGCCGTGGGCCGTGTTTCTTTACAACGCCGCGCGGCAGATAACGCCGACGTGCAACGGGCCGTGGGCCATTATGCGCGACGCGCGCGCGACAGATAGCGAAGGGCCATGGGCCGATAGTTTTTCGCACAGAACAAGTTTTTTCTGTTATTTTTTTAGCAGAAGCATGTTTTAGTTGTATTATTTCTTTCTGTTTTTCCTATTCATTTTATCCAACGAAAATTTGTTTAGGAAACAGAAAAGAGGAAAAGAAATACTTGTTAAAAGTATAAAAGTTTATGAATTTTTTAATTCATTTTTTTAAAAAGTTTCCGCTGCAAATAGTTAAAAGAAATTGCATAAAAGCAATAAAGTGAAAATTAAAAGCATGATTAAAATGATTTTAATGCTGATTATGATTATGTTATTAATTGACCAACGTTATTAATAGCATTATTATGATTTAAAGTGAGAATTGAAAGCATGATAAAGTGATTTTAATGATGATTATGATTTGTTGTTAAATGACCAACGTTGTTAATAACATGATTATGATCTGTCTTAAAGGTGCATTTATTTCTTTTATTACCCAACGGTAATATAGTTTTAATTGCACAAACGGTTGTATGTTTTAATTTATACCAACGTTGGATTATTACATGCAATTTTTTTTGTTATCTTATATCCTTGTGGTTTCAGGCAGTTTTCACATGATGAGTTGCCTCAAGGATGTTCCGATGCTCAGGGGTGACAACTACGCTGAGTGGTGGAAGAAAGTCGAGCTGGCTTTTGTCTGCGCTGAGGTCGACTGGGTTGTGTGTACTCCACAGCCAGTCAAGCCAGCAGAGCCAGTGAGAGCAACAGATGATGATGATTCTGCTTGGCAGAAAAAGCAGCTGGACTATGGTCCAGTAGAGATGGGTTACACCCTAGAGAACCAAAAGTGGGTGAACGCCAACAAAAAGTGCATGGCATTCATAAAGAACACAGTTGAGAACGCTATTGTGGACTCAATTGAAGAGTGTACCTCTGTGGGAGAGTATCTCCAAAAGATAAAGAGCCAGTTTACTGGTTCTTCAAAGACTTATGCTACCCAGCTGCTCAAATAGCTGGTGACAGAAAAGTATCATGGAGGTTCACATGGAATAAGGGAGCACATTCTCAGAATGAGCAACATGGCTGCTAAGCTTAAGTTGGTGATGGCTTCACTGCCACCACAATTTGAAAATTTCATCATCAACTACAATGTGTCGCCTGAAAAATGGGACATTGAAAAGACCATTGCCATGCTGTCGCAAGAAGAGGAAAGGCTGAAGTCCCAGAATGGGGGCTCCTTGAACTTTGTGAAGGACAACAAGAACAGGAACTACAATGGTTCCCCTTCAAAGCCATATGGCAAAAGTCACCACCAGAACAAGCCACATGGCAAAGGTCCCCAGCAGTTCCAGCAAGTGGACAAAGATGCATGCCTCCACTGCAAGAAGAAAGGGCATTTCAAGCATGACTGCCCAGATTGGCTTAAGATGATAATGGCCAAGAGAGGTATAGATACAGTTTCTTTTGTAAATGAATCCTTGTATACACAGTTTTCAAAATCTACTTGGTGGATTGACTCAGGTGCAACTGTTCATGTTGCAAATTCTTTACAGGGATTCCATTCGACAAGGACTTTGCAAAGAAGCGAAAGACATATTGAAGTCGCAAATGGAGTTCAAGCAGAAGTTGAAGCTGTTGGCGACATCTCCTTGGAGCTAGCTGATGGTTTCAATATTATGCTTAGAGATGTTTTATTTGTTCCTTCAATTCACAGAAACTTAATAAGTGTATCCTGTTTGGATAAAGACAGTTATGAATGTTATTTCGGTCATGGCAAGTGTGCCATATGGTTTAAAGATGCTTGTGTGGGTATTGCTTTACTTCATGATAAGCTTTATTTGTTATCCTTGCGTGAAAAGTGCATTATGTGAGTAATGTGAATGAACAAATTCCCTTGTCGAACAAAGAACAAAAGAAAAGAAAGCGAACTCATGACTCTTCGAAGTTATGGCACTGTCGATTAGGCCATATTTCGAGGGAAGAATAGAAAGCCTCGTTAAAAATGATATTCTTCCTCCGTTAGAGTTCTCAGATATCGAACAATGCATAGACTGCATAAAAGGAAAATACGTAAAACAAATTAAAAAGGGTGCAAACCAAAGCACAGCGACACTAGAAATTATTCACACTGATATATGTGGACCATTTCCGGTGAAAAGTGTGGATGGTTATGACTCGTTCATAACGTTCACAGATGATTAATCCCGATATGGTTATATTTATCCAATTAAAGAAAGATCTGAAGCATTGGATAAATTTAAAATATTCAAAGCTGAAGTTGAAAATCAACATGATAAAAGAATTAAAATAGTTAGGTCCGACCGTGGGGGAGTACTACGGTCGGCACACTCCATATGGTCAAGTACCTGGACCTTTTGCAAGGTTTTTACAGGAAAATGGAATAGTCGCCCAGTATTCTATGCCGGGCGAACCGCAGCAAAATGGAGTAGCTGAAAGGCGTAACCGTACTCTTATGGATATGGTGCGCAGCATGATGAGTTATTCCACACTGCCATTGGGATTATGGATGGAGGCATTAAAAACCGCCATTCACATTCTCAACAGAGTACCAAGTAAGTCGGTGCCCAAAACACCGTACGAGTTGTGGACAGGGAAAGTTCCTTCTCTAAGCCACTTGAAAGTCTGGGGGAGCCCAGCTGAGGCAAAAGTGTTTAATCCACACATTGCAAAGTTAGACCCCAAAACAGTAACTTGCCATTTCATTGGCTATCCTGATAGATCAAAAGGTTATCGTTTCTACTGTGCAGACAGATACACAAAGTTTGTAGAAACGAGACACGCGGTCTTCTTGGAGGACGAAATGATGAGGGGGGGGCATGGTAGGCCGGAAAATTGATCTTGAGGAGAAGAGGGTGTGTGCACCTTTTCCGATGATCCATGAGCCATTTTTCGCCCTACCTGTTGTACCTGCACCGATAATCCCAGAGGTTGTGGTGCAAGCACCTGTTGTAACTCCACCCGTGACCACAACGAGGCAAGATTCGGAACCTGTCCGTCAGGAGCCGATTCAACCCGTTGTTGAGCATGAAAGGGAGAGACGACAGCCACATTTAGAAGAAGAGTCGCACGTTGAGACACATGATGTGCCAGAGAATGAGACTCTCAGAAGGTCTAAAAGAGCTAGGAAATTAGCTATTTCTAGTGATTATAGAGTTTATAATACAGAAACAGTTCATATGGAAGAAGATCCCACTTCATATGAAGAAGCCATGAGAAGCGTTCACTCTTCGAAGTGGCTGGAAGCCATGGAAGACGAGATGAAATCGATGAGTTCTAACAATGTTTGGGACTTAGAGGAAATTCCTAAAGGAGCCAAAACAGTAGGCTGCAAATGGGTCTACAAAACTAAGTATGACTCCAATGGAAACATACAACCGTCTGCAAACCAGTGCGCGCAAAACACCTCTAGTCCCGGCTCATGCCACCAACCGCGATTAGAGGGTACCCTCTAGTCCCGGCACGTGGCACGAACCGGGACTAGAGATCCCTGGGTATAAATACCCAGGACCTCCACCCCGGTTCGAGACATGAACCGGGACAGAGCAAATCGCAGCGAAGCCCTGCCGAAATCCGCAATCGCGCCACCGCCGCCGTCGCCTCCTCGCGCCGCCGCCCTCTTCCGCGCCCTCCTCCGCCGCCGTCCTCCGCGCCCGCGCCCTTCTCCGTGCTGTCGCGTCCTCCGTCGCCCGCGTCCTCCTCCGCGCCCGCCGCCGTCGCCTTCTCCACCGCCCGAGCCCTCCTCCGCCGCTCGAGCCCGCCGGCGCCGCTCGATTTAGGTTAGTTTTTTTTGGTATTGATGTTTAGGTTAGTTTAATTTTAGGTTAGTTTAATTTTAGATCAGTTAATTAGGTAGATTTTTAGGTTAGTTAAAATTTAGGTTAAATTTTAGATTAGTTAGGTTGATTTTTAGATTTAGGCTAGTTTAATTTCAGAAATTTTGCTAAGTTAAATTTGTATTTTAGAAATTTTGCTAAGTTAAATTAGTACTTTAGAAATTTTGCTAAGTTAAATTGGTACTGTAAATATTGCTAAGTGTGACACCCCTCCCTGGCACATATCACTAGAGAGGCGGTCGCCCCGTGCGCCAGCCCAAGATATCTGGCTACACGTCACGACAGTGCAATATCATGGAAATCATTACACAATCAGGCACAAGAAGTGCTACAAATGGTTTACAAGGTCATCAAGGCATGACCAAATATCAAGCCAAGCATGGCTCAGGACAGAGTTTAACTGGCAGCGGAAGACGGCTAAGGCAACGGCTTGGAGTGGCTCCATTCCACAGGCATCTGGCTGGGCTACTGATCCTAGCACACTCTTGCTCCATCTCCTTGCTAAGGTGGAAGATGAATCCTCGCCAAAATCTGGCCACAAACACAAGGCCCGTGAGTACATTTGTATGCACTCAGCAAGAATCGCCACTCACTACAAACAATCCAACAATCATGCAGCAAGATATACATTGGAAATAAAATCCTACAACATGGCAAGTGTACTCTAGATACATGACATAAAAGTAGCATGGCATTGACAACCAAATATGTCATAAGCAAGCAACGGGAGTATCACCAGTACATAGTCCAAGCCAGGTGGGGTTGGATCGTGCACCGGCAATTATACAAAGAGCTTACCTGTGACGAGTAACCGGGTGTACCAGTTGGTACCAAGTAACACAACAATATTTATCATCCCTGCAAGGCCCACTGGCCTCATCTTTCCACGTTGGGCGTGCACGGTTGATGTTGGCTCAGGCCTAACTCTAGGCTCCCAACGATCACACCGCCATCCTATATCATGGGTAACCATCAACATCACAATGCAACATTCCCTGCATCATCTTATTTGTTTATTTAGTGAGATCATGTCGTTCATTAATTCTTTCAAACAGTTCTTAGTTTAACCTCCTGACACGACAAAGACACACAGTGTGACCGACACTGAACTGTTGTTCCATATCCCAGGAACGGGGCTAGCTTGCTAGGTTGTGTCTCTCGAGAGTTTGCTTTACCACCTATCAGAATGCACCCTACTCAGCCGACGCTCCAGGTTTCTCACGCCCAAAGTCGTACTAAGCAAAATACGCTCTCGTGACGATCCACTTGCTAAGACACTCTCCTGCACCACCCTATACGCATGGTACAATGGGCAAGTAAATCCGGCACATCCCCCGGCGCTACCGAGTATGCCTAGCTCCGGACTCCCTATCACAGTCGAACCCGTGCATGTCGACCTCTACCCTCGGACAGCACAACCGAACGACTATGCCCAATCTACTAGGTCACTATCCTCCATGAGACGACGATGGTCCTGCTTTCAAAGTTCAGATTAGTGGCACCATGGACTGACCCTATCGTTGTTTGGAGGGGTGTTTCATTTAATCAAGTTTCATCGTAACAAGTCCAAACAACCGAGGATTAGTCTAGCACAACAACCATAATATCAATAATAATATATCATCAAACAACAAGTCATTAGCAATTATAATAATTCAAGCAATAGTTGTTTGTGTTGACCGGGTGACTATGGCAGAGATACCTCCGACCAGCGCTATCGCAGATCAATACAAAAGTTAGCATAGGCGGTTGGCGTCGATCGGGTGACTGTGGCAGAGATACCTCCGACCAGCGCCATCACAGATCAACTACCAAAGTTGGTAGGGCATGTAGTCTCCAAAATAAACCGAAAAACATTCATAAGAAAGAAAGCATCCATTCCACTCGAGGATTACCTCGACGTGGTGTCAGCAATCTTGGCAAAAGAACCAAATGAAAAGCAAATGTCCCAAGCGTCGCAGTCCAGGCAGGCATATGCCAACCACGTTTGACGGAGGGAGAAGAAGCAAATAACTCTTTTGGCAAATGCCCCCAACTCCGAGGATCATAAGACAATATTTGACCGCTCCTCACGTCGGCGAAGAAGAAGAAGCAAACAAAGCCACGCAAGTGCGAGGCGCACAGTTGTATAGTTCCCCACTCCGTTGACTGTGGCGGTTTCCCCAGTCCATCGCCTCGGGAATGGGAAGTGGTACCCCCAGACACAACCCACAACTCTACGGAAAGTAGATGTCAAAGTCATGATATCTCATGACGCACAGTTTAAGATGGCAGGCAACCAGATGCAAAGATAAGTAATTATAAAGTAATGCGGCGATTTAAAATGCAACATGGCATGTAGGCATACACATGAAATCATATCGACAATCATCAACATTGACTAGCAGGCAAAACACAACAAGGTAAACTAGACAGGGGCTCATAGCAAGTGGTTAGCTTGCCTCGTGGTCACGTAGTTGTTCTCTGGTTCGTCGACGAAGTGAAGACGTCGCGGACTCGGGCATCGGTAGCCCTACACCACGTCGCCGGGACGGTATCGTATTCAAAACGCGCCACCCGGAATATTCAATGGAAGGATGTGAAATCCATACCACTGGAAAGATCTCACAAAGATAGAAATTTAGAAATCTGAAACACTCCAATCGGAGCTACGGTTCAAAAGATATTGACGTTTGAAGTTTGTCTCATCGGGAAAAAGAAAAACAGATCCGCAGGAAAAAAAACTGCACGGGCCGCGTCGCCGCGCGACTTGGGCCGTTGCGGGGCCGTCGCGCGCCTGCGCGTGCGCTACGCCAGCGCCTGCACGGGGCAGGCCGACGGTGGGCCGCGCTGGGGTGCTGAGGCCGCTGTGCTGCTGGGCTGGGCCGAAGAACTGCTCGGGGAGCAAGTCAATAGAAAAAACAATCGGATCGACGGGCCGTCTTCATCCTCCGCTACTGCTCACACTGGAACGGCGAGGAGCCGGCCGGGGACGGCCGAGGGGCGCTCGGGAGGGGACGGGCCGGAGGCGGCTCGCCGCGGTCGTGGGAGGAGGGGCCGGTGGCGGGGTGGCCTCCCGTGAGCTTGTACAAGCTCCGGCCATGGTGGCCATGGAGGAAATTTCGCGGAGGATTTTGTGGAGCTTTTCCCTGTGTTTGGGCACCGAATGGAGAGAGCAGGGGAGAGGGGAAATGGGGAGGAGTGGCTAACCTTCGCTCGGGCTGCTCTGGGGTGCTCTTTTATAGAGGGAGAGGAGGACTTTGATGGCACCGACGGCCACCGGTGCACCAACCTAGCTCCAAAAATTGATGGGGAGGATAGAGACGGCTCCGATCTGAGCCAGGGGAGCAGGAGAGGGCTTGATCACTGCGGGGTTGGTCTGGGACACGGGAACAGCAGGGGACCGGAGGAATAGGAACGCGCAGGACGCCGTCATGCGCGCTCTGGCGTTCGGAGTGCGCCACGGGCGGCATCGTCGCATTCCCGACAACTCGGAGCACCAAATGGAACACGGTTTCCACCACTGGGTTCGTAACTACGAGAGGAACGCAACAAAACAAGAATCACTCAAGGATTCCAAACTTTGTAAAGTAGGATTTTATGAAAAGCAAAGATACCAAAGGTGCTCGATAAAATGACAGGGGCCTTGCACATCTCAGAAAAATCCCCAAAAATTACCACTGAGTACTTGTGGCATAAGGAGGGTGTCTATGGAGTTCGAGCTCAATTGGACATTGGTAAATTGGGTTTCGGCAAGATGTCCAAAAATTGGCATATCGGCATGGTCATGGCAAAGTGATTATTCACACTTCACCTTGGGGTGATCTTCTGGATATGTGTGTCTATGGACCATGTGGTCAATGTGACCAAGTCTCATGGTCATAGGATTTGTCTAGGTATAGGTTTGCTTGAAGATCTCAAATAGGCATGAAAATGGCCTTACAAAGGAAGTAGGTCAAAAGTTGCTCAAATGGGTTTGGCTCCAAAAGATGAAGTGTAGGGAATGTAAAAATATTCATCCCTTGAATTTATCAGAATTTATGGAGATGCATAGCTTGACTCAAACATTTCTGGATCAGAAATGACATTTTGGAAAATAGTGTCCAACTTGGAAATATTGCATTGAAGTATGAAATATTTTTGCATGGATTGTCTTTATATGGATAGGGGAGTCCTCTGGTATTTTTCGTGGAATTTTTCTAGCTATGGAAATAGGCTTTCCTTTGGTAGGTGGAGAAAAAGGTTTAAAAGGTTCGATAATTAGGGCTAGGGTTTTCGAGGGAAAACCTAAGCATCAAAATTATCACGGGTGATGGAGTGGTTCGTGGATCATTGGGAAATTCTTGAGGGAGCAATTCCCAAGTCAATTCATCCTCAAAAGATCTGAAGAAATATTTAGGATAAGAGGGAAAAAGTTTTTAGGTGTCAAAAACACCACTAAAATTAGGTTTCAATTTTCGGGATGTTACAACCTTCCCCCTTAAAAGAATCTCGTCCTCGAGATTAAGGAGGTTATACAAGATAATTCTTGAATGATCCATTTATACCCCATTTCAAAACTTTTTCTACAAAATTTTAGAGTTAACACTCAAGACATTAACACTCCACAAGATTTTTATTAAAAACAGTATGATATTTCTACCATACTCCATGCATTTAAAAGATGGCATGGCAGGGGCTCACACCAACAATCAACATAGAATCTACACCAGGTTAAAATTAAATCTATGTTTTTGCCAACTCAACACAAACATGCAAGATCAAACAAAATCTACAACTAAACTATCAACCAACAATCAAGGATTTAACTTGGGCAAACAATTACCCAAATTTTGCAAAACAAAGATTAGGAATACGCTAATCATATCCTCTATCTAGGGTTTTTATTTTAGAAAAGTTGTACATACACTTTCATGAATACACAGGTTTTGAAAAACAACAGGTTTTTTTCAAGAGAAAATATCTGTGCCACCAATAATTTGTTCACAGACACTGTGGGATAGGGCCATTTCCCTAAATTATTTTGCCAAGATTTTCCCTAAAAAAAAGCACTGGAGAGACGAGGCGATGATTTTCTGAGAAAGGGATAGAGGCACACCGTGGCTATCGGCCTACTCGCTGACATGTGGGACCGGGGTCCACCTGGCAGTCTCCTGGTTCCTTTCTCTCTTCTTCTTCCTCGCTCTATCTCGCTCTGTACACGGCGGTTTCTCAGTGCGCGGAGCACTCCACTGCGGCACTGCTGCGCGTGCGGTCCGTCGGTGCGGCGGCCATCACGGCTTTGGGGAACATGGCCTCGACAGTTTCGCACCATTGAGCGAGCACTGCTCGCGATTCTTTCCCTTTTCCCGTGTGCAGTGCCGAGGAGCGGCATCTGAGCTCTGGCTATAAATCAGAATCTCCAAAATCCTCTCTTTTTCATCGCAACCATGGGCTTCATTCAGAGCTTCTTCAGAGCCTATGTCGAGATGCTGGAGAGGGCGGGCTTCATCGAGCATGTGATCATCGTCGAGCTCTTCGGGATCTCGTCCTCGGTGGTGGGCGCACTGCTGTTTGTGGCGGTGGTCTTCCTGATCTTTGGCCTGTGCAATTGGTGGTCTGGTGCTGGCGGTGGTGCTGTGGCAGAGGGGCAGGCTGCGGCGGAGGGGCAGGCTGCGCCGCCGGTGGCTGAGGTGCCGTTCTTCCGGCTGGAGGTGAGCAGGAGGCTCGAGCCGTCCGTTGCCGTCGCGCGGCTCGCAACTCGGCTTCGGGTGAGCCAGGCTCATCTTCTAGCAACGCCGAGCGTGAGCGGGAGTAGAATTTCAGGGGTGCCTTCGCATCTGCACTGAGGTAGTGTAGTGTTCTATGTTGGAGTAGAACTTGTATCCTTCGTTTCTGAAATTTCCCTTCTGTACTGAACTTAGTGGATGTATCAAATTTGTCTCCTCTGATGAACTGGAACAAGATTTTCATTTCTGAATTTTTCTCAGCTGCAACAAACCTGGTCTTGTAGCACAGATAGAATTGCAGAGGTACTAGCATACAGATAGAAGAACTTGCTATACTAAGAAAATATCTTTTAGAAAATAATCCTGCATTTTATGGCCCAAACATTTGCAGGAGTGTGGCATAATCCTCTCAACCATAATGGTTAACAAGAGAATCAGAACACCAAGTTTTATTACGGGCTGATTCAACATCAACCAGAAAGCATACAACAAACTTACATTACAAGCTAACACAAGAAAAACAAACAACCTCGCCGATTCTCACCTACCAACATACAAGCGCCACTCAGGCTAACTAAACAGGGTTCTACTCAGCTTGACGGCCTCTGGTAGTCGGTGGAGCGCGGCCGAGACGAAGAGTGGTGTCCACATCTCCATCTTCCGCGGGGTGGGGAATTGCAGGCACGCCTTCGAGGATTATACCTCGCTCTTGGGGGTGCTGCTGAACTGGGCTAGTGCTTGTGTCACAGATGCATCAAGACCGCGTTCCAGCAATCATCTGGGAATGGGAGTCCTGTACCCTGAGCTTGCCCATGGTCGAGGGTAGGTGTTCCTTGCTCGACTCAGTTGCATGCGAGCACGACCAAGGTTGCGCCTTGTGGTCATGAGTTCATCCATCAGAGAATGGCTGAACCTTGTCATTGCAGCTCCGTAGGTGACCAGGGTGATTACGGCAGGGTCGACTTCTTCTCCAATGGGAGTTTGGATAGCCTCCACACCAGGCTGGGGTCTGGCTGGGAGAAGGTGGAAAGCTCGACTTTTCGCCATTGCCGGTTCCGAGTACCGCAGGCGGACGAGACCTTCCCAGGCTGCTACCTGGATGGCTTGATTAAGAGTGGCCATGCTCCTACCTTGGATCAGTAAGACTGACTTGTGCCCAAGGACACGGCCGACATGCACGTCTGCTCGAAATTCACTCCCGGCAGGCGAGAGTGAGTTCTCGAACACCACATATCGAGGGCGAGCAGGCCTACCAAGAAGAACACGGACGGCCTTCCAAAGAATCAGTGGAAATGCCATGATCCTCGGCAGTGGTTTCCAGGATGACCTTGGGGTTCGCCATCGGATTATTCTGGATCTGGGTATAGGATGAGATGAGAACGCGGGATTCCTTTGCGGGATCCTGCTTCAAGAGAGTTGGGTTGCTAAGGATAGCAGGCGAGGGTGGGGATAAATGGCAGCTAGGACTGGGTCTCATACAAACTGGGTTGGGTCGGCTCCTTCTATGGAAGAAACCGGCGAGCCTCTCTCGGGAAATGGGACAAGTCCTACTGCACCTTACTGTGGACCGACACCAGCCATGCCGGTTAGCGGAGATGGGTTAAATCCATCGGCTCACTGTCGGGCAAAAGTAAGCGGGCTTTCCATGCTAGGGTAGTCTACAGCCAGCCTGGTGCTCTGATACCACGTTGTGACACCCCTCCTGGCACATATCACCAGAGAGGCGATCGCCCCGTGCGCCAGCCCAAGATATCTGGCCGCACGTCACGACAGTGCAACATAATGGAAAATCATTACACAATCAGGCACAAGAAGTGCTACAAATGGTTTACAAGGCCATCAAGGCATGACCAAATATCAAGCCAAGCATGGCTCAGGACAGAGTTTAACTGGCAGCGGAAGACGACTAAGGCAACGGCTTGGAGCGGCTCCTCCACAGGCATCTGGCTGGGCTACTGATCCTAGCACACTCTTGCTCCATCTCCTTGCTAAGGTGGAAGATGAATCCTCGCCAAAATCTGGCCACAAACACAAGGCCCGTGAGTACATTTGTATGCACTCAGCAAGAATCGCCACTCACTACAAACAATCCAACAATCATGCAACAAGATATATTGGAAATAAAATCCTACAACATGGCAAGTGTACTCTAGATACATGACATAAAAGTAGCATGGCATTGACAACCAAACATGTCATAAGCAAGCAACGGGGGTATCACCAGCACAGAGTCTAAGCCAGGTGGGGTTGGATCGTGCACCGGCAATCATACAAAGAGCTTACCTATGACGAGTAAACGGTGTACCAGTTGGTACCAAGTAACACAACAATATTTATCATCCCTGCTAGGCCCACTGGCCTCATGTTTCCACGTTGGGCGTGCACGGTTGATGTTGGCTCAGGCCTAACTCTAAGCTCCCAACGATCACACCGCCATCCTATATCATGGGTAACCATCAACATCTCAATGCAACATTCCCTGCATCATCTTATTTGTTTATTTAATGAGATCAGGTCGTTCATTAATTTTTTCAAACAGATCTTAGTTTAACCTCCTGACACGACAAAGACACAGTGTGACCGACACTGAACTGTTGTTCCATATCCCAGGAACGGGGCTAGCTTGCTAGGTTGAGTCTCTCGAGAGTTTGCTTTACCACCTATAAGAATGCACCCTACTCAACCGACGCTCCAGGTTTCTCATGCCCAAAGTCGTACTAAGCAAAATACGCTCTCATGACGGTCCACTTGCTAAGACACTCTCTTGCACCACCCTATACGCATGGTACAACGGGCAAGTAAATCCGGCACATCCCCCGGCCGAGTATGCCTAGCTCCGGACTCCCTATCACAGTCGAACCCGTGCCTGTCGACCTCTACCCTCGGACAGCACAACCGAACGACTGCGCCCAATGGATGGCACAAAAGGGGCTCAACAACCTACTAGGTCACAGTCCTCCATGAGACGACGATGGTCCTGCTTTCAAAGTTCAGATTAGTGGCACCATGGACTGACCCTATCGTTGTTTGGAGGGGTGTTTCATTTAATCAAGTTTCATCGTAACAAGTCCAAACAACCGAGGATTAGTCCAGCACAACAACCATAATATCAATAATAATATATCATCAAACAACAAGTCATTAGCAATTATAATAATTCAAGCAATAGTTGTTTGTGTTGACCGGGTGACTATGGCAGAGATACCTCCGACCAGCGCCATCGCAGATCAATACAAAAGTTAGCACAGGTGTTGGCGTCGATCGGGTGACTGTGGCAGAGATACCTCCGACCAGCGCCATCACAGATCAACTACCAAAGTTGGTAGGGCATGTAGTCTCCAAAATAAACCGAAAAGCATTCATAAGAAAGAAAGCATCCATTCCACTCGAGGATTACCTCGATGTGGTGTCAGCAATCTTGGCAAAAGAACCAAATGGAAAGCAAATGTCCCAAGCGTCGCAGTCCAGGCAGGCAGATGCCAACCACGTTTGACGGAGGGAGAAGAAGCAAATAACTCTTTTGGCAAATGCCCCCAACGCCGAGGATCATAAGACGACATTCGTCCGCTTCTCACCTCGGCGAAGAAGAAGAAGCAAACAAAGCCACGCAAGTGCGAGGCGCACAGTTGTATAGTTCCCCACTCCGTTTACTGTGGCGGTTTCCCCAGTCCATCGCCTCGGGAATGGGAAGTGGTACCCCCAGACACAACACCACAACTCTACGGAAAGTAGATGTCAAAGTCATGATATCTCATGACGCACAGTTTACAGATGACAGGCAACCAGATGCACAGATAAGTAATTATAAAGTAATGCGGCGATTTAAAATGCAACATGGCATGCTGGCATACACATGAAATCATATCGACAATTATCAACATTGACTAGCAGGCAAAACACAACAAGTTAAACTAGACAGGGGCTCATAGCAAGTGGTTAGCTTGCCTCGGGGTCACGTAGTTTGTTCTCTGGTTCGTCGACGAAGTGAAGACGTCGCGGACTCGGGCATCGGTAGCCCTACACCGCGTCGCCGGGACGGTATCGTATTCAAAACACGCCACCCGGAATATTCACTGGAAGGATATGAAATCCATACCACTGGAAAGATCTCACAAAGATAGAAATTTAGAAATTTGAATCACTCAAATCGGAGCTACGGTTCAAAGATATTGACGTTTGAAGTTTGTCTCACCGGGAAAAAGAAAAACAGATCCACGGGAAAAAACTGCACGGGCCGCGTCGCCGCGCGACTTGGGCCGTCGCTGGGCCGTCGCGCGCCTGCGTGCGCGCTGCGCCAGCGCCTGGGCTGGGCAGGACGATGGTGGGCCGCGCTGGGCTGCTGAGGCCGCTGCGCTGCTGGGCTGGGCCGAAGAACTGCTCGGGAAGCAAGTCAACGGAAAAAAACGGATCGACGGGTCGTCTTCATCCTCCGCTGCTGTTCGCACTGGAACGGCGAGGAGCCGGCCGGGGACGGCCGAAGGGCGCTCGGGAGGGCCGGCCGACGGCGGGGACAGGCCGGAGGCGGCTCGCCGCGGTCGTGGGAGGAGGGGCCGGCGCGGGGTGGCCTCCCGTGAGCTTGTACAAGCTCCGGCCATGGTGGCCATGGAGGAAATTTCGCGGAGGATTTTGTGGAGCTTTTCCCTGCGTTCGGGCACCGAATGGAGAGCAGGGGAGAGGGAAATGGGGAGGAGTGGCCAACCTTCGCTCGGGCTGCTCTGGGTGCTCTTTTATAGAGGAGAGGAGGACTTTGATGGCACCGACGGCCACCGGTGCACCAACCTAGCTCCAAAAATTGACGGGGAGGATAGGGACGGCTCCAGTCTGAGTCAGGGAGCAGGAGAGGCTTGGTCGCTGCGGGGTTGGTCTGGGACACGGGAACAGCAGGGGACTGGTGGCTCTAAGTTAATAGTGCAGAAACATGCTTGTACGTCACACGTCAGTTGGGAACCCCAAGAGAAGGTATGATGAGTGCAGCAGTAAGTTTTCCCTCAGTATGAAACCAAGGTTTATCAATCCAGGAGGAAGATGACGTTGCTTCGAAGGTGTTGGTGAAGGAGTGTAGTGCGGCGCAACACCAGGGATTCCGGTGCCAACGTGGAACCTGCACAACACAACAAATTACTTTGCCCCAACTTAACAGTGAGGTTGTCAATCTCACCGGCTTGCTGAAAACAAAGGGTTAAACGTATCGAATGGAAATGATGTTTGTTTGCATAAAACAGTAGAGAACAATGATTGCAGTAGATTGTATTTCAGATGTAAAAGAATGGACCGGGGTCCACAGTTCACTAGTGGTGTCTCTCCAATAAGATAACTAACATGCTGGGTAAACAAATTACAGCTGGGCAATTGACAATTGATAAGTGCATATAACATGCATGTGTGAGCTGTGGTGTCTACTATGAGATTCATTTGGGCATTACGACAAAGTACATAGACCGCTATCCAGCATGCATCTATGCCTAAATAGTCCACTTTCCGGTTAACATCCGTACCCCTTCCAGTATTAAGTTGCAAGCAACAGACAATTGCATTAAGTAATGTGCGTAATGTAAACAATACATTCATCCTTGAATAAAGCATTGCTGTTTTACCCCTAGTGGCAACAACACATCTACAACCTTAGAACTTGCTGTCACTATCCCAGGTTAAATAGAGGTTGAACCCAACTATCATGCATAAATACCCCCTCTTGGAGTTACAAGTATTCACGGCCAAGGCTTCAACAAGTAACGGAGAGCATGCAAGATCACAAATGACATAGACATGATAATATAATATTCAGCTCCACATAGGTATCAATATAAGTCAGATCCCAGCAAACACAACATGTAGCATTACAATAAGATGATCTTGATCATGATAGGCAGCTCACAAGATCTAAACATGATGGCACAAGTGGAGAAGACAACCATCTAGCTACTGCTATGGACCCATAGTCCAAGGATGAACTACTCACGCATCACTCCGGAGGCGGGCATGGCGATGTAGAGCCCTCCGGTGATGATTCCCCTCTCCGGCAGGGTGCCGGGAAGAGCTTCAGAACCCCCCGAGTTAGGGTTGACGACGGCGGCGGAGCGAATATGTTCTGGATGAAAGGCTCGGTGTTTTAGGGTTTTCGCGTCTCGGGGAATAAATAGGCGAAGGGGCGATGTCGGCGGACCCCCGAGGGGCCCAAACCACACAGGCGCGGGTGGGCCCGCGCCGCCTGGTGGTTTGGCCACCTCGTGGCTCTTCGTCTCTCCTTCGGACTCCGTGTACGTGCTGGAAAAATAGGGACTGGCCTTTTGTTTCGTGCAATTCCGAGAATATTTCCAGAAGTAACTTTCTGAAACCAAAAACAGCAGAAAACAGGGAACTGGCACTGTGGCATCTTGTTAATAGGTTAGTCCCAGAAAATGCATAAAAGTGATACGAAGTGTATATAAAACATGTAGCAAATGGTATAATATAAGCATGGAACAGCAGAAATTATGGATACGTTGGAGACGTATCAAGCATCCCCAAGCTTAGTTCTACTCGTCCTCGAGTAGGTAAAACGATAACAACAAATAATTTCTGAGGAGACATGCTTTCACACAATCTTGATCAATATATTGCAAGGCTCATGTCATGAATGAAGTGACTCAAAGCAATGATCTATAGTTTGCTAACAAATAGATAAAGAGTAAACAATGAATCATATAAGCAAAAACTTTTCATGAATAGTACTTTCAAGACAAGCATCAAAAAGTTTTGCATAAGAGGTAACTCATAAAGCAATAGATTCAAAGTAAAAGGCATTGAAGCAACACAAAGGATGATTAAGTTTCAGCATTTGCTTTCAACTTGTAACATGTATATCTCATGGATAGTTGTCAACATAAAGCAATATAACAAGTGCAATAAGTAAATATGTAAGAATCAATGCACACAAAGTTGACACAAGTGTTTGCTTCTAAGATAGAAAGGAGTAGGTAAACTGACTCAACATAAAGTAAAAGATAGGCCCTTCGCAGAGGGAAGCAGGGATTAAATCATGTGCTAGAGCTTTTTAAGTTTTCGAAAGCATATAGAGAGCACAAAATAAGTATTTGAGAGGTGTTTGTTGTTGTCAACGAATGGTAGTGGGCACTCTAACCCCCTTGTCAACCAGACTTTCAAAGAGCGGCTCCCATGAAGGACGTTATCTCTACCAGCAAGGTAGATCATCCCTCTTCTCTTTTGTTTACACATGTATTTTAGTTTCTTTATAGATGACACTCCTCCCAACCTTTTGCTTACACAAGCCATGGCTAACCGAATCCTCGGGTGCCTTCCAACATTCACATACCATGGAGGAGTGTCTATTGCAAAATTAAGTTGCTTACTGATAAATCAGGGCAAAACATGTGAAGAGAATTATTAATGAAAGTTGTAATTAATTGGGGCTGGGCACCCCGTTGCCAGCTCTTTTTGCAAATTATTGGATAAGCGGATGTATATGCCACTAGTCCAGGTGAAAGTCTGTCAGAAGTAAATGACAAGATTGAAAGATAAAACACCACATACTTCCTCATGAGCTATAAAACATTGACACAAATAAGGAGTAATAAAGTTTTGAATAGTTTAAAGGTAGCACATGAAATATTTACTTGGAATGGCAGGAAATACCACATAGTAGGTAGGTATGGTGGACACAAATGGCATGGGTTTTGGCTCAAGTTTTGGATGCACGAGAAGCATTCCCTCTCAGTACAGAGTTTAGGCTAGCAAGGTTGTTTGAAGCAAACACAAGTATAAACCGGTACAGCAAGAATCACATAAAAACATATTGCAAGTATTATAAGACTCTACACTGTCTTCCTTGTTGCTCAAACATTTTACCAGAAAATATCTAGACCTTAGAGAGAACAAATATGCATCCCAAGTCTCAACAAGCTCTACGGTAGTTCTCCACTACTAGGCTTTAACTACATGATGCAAGAGCTTAAACATGATCTACTTGAGAGCTCAAAACAATTGCAAAGCATCAAATCAAAACAAGACAATGATCTACAAGAATGCATATGTCTTTTCCAATACCAACTACTACATGTAGCATTTTCTTTCTTCCAAACAAACACCAATAATTTATTAAACATAAACTCTCCAAATGATAATATAATGCAGCAAGAGAGTATTTATAAACAAGTGCTAACAGCTCGAAGAGATGCATGAAAAACAGGAGCTAAAAGCACTGCAGTAGCTAGTTAAGAATACTCAACAAATATAAGTGAAGAACATGAGTATTCACATGAAAAAGCGGAGCGTGTCTCTCTCCCACACAAGGATTGCTAGGATCCGAATTTATTCAAACAAAAACAAAATAAAACACACAGACGCTCCAAGTAAAGCGCATAAGATGTGAAAGAATTAAAATATAGTTTCACTAGAGATGACCTGATAAGTTTGTTGATGAAGAAGGGGATGCCTTGGGCATCCCCAAGCTTAGACGCTTGAGTCTCTCTGAATATGGTTGGGATGAACCACGGGGGCATCCCCAAGCTTAGGCTTTTCACTCTTCTTGATCACATAATATCACCCTTCTCGCTTGATCCTTGAAAACTTCCTTCACACCAAACTCAAGACAGTTCTCATTAGAGGGTTAGTGCATAATCAAAAATTCTCATATTCTGTAATGATACAATCAATCCCAAAGCTTCTGGACATTAGCTACAGCCACCAATGCTTTGTGGAGCAAAGAAATCCACACAAACACAGTAAAAGAGCGAATGCAAAACAAAAGGCAGAATCTGTCAAAAACAGAACAGTCTGGAATGACGAATTTTTTCGAGGCACTTAAGTTGCTCAGATGGATCTGGCCTAAAATAATGAAAGTTGCGTACATATCTCAGGAATATGCGTGATTTTTTCAGAATTTTTTGAATTTTCTACAGGGAGATAAGCTCAAATCCGTGACAGCTAAAAATCTGTCACTGCGCAGAAATCCAAATCTTGCATCAACTTTCAATATAGAACTTTACTTGGCACAACATTGCGATAAAATAAAGATACAAAGGAGTTGCTACAGAAGTAACAAAACTCCTTGAGAAAAACAAAATAAAAGGGTTGCCTCCCTAAAGCGCTTTCTTTAATGCCTTTAGCTAGGCTAGATTTTAATGATGCTCATAGAATAAGAACTTGAAAAACAAAGAGAGCATCAAGAGGCAAATATCAAACATTTAAGTCTAACCCACTTTCTATGCAAGGAATTGTAAAAAAAATTATGAAGCATAAAGCAACTAGCATAGAAAGATGAAACAAGTACAACTTCAAAACTTTCAACATAAAGAGAGGTGTTTTAGTGACTTGAAAACTTTTATAACCATATTTTCCTCTCTCATAATAACTTTCAGTAGCATCATGAACAAACTCAACTATATAACTATCACATAAAGCATGCTTTTCATGATCTACAAACACATAATTTTTATTAAGTTCAAAAACAGTGGGGTCATTAAACCCACTTTTGACAATAGTAGTATAATAAATATCATTAGGCAATATAGGACCATCATCAAGAGCATTATCATATATAGCATTAGGGAGCCATTGTTTTATTTCTGAAATTTCGTTTTCTTGAGTCAAGGAGCTTGTTACGTAAAATTTATCAAAAGGAGATATTTCAAAAGAATCATGGCATTCAACAATATAACACTCTTCCTCCTTAGGTAGGCATGGAGGGCAATTAAATAGTGTAAGAGTTGAAGAGTTACTGTCATTAGAAGGTAGATCCTCCTTTTGTTCTTCACTCTCCTCCTCTTTTTCATCCAATGAGATCACAGTTTCAGCAATTTCCTCTTCCTCAGGTTCCTGCAAGGCACAAGTTTCATCTTTTTGAGGAAACATCCTCTCAAGATGTTCAGTAATGTAAGAATTATTATCCTTGTAGGTATCACAACAATATTTAAGTATGGCAATACATTCAGATTTATAAGGGGCATCAGTTTTATGTTCAAGATAAGAACTAATTTCAAGGGCACCCTTAAAAACAATAAACTCTTCAATTTGTTCAAGATTACCAAAATCATAGTTTCCTTTAGCATAGGCAGCCAAGGTTTCATTATCAGTATACTCACATTGGAAAGGGAGATGTTTGTGCCTTCTATAGCAAAGAGATTCATTAAAGCAGTAGGATTCATCATATGTAGAACACAAGTTCTTAGCAAAACCATTCAATCTTCTTATTTGTTCCCATAGATGTTTTTTTTGGAGAGAAGCGGTAATTCTTATAACGAGACCCAGTTTCATAGAGATAAGACATTGAAAACAACTAGTCATAATAGTAATTCGAAATAAAAAGGAACTAATTTTTTTGTGTTTTTGATAAAGAGAGCAAACAAGACTAAATAAAAATAAACTAAGCAAGACAAATAACAAAGTAAAGAGATTGGGTGTGAGAGACTCCCCTTGCAGAAGCAATTCGGTTTTCCCCGGCAACGGCGCCAGAAAACGTGTTGGTGGCTCTAGGTTAATAGTGCCAGAAACAATGCTTGTACGTCACACGTCAGTTGGGAACCCCAAGAGGAAGGTATGATGAGTGCAGCAGTAAGTTTTCCCTCAGTATGAAACCAAGGTTTAATCGAACCAGTAGGAAAACGAGGTTTGCTTCGAAGGTGTTGGTGAAGGAGTGTAGTGCGGCGCAACACCAGGGATTCCGGTGCCAACGTGGAACCTGCACAACACAACCAAATTACTTTGCCCCAACTTAACAGTGAGGTTGTCAATCTCACCGGCTTGCTGAAAACAAAGGGTTAAACGTATCGAATGGAAAATGATGTTTGTTTGCATAAAACAGTAGAGAACAATGATTGCAGTAGATTGTATTTCAGATGTAAAAGAATGGACCGGGGTCCACAGTTCACTAGTGGTGTCTCTCCAATAAGATAACTAACATGCTGGGTAAACAAATTACAGCTGGGCAATTGACAATTGATAAGTGCATATAACATGCATGTGTGAGCTGTGGTGTCTACTATGAGATTCATTTGGGCATTACGACAAAGTACATAGACCGCTATCCAGCATGCATCTATGCCTAAATAGTCCACTTTCCGGTTAACATCCGTACCCCTTCCAGTATTAAGTTGCAAGCAACAGACAATTGCATTAAGTAATGTGCGTAATGTAAACAATACATTCATCCTTGAATAAAGCATTGCTGTTTTACCCCTAGTGGCAACAACACATCTACAACCTTAGAACTTGCTGTCACTATCCCAGGTTAAATAGAGGTTGAACCCAACTATCATGCATAAATACCCCCTCTTGGAGTTACAAGTATTCACGTGGCCAAGGCTTCAACAAGTAACGGAGAGCATGCAAGATCACAAATGA